>JANRMT010062790.1:58733018-58801394 GCA_026402145.1 Polypterus bichir lapradei | reverse complement strand
CTATATACAGTATATATATATATATATATATATATATATATACACACACACTATTTATCTAATAATTTATATTAATTGAACAGTCAAAATGTGGCTGTCTAGTCACTCTAGATTTCGCCATGTTCCCTAACTTAATTAATGTTTAGTGCAGAGTATTTACACTGTGTCTGTTAGTTTGTTTCAAGCCAATATACAGTATTGTTTCCTCACTTTCATTTTTAGATTTTTCTAGTACTGCATATGTTGTATTTCTAAAGAAAATGGTTATCATAATTTGGTTTATTTTTTTAAAGGATGCTAACACAGATTTGTAATATTTTAATTATATATACATACACACACATACACATATATATATAATGATTTCCTATTTTTAGTTCTTTAGAGCAATATATTATTAAAGAAGCCACTTGCTAATGAGCACAAATATGTCAACTTATGTTTAGAATATTGTATCATTGCATTGATTCAAGCTGCATAGTTAAAGGAAGCAATTGTGAAATGATTAAAAAGAACTAAATGGAATTTTTGGGGCACAAATGTAGCTGGAGTAGTACTGCAGAAAACAGTTTGGGAAAGACTAGCTTGGCATAATACTTATGAATATTAAAAACGGTTTTCTCAGAACACAAGATAGTTGGAAGAGGAACAGAAGAGATTTAAGCTTACAGATGTAATTATTCATTGCATCTGCAATTACAAATTTGCCATCTAACAACTAATGATAAAATAAATGTGGGTTGATTTTTTTAGAAAAGAAAAAAGTTATGTAAATAATTGCTGGCATTTTGAACATTTTCTGTCATTTCATTATTGTTTGTAGTTTCATTTTAATCTTGCAAAACAATACTTCAATTCAAAAACTCTCACAAAATACTATAAATATTTAGTGCAATCCACTTTTCTATTAAGCGTGATACCAATTCTTTCAGAGAAGAAATATCATAAGGAATGTATTACATGCCAGTAAGAATTTAATATACAGTTTTTATGCCAGCTACAATATGTTAAAGCCCATTAACAGAAATCCACACACATTTTTGAAGAGGAAAATTCAATAAAGGGATTTAAAAGAAAATGTGATATGTTGAAGTTTAAAGTTAAACTTACACTGCTGTTTATAAAATTTGTTATCTATCCAAATACATTGATCTTGACCAACTTAAAATACTGGATTGGTTATTTTCATACTCCTATATTCAGCTTTTGTAATAGTTTATTCTACCTGGAGCAGGCACTACTACCTTTTCATCTCTCCAAAGTGGTGGAGTAATGTGAAGGAGAAACAGACATGTCAAAATGGGGGTGTTTATGCTTGTGAAATGCACAATGGAGGGTCAAACTGACACAGCTTGTCAAAATCTGAAGACAAATGTGCTTTGCCTTTACAAGTATTTGCACTTTCTTTCTCTCCCTCTCTAAGAGGTGGAATAGTTTGGACTAATGTCCACATCGTAAACATCATACTAAAGCACTTCCTTCACTCCTTTTACCCCATCCCAAGGGTCTTTCCTCCTACCAGTAGTCCTTCTCTTGAACTTCCCCATCTGGACTCTCAATTTAGTGGGATCTCTGCACTGAAACAGCTGTAAATCTCTGGACAGTTTGGGTAAAGCATCATCCAGAGACTCGCAGTGTTCTTTGCCCTCATTAGTTCTTAGTAGCTCTTGAAGAACTAACAGCTCAGAACAGCTTTTTAACTGTATTTATATTGTAACGGCCGACCCCTTACCCAGCCGGCAGCTACACCTCCAAGACCTGTGGCCTGGATAATTTACTGAGATAAATCTAACTATCAAGCCGTACCTCTAACAAAGTACACTTTTCCCCACAATCGACTGTGTAAATATAAACTCACAAAAGCATATATGTAAATGTATACTGATTAAATGTATTAAATGAAACAACAAGACAAATACAAAAATAGAAAGAAACTTAAATATAAATATCCCTCCACCACATCAACAATGAGACACCACCAAATATAAATACAACAAAACCCTCCCTTGGCCCTATAACATATAACAAACAACACAAAAAAATGAATGAGATACGGAAATGATCATGAACTTGAGTCCGGTTATAAAAACTGTCCTGAATATGGTTGGCTGAACTAATGGTAAATGAGTCGTTTGATTTTCCCGGACCAAAATAGAACAGCCTCACCGTGGATCCTCGGTGCTTGGTGGATGATGAAGTCCAACCCCGGGGTCTCTCTTGATGAGGATAGTGAAGTCAGTCCGGCGAATTGAAAAACAAACTGGATGAAATGTGCGAGGTGGAATACGGCAGGTATAGATGGCTTGTGGTCGTGAAATGAAAAGGTTTCGTTTCCTTCTCTTCTCTTCTCTTCTCTTCTCTTCTCTTCTCCCTTCCTATTCCCTCCTAATGGCTTAAATAGTCCTGTGACGGCTGTAATTGATTAATAGTGAACAGGTGTTTTCCAGGTTTGAGGCTGTGGTCTTCTTCCATTATCCATCCCCCTTTACGGGGACGGCATTTACTGATACACACACATAAACAGCAAACGGGACAATGAAACGAGACACACTCAGTACTGACATTTGACAACACTACCTTTGTAGCCCCGCTACAATATCTCTGTATCTTGATGAAATTAGCTTCCTGTAGATACTCCCAAAACAACATATGATGTTTTTCCTTGGCTTTAAACCATTTTCTAACATCTGTTGACTAAGTGGTCTTGTTTTCCATAGCCTCTATTTACTCCCGCCCAGAAGAGTCACCAGCACCAATGACATCTCCTGGGTTGAACAGAATTGAACATCTTGCAGAATAAAATGCACATTTCCTTTCAGATTGAGATTCAATTCTCTGTCTATCTTTTGCACCAATGCCCCCTTGGGCACTGCACAAGTTTAACTATCCCAAAGGGCTTCTGCCTTCCAACATTAGCTCTTAATTATGGTGCTCTTTCACTAGAAATAACTTCCTAACCTATCAAAGCTGCAGCACACAAATCCCAGAAACACTTATAATCCTGCCCTCTCATTTCCTTGCCCTGCTTATTTTGCAAATCTGCAGTGCCCACAGTGTATTCAATGCTCTTCCTAAATGGAGACTCAGCAGGTAAAGTGGTAAAGTGTTTGGCATCACAGGTCCTTCTGAGTCTTAACACCATTTGTTGCTTCAGATGAATGGGTTAATGTTTATGTTTTAGCCATTTCAAAATCAATTTGGTTGTTCTTTTTTAAATTCACACATGCATTCACACTGAGACTGCTATTGATTCATTTTAGCACTTTCAATTTCATGTCTCTACCAATAAGCACACTTAAAGTAAAGGGATTATAGTTCTTCTTTTGAAAATCAGTATGGTCATTATTGAGTTATGCACCTCACTTTCTTCATCCAGGTTGAAATCTTCACAGCTCCAATGCCAAACTCTAGTAGTTTTTTTTTTATCTTGTGGTCAAGAACCTTTCATTGAGACTATGTAAGGTGCTTAAAGAAAACACAATGATGTTGTTGGCACTTTCCATTGAATTATTGAGTGGGTATATCCATTTGAGTGATAACTGTAAGTGGAACATAGGTTTATCAATCAAGTTTGTCAATGAGTTTATGGTCATATTCCTTGTTGACAGGATCATCAGATGGAGAGAGCAGCAAGTGTTGCAATTCATACTGAAAATTTCGCATTTAATAGCTTGAGGTAATTTCCATGTGGAGTTTGCATGTTCTCCCTATGTCTGCGTGGGTTTCCTCTGGGTACTCCGGTTTCCTCCCACAATCCAAAGACATGCAGGTTAGGTGCATTGGCGATCCTAAATTGTCCCTAGTGTGTGCTTGGTGTGTGGGTGTGTGTGTGCCCTGCAGTGGGCTGGCACCCTGCCCGGGGTTTGTTTCCTGTCTTGCACCCTGTGTTGGCTGGGATTGGCTCCAGCAGACCCCCCGTGACCCTGTAGTTAGGATATAGTAGGTTGGATAATGGATGGTTGGATAATTGCCATGTGGGACTGGTGACCACACCACAAGGAGCCAAGAGAATAGGTGGGGCACCAGCTGGGCCTGTTTAATTGTAAGGCTCAGAGCCAAACAAACAGAAAGCAAAAAAGGCAGTTTGGAACACTAGGCACAAGAATTCGATATACTTAGCCTCAGAAGTTAAAGAACAAAAGCAAAAGTCTATCAGTGGGCACGCTATCTTTGTTGCCAGTTGGTTCCAGAATATGCCACAATCTTCCAAGGACAACACATTTTAATTGAGTCCCAACCAGAAGGGGCATAGCCTGCTCGGGGACAGAAAGTGGGAGTTAGGCTTTTTCCTTGGACAGGGTTAGCGACAGCACCCCCGAGGTGGTACTGCTTACCTTGACAGAGCCAGGGGGGGTTATTCAAGTGCTACATTTCAAAGAAAAATATTGTAACAACAACTTTGTCCTTCAATTTATACTATGACATATTGAATGGCATTCAGAATATTCACTTTCTCAACACAAATTTAGGACTGCATAGTATTTAAAGCTGAAGAAAAATACAGAAATACTGTAAAATATGGACAGAGGTAGCAGACATATGAGAAAAAATATTATTCAATTCATTTTGGGGAATTGTAATTATACCTTACAATACTAAAGTGTAATACTGCAGGTGTGGAAAGACTGAAAAAGTGATGACAATGCTGAATATGACACAATGACCCAGCAAAAGGTATTAATATATAGTACAACAGAAATAAACATTAATAAATAAAAAACATTATCAAAATAACATATACCAGTAATTGTTTTTTCAGTTTCCTTCTGAGAATTGAGTCCAAGGGCACACACAGGGCCTCAATTTACCACCATTTACGGAGGTGTGTCGCTCCTTATCACACCCACCTGATGCCAAACAAAAAGACCTGTTATTTTCTGAGGTATTATTTAGGAGTTCCTGGTTGTCAGCATACCTTAAATTTAGTTTTATTCATTAATTATTTGTATATTTATTTCATGTTTTGTTTTGCTGTATTATTATTTTTCTATTATTCTATGTAATAATTTAATTTACAAACTGCTGAATTAAATTCAGTAAATTAATAAATGTAATTATTAATCTTTTGCTGCTGTTTTGTGAATCATTTGTTGAGAAGGCTACATGGGAAGGCTACAGTTCCATATAGAATGCAAGAATTATTACAAGAACAAGAAAATATGAACACATAACTCCAGTTCTTAAATCCTTACACTGGCTCCCGGTTAAGTTTAGGGCAGATTTCAAAATCCTTCTTTTAACATATAAAGCATTAAATGGCCAAGGTCCGGCTTACTTGTCTGAACTTATCATGACTTACAAACCTGAGCGCGCATTAAGATCTCAAGATGCCGGTCTGCTTATGATTCCAAGGATTAATAAAATAACAGTGGGAGGTCGAGCTTTTAGTTACAGGGCCCCTAAACTGTGGAATGGTCTTCCTGCTTCTATAAGAGATGCCCCTTCGGTCCCAGCCTTTAAATCCTGGCTGAAGACTCACTACTTCAGTTTAGCATATCCTGACTAGAGCTGCTGATTAACTGTACAGACTGCATCTCTGTTGTTAGTCATTAGCACTAAAACATAAGTAACATGATTATTATAATTTGTTACTAACCCTCACCTATTCTGTTTCTGTTCTCGGTACCCAAATGTGGCAATTGGTGCCACGGCCCACCTGCCAAGTTGTTTGCCTGCCTATGGTAAAGTCATCCCTGATGGAGGATCACAGGAATCATGGGAAAGAGGGGTCCTTTCATCGGATTGGCTGGCCGAGCAACGTTTCAGCCGTGGAATGGCCAAATGGGGAGGCAGCTTGACGGATGAGGTCTCCAGGACTCTAAAAATATCCAAATCTTATTATGTGATATCATCTACTGTTAAATTCTGCTCCGTGCTTCTAAAATTATTATTATTATGCTGTATTAAGGATTTGTTCTGTTCTGTATACTTGTATTGAACCCCTTCTTTTGACACCCACTGCACGCCCAACCTACCTGGAAAGGGGTCTCTCTTTGAACTGCCTTTCCCGAGGTTTCTTCCATTTTTCCCTACAATGTTTTTTTGGGAGTTTTTCCTTGTCTTCTCAGAGAGTCAAGGCTGGGGGGCTGTCAAGAGGCAAGGCCTGTTAAAGCCCATTGCGGCACTTCCTGTGTGATTTTGGGCTATACAAAAATAAACTGTATTGTATATATTGTTCTTACTAGTAGGCGTATTCTATTAAGCAAACCTCACTTGATTCATCAAGCTGGACTTATTTCAGCCAGTTTTGGTTTCACCAAAGGAATCTGAGGCAACTACGTAAGTATCACCTCTTAGCCTGCTTTGTACCAAGCTAATGATGAAGGTTTGCATAGTATTTGGGCTTAAGAGTTCATGAAATTGCCAAATGATGAGAAACTCAAACTCACAAAACAAAATTTGTCTTTTTTAGCCTATCTAATGAGGCTGCATTTTTAGTTACAGTACATCATTTAAATATTGAAAACTATACTGTCCATTGAAAAGAGCAAGAACTAGTAATATATCATGTTGAAATTATTATGTGATATAGGTTTTAATGGTCGTGTTCCACGTAGCTAACGTTGTTAATTATAGAAGGTACCAATTCTTGTCAAATGTCTAGCAGAAAGTAGACAAAGATGTTTATAGATATGTAATGTACAAGAAAAAAAAATGCCACATTTGAAGACCTTTCAGGATCAAGTATTGTGAGATCCTTTCCTTGAATGTCTTATTGAAGCAGATCACATACTACTTAAAGCTTTTAAGCCACCTGCAGAAATAAAGATTAGCAAGAAAGCCAATTGTCATTTTTTTTTATACATACAGTATGCCATGACAATATTTGTATGTATAGTGTATAATAATAAAGAGTAACATGTATTAAATAGATTCAATTGAATGCCTCAATAATTAATTGCATTAAACCTCTTTATTACTCTTATTATACAGTAGTTCACATTGTTCCCTTTTTAATAGGGAGATAAAGACAAAATGTTTTGTAATTGAGGATCTTTAGTGAAATAGAAACTGTCATTATCAAAATTGATAAGCATGGTCTGGTAGTCATAGCAATGGTTTACATTCAGATGTTTTGTGCATACTATTAATGTACAAATAGTCACTTTCCTTTCCACCACCCTTTAGGATTATCCATAATATGCTCATTCCTTGAAAATCTGGTGAATAATGAAGCTTGGATTAGGGGGTTTACATCAACAGCAAAATAAAAAACAAAAAACTTTTAAATGATAGCACCAACCCCTAGGAATATACCAACAACTGTAGAATTGAAAAAAAAAAACTAAAATATTAAATTAGCTGAAGTTCTACTTGCCATGTCAACTTGCAGCACCAAATGCCTGACCGTTGTGCATACTTGTTTGAATCAAATTTAGTTTTCTTTGCATTTGGTGTCTTTCTGTGCTTTGTAGGCTATGCAGGGAATCTTGAAAAAGCCTTTGATGTGCCAGGAGGTTCCCAGTGTGTCACTAAAAGCAGATTTTATCCTAAACAAACGAAAGCTGCTGCTTTCTTTTTGTTCGCTAAATGCACATTTTTTTGTTTGCATATTGTTTGCTTTATGCCCCTGGTAGGGTCACCCAAGGCAAACTGGTCCTACTTGAGGGATGAGACAAAGAGCAGTTCATCAAACCTCCTATGAAGAATAAAAATTTTTAATTGTGTTTTCCCTCGCCCGGACGCCGGGCCTGCATCCATGGGGCTTGGCCGGGCACAGCCCGAAGAGGCAACTTGGGTCCCCCTTCCCATGGGCTCACCACCTATGGGAGGGGCCAAGGAGGTCGAGTGCAGTGTGATTTGGGTGGTGGCCGAAGGCAGGGACCTTGGCGGTCCGATCCTCGGCTACAGAAGCTGGCTCTTGGGACATGGAATGTCACCTCTCTGAAGGGGAAGAAGCCTGAGCTAGTGCGTGAGGTCGAGAGGTTCCGGCTAAATATATTTGGGCTCACCTCGACGCACAGCTTGGACACTGGAACCAATCTCCTTGAGAGGAGCTGGACTCTCTACCACTCTGAAGTTGCCCCCGGTGAGAGGCGCCGAGCGGGTATACTTATTGCCCCCTGACTTGGAGCCTGTGCATTGGGGTTTACCCCAGTGGACGAGAGGGTAGCCTCCCTCCGCCTTCGGGTGGGGGGACGGGTCCTAACTGTTGTTTGTGCGTATGCGCCAAACAGCAGTCTGTAGTACCCGCCCTTTTTCGAGTCCCTGGAGGGGGTGATAGAGGGCATACCTTCTGGGGACTCCTTCGTTCTGCTAGGAGACTTCAATGCTCACGTGGGCAATGACAGTGAGACCTGGAAGGGCGTGATTGGAAGGAATGGCCCCCCCGATCTGAACCCAAGTGGTGTTTTGATATTGGACTTCTGTGCTCGTCATGGATTGTCCATAACGAACACCATGTTCAAGCATAGGGGTGTTCATATGTACATTTGGCACCAGGACACCCTAGGCGTCAGTTCGATGATCGACTTTGTGGTCGTGTCGTTTGACTTGCGGCCACATGTCTTGGACACTTGGGTGAAGAGAGGGGTGGAGCTATCAACTGATCACTACCTGGTGGTGAGTTGGCTTCGATGGTGGAGAAGGATGCCGGTCAGGCCTGGTAAGCCCAAACGTATTGTGAGGGTCTGCTGGGAACGTCTGGCAGAGTCCCCTGTCAGAAGTAGCTTCAGCTCCCACCTCTGGCAGGACTTCGACCACATCCCGAGGGAGGTGGGGGACATTGAGTCCGAATGGGCCATGTTCCGTGCCTCTATTGTTGAGGCAGCTAACAGGAGCTGTGGCTGTAAGGTGGTAGGTGCCTGTCGTGGCGGCAATCCCCGAACCCATTGGTGTACACCGGCGGTGAGGGATGCTGTCAAGCTGAAGAAGGAGTCCTACAGGACTGTTTTGTCCTTTGGGACTCTGGAGGCAGCTAATAGGTACCTGCAGGCCAAGCGGAATGTGGCTTCGGTGGTTGCTGAGGGAAAAACTCGGTCGTGGGAGGAGTTTGGAGAAGCCATGGAGAACAACTTTCAGATGGCTTCGAGGAGAATCTGGTCCACCATCCGCCGTCTCAGGAGGGGAAAGCAGTGCAATGTCAACACTGTATATGGTGGGGATGGTGTGCTGCTGACTTCGACTCGGGACATTGTGGGTCGGTGGGGGGAGTACTTCGAAGACCTCCTCAATCCCACTAACATGCCTTCCAATGAGGAAGCAGAGCCTGGGGACTCTGAGGTGGGCTCCTCCATCTTTGGGACTGAGGTCACCGAGGTGGTCAAAAAACTTGGTGGCAGGGCCCCGGGAGTGGATGAGATACGCCCGGAGTTTCTCAAGGCTCTGGATGTTGTAGGACTGTCTTGGTTGACACGCCTCTGAAACATCGCATGGACATCGGGGACAGTGCCTCTGGATTTGCAGACTGGGGTGGTGGTCCCCCTCTTTAAAAACAGGGACCGGAGGGTGTGTTCCAACTACAGAGGGATCACACTCCTCAGCCTGCCTGGAAAAGTCTATTCGGGGGTCCTGGAGAGGAGGGTCTGTTGGATAGTCGAACCTCGGATTCAGGAGGAACAGTGTTGTTTTCGTCCTGGTCAAGGAACAGTGGACTAGCTCTACACCCTTAACAGGGTCCTGGATGGTGCATGGGAGTTTGCCCAACCAGTCTACATGTGTTTTGTTGAATTGGAAATGGCGTTCAACCATGTCCCTTTGGGAATCCTGTGGGGGGTGCTCCGGGAGTATGGGGTACCGGATCCCCTGATAAGGACTGTTCGGTCTCTGTACAACCGGTGTCAGAGCTTGGTCTGCATTGCCGGCAGTAAGTCGAGCCCGTTTCCAATGAGAGTTGGACTCCGCCAGGGCTTCCCTTTGTCACTTATTCTGTTCATAACTTTTATGGACAGAATTTCTAGGCACATCCAGGGCATTGATGGGGTCCGGTTTGGTGGACTCAGGATTGGGTCACTGCTTTTTGCAGATGATGTTGTCCTGTTTGTTTCATCAGGCTGTGATCTTCAGCTCTCTCTGGATCGGTTCGCAGCTGAGTGTGAAGCGGCTGGGATGGGAATCAGCACCTCCAAATCCGAGACCATGGTCCTCAGCCGAAAAAGGGTGGAGTGTGAGATCCTGCCCCAAGTGGAGGAGTTCAAGTATCTTGGGGTCTTGTTCACGAGTGAGGGAAGATTAGAATGTGAGATCAACAGGCGGATCGGTGCAGCATGTGCAGTGATGCGGGCTCTGCATCGGTCTGCGTGGTGAAAAAGGAGCTGAGCTATAAGGCAAAGCTGTCAATTTACCAGTCGAGCTACATTCCTACCCTCACCTATGGTCATGAGCTATGGGTAGTGGCCGAAAGAACGAGATCACGAATACAAGCGGCTGAAATGAGTTTCCTCTGCAGAGTGTCTGGGCTTTCCCTTAAAGATAAAGTGAGAATCTCAGTCTTCCGGAAGGGGCTCAGAGTAGAGCCGCTTCTCCTCCGCATCGAGAGGAGTCAGATGAGGTGGCTCTGGCATCTGATTAGGATGCCTCCTGGACGCCTCCTTGGTGAGGTGTTCCGGGAACATCCAACCGGGAGGAGGCCCTAGGGAAGACCCAGGACACACTGGAGGGACTATGTCTCCCGGCTGGCCTGGGAACGCCTCAGGATTCCCCCGGAAGAGCTAGAAGAAGTGGCCAAGGAGAGGGAAGTCTGGGCATCTATGCTCAAGCTGCTGCCCCCACGACCTGATCTCAGATAAGTGGAAGAGGATAGATGGATGGATGGATATAAATGTGTATTCTAGTAATCTGAAGTATGTTCTTTTAGTTAATTTTCACTAGTTGCCAAATGCCTGCCACATTGCTAGGGAATATGCAGTTCTTTTAAGTATTTAAAGTATGAAATTCACAGTTTCTAATCAAACAGTGTAATTGAAAAGAAATCCTTTAATTTAAAAGTCAATAACATTTACTTTTTCAATGCACAAATTTAGAACTGTAATGTATTTAGGCATTTATTTGATCTGCTATTGACTGCCACAAATATTTTCTAGCTTTCTTAATAATGCTCATATTTCCTTTATTTATTTGTTATTACAGATTAATTATTAGATCTTGTTCAGCTGCTGAAAAGACTTCCACTGTCCCTGTTATATGTTCTTCTGTTTTGCAATTGAATAAAACTTAAAACTTCTACAGACTATCAAATAATGCAACATGTATCCTATTAGCTTCACACTAGAAGTCTGTAGATGTTGCTGCCTTCTATGAGCTCTTTGAGTCATCATAAATGTTCTTGATGATCCTTTCTTGGTGCTGCTTAAATATCACAAGTGTGCACAAGCATAAGCGTCTCTTAAGTTAATGAGAAACACTTTGAATTCAGAGAAACAGATATATCCTCGATTGTAAAATGAGTTTTATTCATACTAGACTTACTCAGCTAAATCTTGATTTCATAAGTGTGCTTCATGGAACATACTGCATCTGCAGCTGCAGCCTGCAGCTATTCACAAATACAAATTAATTCTTTTTTCATTTCTGAAATTTTTAAAAGAAGACAGATAATTGTGTTTAATTTTTGAAGTTGTTATTCAGTGAAGCACAATGTCATCCTGTTATCTTTATTTAAATCTCCAGCAGACAGTGTTAGGATTGCAACTGAAGAATGCTAAATCCCACAGTGTTTGCTAGGACATTCTAGAACTGTTTGCAAGTTGTTTCACATCTATAGAGAACACATTCTGCCATTCTGTATATTAACCCATTATTAGTTATTAATATATTAATCCAAAATATTTTCTTTGTAATTTAATCCATTTATCCAAACTTTAATCTGCCCAGTGTAATTCAGAATGGTAAGGGACAAAGGTTATGCAGGTAGTATGGTAGTAAAAGAGACTCCAATCTAGGAATAGGTGCCATCACAGGACATAATCACTTAAAATTATGAAGCCAAAACAGAATTGATATTTAATGTATCTTGCATGCCTTTGGGATGTGGGGTACAACAGCAGAGTATTCAGAGAAAAAATCCATACAGACCTGATAAAAATGTATAAACTCCACACAGATACTGAACAGGCTACAGGCTGTGTTTGAGCCTTAGACTTAATAACTACTGTAACATATTCCTGTCACTTAATTTGAAAATACAAATTACACAGTCTATAATATCTCAGTCAAAGTACTGCAAAAGACAATAAGATTAAAATACATTAACCCAGTACAGTAATTGGAAGGATAACTTGTACTTTATACATTTTTCTTTAGAGCTTGTTAAATTTTATTTGCATTTTGAAATGTATTCAGTTTCACTTTCATTTTCTACTTTTGTTTTTACTTGGTACTTGTTATTTTATCTTTACAATGCAGCAACACCGTATTTTTGTTTTTTTAGCAAGCGCCACCATTTGCTGCAATGCAATGACTCGTGGTTAGGGTTACCAGCATGATGCAATTTAAGTTGGCATCACGTGTCTCTCTTTGTCCATGTTTGTGGATTCTATGAGGTTTTTTTGAGACCACAAAACTCCCCCAGCTGCACGGTGTGCCAAAACTCTGTCAACGCAAGCAGGGATTCTTCCTGTGTGTATTATAGTGGTAGCTCCTATTTGAGTAAAGACATTGACTGTGCCTATTTTGATTGGAATAAAATTGATTTTCCTGAAGCCTGTGGACTCAGCGTTTTCTCACATGTGCAAGACAGTGACTGACACGTCACATGGTACCAGAAGAGGGGACTTTCACCTATGGATCCTCAACAGGCATACGATGTTCCTCTCCCACCGGAGCCAGATAAGACTACTGGCACTCCTGCCCTTGCTCGTACCCGGGATGGGCAGGTGAAGGTGGCTCTCTCAGACGACCCAAGTGTTTCCTATTCTGTTCTGAATGCACAGTAACATTGATGCGCTGGGACAAGAGAGGCTGGGCAGCTATTTTGGCTCTCATTTTGACTGGCTATGCTAAATCTTCCACCCGAAAGGCTTGATAATTACAATGTCCTGAAGCAACAGATCCTCCCCTACATGGCTATGAGCCCCTTGGCCAAGGGACGTCAGTTTCGGCTGTGGCAAATTGTTCTGGATCACCCCATTTGGGGATAGGTCCAGGACTTGGTAGATCTGATTCAAAGCTGGTTTCGTGGAGACACCTTCAAGCATAATGTGGAAAAGCTCATTATTGACTCAGTCTTGTCAGAGATAAAGGAAGAATTTTATGATGAGATGCTGCCTTTTGTGATGGAAGTGCTGTCTCTTGCCTGCACAGTTCATGGTCTTCGGTCTGGACCAGGCATGCGGTTCTCAGGCTTCCCCTGTCATGTTGAAGAGAGAAAACTTCAAGGTCACTTAAGTTGGCCAGATGTGAAATCCAGGCCCTGTTGGACTCTGATAGTGACCTCTGTGTAGTGTGTCATGACTTGCTCCAGCAGGTTACCTACACAAATACAGACTAAGTTAAAATTTGCTGTGTTCATGGAGACATTAAAGAATATGAGACTATCTTACTCCCTCTGAAATTAAAAGGCAGTAACTTTAAAGTTTGGACTGCCATTATCAGACACTTCACCCTGGCCTCTTTTAATAGGAAAGAGGAATGCCCTCTTCCTACGCATCCTAGCAACCTGCAGGGCACCTCTCTTTGTAGTCAAGAGGGTGGGGCTCGCTGCTGACAAGGTCAGTCAAAGAGCCAATTTAGAGATTGAACATGACTTGTCCAGTGAGGTAGGGGACAACCCCTCATCTGAGTGTCTGGAACAATTGGAGTACTCTTTGCATCAGGTATTCACACCTTCAACCTGCATAGACCAGACAGCAGCTACAGCCCCAGAGAAACAATGGCTGGAGAAGAGCGGGGAGATTCACCAGCCTAGAGGAAGTGGGGACTGACACTTCAACTGAGTTTGCACACTTGCAATGGGCTGACAGCAGCTTTGCATTTCAACAAGCACATGTCACAAATGACTCTTACTATATGTAGCAGGAAGGCCCAAATTTCAAAACACCATACTTTTTAATTAGGTATGGTTTCTTGTATTGGGTGATTTCCGATTGCATAGGGGAATGGCTGATTGAGCAGTTGGTGGTCACAAGTGGGCACATAGATACAGTTTGAAAAAATTTTCACACCCATGTCTTGGGGGCGGAGTCATCTTGACACTGAGAAGATCCAGGATCACATTTCGAAATGCTTTTATCGGCTGAATATGGGCCAAGATATCTAACGATTTTGTAAGTCTTGCCCTGTCATAGACCTGCTAGGGCTCCACTTTCACCGATGTCTATTTTGGATGTCCCTTTTGAGAGGGTTGGTTTAGACATTGTTGGCTCACTTCCCAAGTGTAAGAATGGTTATTAGTACATGCTCATGTTGGTTGATAATGCAACAAGATACCCGAGGTGGCTGCTCTGTAGAAGGCCAACGCCCAAGCTATTGCAAAGGCTCTATCAGAAATATTCATGTATATAATAGCATTCATCACAAGATACTAACTGACCAGGATATGGCCTTCACTCCTTGCATCATGAAACAGCTGCGTGAGAACCGTGCAATTAAACAAATGAACACCACTGTTTTCCAACACAGACAAATGACCTGAATGAACAATTTAGCAAGACTTTAACACAAATGATTCAGAGGGTAGCACATGATGATTCAACCTCCCGGGACACCGTGTTGCCTTTCCTCCTGTTTGCTTTTCAGGAGTCCCCCAAGGCATCCACTGGCTTAAATCAATTCGAACTGTTATTTGGATGCTGACCATGAGGGCTGTTGGATATTATTTGGGAGGAATAGGCGGGAGTTTGCAGTGCAACTAATGAGGTGAAATTTGTTGATTTGGTTGTTTCACTCCAAGAGCAGATCTTTAAATTTTCCTCTGTTGCAGTGGAGCATAAACAGCGCAAACTGAAAGCACAAAAATGTAATTATGACAAGAAAAGCAATCTTCACAAATTCAAAAAGGGCGATCAGGTCCTGGTGTTGATCCTGTCTGACCCCCATAAGTTTCAGGTGAAGTGACTGGGTCCAGCAGTGGTGGATGAGCATGTGAATCCCTTAAATTACAAGGTCAGAATACCTGGCCGACGAAAGAAATCTTTTCAAAGTGTGGCACAAACCACTCAAGGTGTTTGCCACGTCTGTCTCTCTGACAGAGGTTGCTATTGTTGATGATCTGACAAATACCCAGAAGGTTGAGTTGCTGTCAGTAATCGATAGAAACTCAAATGTGTTTTCGGCCATGCCTAACCAGACTGAAATTGGTGGACACAAGATTGTCTCCCAGAAGTGAGGAGGAATGTGATATGCAAGGAGGTGAGGGAGATGCTTGAACTGGGTGTAAGTAGTGAAAGAAAAAGCAAGTGGCAAAGCACAATTGTTCTGGTTTGAAACCCAGACTGTTTGGTTCTGTATAAATTTTAGACGTTTGAATAAGATTTCCAAGTTTCATGTGTACCCAATACTGTGTATTGATGACTTGTTGGAGAAACTTAGTCAAGCCTCGTATATTTCCACCCTAGATCTCACGTAGATACCCCTGGAGGCATCCAGTTGCACGAAGACCACATTTGCCACTCAGGATGGGTTGTTCAAATTCAGCAGGTTCCCATTTGGATTCCATGGTGCACTGTTGACTTTTTAGAGCTTGATTCATCCAATTCTGAGACCAGATTCTGAGTGTGCTGGGGCATATCTCGATGATATAGTCATTTTCAATAATGATTGGAGGTTGCATCTTGACTTCCTGCAAGCAGTGAATGACCGATTGAGAAGTGTAAATTGGGGATGTTAGAAATGCATTATTTGGGGGAATGGTTTGATTAAACCTCAGTTTTACAAGGTGGAGGGGGTGCTTGCCTATCCATTTCTGGAAGCACAGAAGCAGGTTTGTGCTTTCCTAGGGCTTGGTGAGTATTATAGATGATTCATTCTGAATATAATGTATTGGGCTGCCCCTCTCACTGATCTGATGAAGGGCAGAAAAAAACTCATTTGGATTGATGATTGTGAGAGGTCCTTCTCTGACTTAAAGGCCATTTTGTCTTCATTCCCAGTTCTTCAGACTTTTAGAAGTAGTTAATTCTACAGATGGATGTGAGTGCTTTCAGTTTGAGGATGGTGCTATCTCAGTGTTTCAATGGGGAAGAACATCCCGTCATGTTTCTGAGCAGGAAATTACTCCCCAGGGAGCATAATTACTTGACCATCAAGAAGGAATGTTTGGCAATTAAGTGGGTGGTGGAGGCCCTCTCCTATTACGTGTGGGGCAGATGGTTTACCCTAGTAATGGTTCATGCTCCTCTCCATTGGCTGTACTGGCAGAAAGATGGAACTCCCAACTCACTAGGTGGTTTAATAGGTTTTAGTCTTTTGCTTTTGATGTTCGCCATCAGTCAGTACATGTCATCGCAAACGCCTCTCGCATCTGGTCGAACCTGGCTATGACAGTTGCTTCATTCACCCCCCTGTGAACAAAGCTGGGGGTCCACCGGTCAGCTGATTGCTGTTGCGGGGAACAGTCTAACCCAGCCACTAACCTGGCCCCATTACTGCTTGTTTGCTGTGTCTGTGTGTATTAAACTGATAGCTCCCATTTGAATAAAGACCCTGACTGTGCCTGTTTTGATTGGAATAAAGTTGGTTTTCCTGAAGCCTGTGGACTCAGCGTCTTCTCTAAGGTACAAGACCATGACTCACACGTCATAATGCATTCTATAAAACGTTTTGCTTTTAGTGTA
Organism: Polypterus bichir lapradei; assembly: GCA_026402145.1. Classification (NCBI taxonomy): domain Eukaryota; kingdom Metazoa; phylum Chordata; class Cladistia; order Polypteriformes; family Polypteridae; genus Polypterus; species Polypterus bichir. The sequence continues at coordinate 58,784,685 of JANRMT010062790.1, read as the reverse complement.
GATCTTCCGGTTACTTACTTTGTTTAGCTAAGACTCTTATGTTGTTTTTTTTTGTGTTGGCTGATATCATAGGTTCTTAACCTGTGGGTTGTGTTTTGAATGAATTTGTGTTGCAGAGGGTCAAGATTCCTAATAGTACCTAATGGGAATGGGTTGCATATGGTTTATGGAGTGTCTTGCAATGGGTTGTTGCAAGCAGTTAAAGCAAACAGCATAGCTTCATTATGACTTGCATCAGTAGTTCTTCAAGTGGTAAGCACCTATCCCCAAAGGATGATGGTTGGCAGTGATTCTGAGTGTCAAAGACACAACTAAGGCAAAATTGGGTAGTGTCAAAAAAAAGTTTTAAGAACCACTGGCTTAAATACACTAATGTTTGTCTTTCTGGTAATGACCTCTCACTTTGTTTAATCTCTTCTAGTTAATCATCATTTTACACATTACAATTAAATATACAGTATATAAGTTTTGAAATCAACCCTGAAGAATGAACAAGTCTTTACCAAGACTTTAATATTTTGCTGTTGCTTATTTTAAGAAAAATAACCAGAACAGTTTCAACTTGTGTGACCTGTTCTCTGACTGTTGTGCTGTTGAACAGGAGATGAAACAGATGCCAGTAGAGAGAATGTGTCTGTTTTTTGATTGTTGAGAAATTTTAATGAGGTTAATTGGGATATTTCACAAAAACAATTATGTAACATGTGTGGTTTGTATCAATCAACAAAGCTTAGTTTTCAAATGTGTCATAAACAAAAGAAGATGTTTTGGTTCCATTTACATTACTAAAGTTTGCTCAGATAATGCAATGTTTAATGCTTAATTCTGCTTTTTTTTGTGTTTAATGCAATAAAATGTTTTTCATAAGGAAGGAAAGCAGTTAATTAGTAATAATTAGGTTGTGTCCCCTTTGATAGAACCAATTTTGCACCATCTCCCGTTTGAGAGATAAGACAGCCTTCAGTGACAGCATTTTCAGGATATGTTTATCAAAAAGTAGTAGAAAAAAATGCAGATAACATTGGACTGATCAATAGGAGTAACAGAATTCAAAGGTTAAGATGACCTCATCCTCAAAAGGATGCCCCGTCTATTGCGGCTTCTGCTAATTTTTCTCTTTCCGTCTCTCCAGTATTCACCATGTCTTCAATATGTTGAACCTCATCATTGTTACATACTGGCTCATACAGCTAAGGTTTTCCAATGACAAATGTCGGTTTGGCCCAGCCTTTAGGCATTAGTAAAAGGAGAACTGACTAGAAATATTTGTACATGAAATAACTAAAGAGGAAACCTAAGCTTTAGTGCTGAAAATCTGCATGAAAATATAATCATAGCTGCAACATTCATAAAACTAGCTACTGTACATGAAAATACACACAGGAGGTGAAAAATGATCGAGACTAAAGTGAAGAGGACAGTCAACATATGCAGAAATTGCATTTAAATGACAGAGAGAAAAATAATGCACAACTGAGGAATACAGAGTATACAGTATATACATTTAAATCTTGCTGTCCTTAACGCTTAATTTTTTTGATGTGTAGGAAATATGTAGAGTTGGTTAGTACCTTATCAGAATAACTAGGATTTTTCTTAACAACTTAAATTTTGGGTTATGTATATCTGTTTTTAGATTGAGAAATTACAAGTAAAGGTCTTAACATTAGAAAATGCTTTAACAGCTTCTTGTAGATGAATAACTGCAAAATAAATTACTGCAGAAATCGGAATGTGACACCTGAAACGTTGACTCTCTCTGGAGCGGACAGAGATGGTTGATTCTTCTTCCATCCATTCGTTTTCTGTAGGCATTTTGTTCAGTTTAGGGCTGCAGAAGCCTGTGATATTTGGCACAGGTCAGCAGCCATCTGATTTAAAGCAAAACTCTTTATAATGGAGCCCTCAGTGTTTGGTCCTGCACTTTCAAACAGCATTTCATACTAAGTGTAAATAATAGACATTGTTTTACTTTATTTGGTTAATGTGTGTGTAAATACTTTAAAGTTATACTGATACACTGCAAAAAAATTATTTTTATATTGCTAACAGTCTTATTTTTCAATACCAAATAACAAAATGCTTGCTTATATTTAGAGAAATAAAGAAATAAAAAAAAAATCTGTAATGAATCCAATTAAACAAATCTGTACAATATATCGGAAGAATTTAAAATTTCCCTTTTTTTGCCCATCTGACCTGCTTAGTCAGACTCAAAGTGTTCATCCTGTTCAAATTACAGTAAAAGAGAGCAAAATTACACCACAACAGAGGAGATACAGACCCTGTTTTTATTTCATTTTTCTCTGTTGCATATTTATTTAAATTCTGAATTAAACAGAAACCTTTCTTCATTCAACTTCTGAAACATTCTTCCAATTTAAGACGACTGGAGTAAAATTATGCTAACTAGTTCTGCACCTGATTTGACCCAACATTGAGGTATGGGCATTAAGAGAACTGACATGAAAGTATAAAGAGGTCTTGACAATTAAATGACATTACAAGGTGTGGGGTTTGCCTACTAAGTAAAGATAAAACAGAGGGCAACCTTTTTTAGTTTAAAATATTTGAACAGGTCATGAGAATAATGTTGATTTTATCAGAAGATCAGAAACATTTCCTGGAACGCTCTGTAGGGCTAATTATGTATTTATTATATAGAATTTTAAATCAAATATATTTTGACTAAAAATAACACAGAAAAGACTTCAATAAAACTAAGAATGACCTATTTTTGTTGTCTTTGGGGAAAGTATTTTGACCTGTTTTTATGTTTCCATATTACTTTAAACTATATTACACATGAATATACTAAATGCATTAGTCTACTAATAAATAATCAAAATATCCAAAAAAACTAACTAGGTATTTTTCCCCTTATTTGTGTAATCGAATTTATTCATATTTAGTTTTCTTATGATCTAAGAAATGAAGGTCGGGAGCATGCACTGATACAGCGCGTTGCTGCACCCACCATACAACGAACACCCTCAGGATCCCAAACATCATCATAAAATACATAAACCAAATGAGTACACACATTAGTGTTGAGAGATATAATACATTGTTAATATCTGCTGTTGACTGACAAAGGAGTTAAAGTTGACACCACAAAAATAATAAGCAATAAATTACACATTGTTAGCTTATTTTAGAGAATTCACTTGGTGTAAAACTTAAAGTTGAAATATTTGCTGTTACAAAATGTGTTTAAGCTCTCTGTTTGGTCAAATAGAAAACTTTTTTTAGTTAATACCTTTTTCTTAGTCTCACTATATTTTATTTAATTTAAAAATTAATTTACTGTATTACTTCAATCTTGTCTAAAAAAAAACATTCTGACGATGATTGAACAGCTATTTTGGGGGAACCCAGTTATATTCTAATATGAAATTGAACTGCAAACGTATTATTATTATTAATTTTGTGTTTGGATTAAATGCCTCAAACTGAAATCAAGGATAATATACATTTACAATTTAATTTACACAGTCATTTCTGAACACCTTAATGATTTTTTTTTTTTAAGAATTGGAAAATAGCTGGAATATAGGAGCTGGGAAGAAACATCTGAACAGTCATTTCAGCGAACATCATTCACCCAGTAATCCTGAACTGCTTCTCTACACTTCCTGTGGCGAGGACATGGGTGAAAGGCCTTCTTTTATCCCTTTTTGTTTGGATACAAAAATACGCATGTTTATTTTTATGTATTGTTTCAGATGAAACAATAAACTCTATAAAGAATTACATATTCAGAATTTTTTTTGAATGCGCTTTAAGTAGAAAAAATAAATTAATTTAAAGAAATATTTCTGGTGAATGCAAATTGGCTCCAGTAGAAGTGTGGGTGGAAGTGGACCCTATGATGGGCTGCCATTCTCTCCGGGGCTGTTCTCTACCTCCAGCCCCTGCAACCTTGAATTTGATTAAGCAAATTGGTTGCAATGTTATGCTTGAATAAAGGAGCAAAGTAAAACCACCACCAGGAAGTATAAAATGTGTAACTGTCACAATCTAATGTAATCTAATCTAATTGTTGTTTTTTAAAAGGGTCACAGGGAAGCCAGAGCCTATCCTAGTAATGCTGAGAAGAGGGTCCATCTACCCTGGGTCAGGTACAAGTTCCCTGCAGGTATAACAGCATAAGAGAAATTTGACAAACAGTAGGAGACCATTCAGTCCATGAAGCCTGTTTGTTTAACTAATAGCTAAGCCATCCCAGTATATCATCCAGATTCTTCTTAAAGTTTGTCAATGTTTCTGCTTGAACTTCATGTGTTGTTAGTTTATTCCATATTCCTACATGTCCTTGCGTAAAGAAGTATTTCCTGGTTTCAGTCTCACATGCACTTCCCTTTAATATCCGTTGATTTCCAGAAGTCACCATTAAGTTGAAAGACTTCTCCTGGGTCTGCTTTACAAATACCTGATGACAATGATCCTGTTATTTTTAGTTTTCTTGTGTAAGCAATTAATGTATAGCTTAGATTAATAAAGTATCACATTTTGGTTATTATGGAGTTGGCTAAGTGATGCATTTTAAAAAAAGCACATTAAATATTTATAGTTCACTTAATTCTATAAGAAATAGCAATGATTTAAACATAAAATATCTTTAGTAATTAGCTTCTACTTTTCTCACTATAAGTGCAGTAGTACCCATTTCTTCTTCAAATATTATTAATTAATTTGTTAACTTATTTATTTTCTCAACATATTAATCATAATAAAAGGGCAAAGACTGTGTTAATATTTGAAGCAAAAGCAGAAATCAGCCATATTCTGTATGCAATGCCATTTGGCACTCATGCACACACCCACACTTGATTATTAGTATGTAAGTAAGAAGTTTACTGTACTTTGTACATTTTATAATATAATGATAATTTGGAGCCACCTTTACTTTTATAAGTCTCCAGAGAATCCCCTGAGAACACAGGGAGAATGTGCAAACATGCTGCAGTGAGTATGCAGGTCAAGATTCAGGCCTAGCTGCTGTGACCTACGGGGCAGCAATCAGTTAATTTCTGTTAGTTTATCTTATAATACAAATGCTTATCTGTGACCTGGAACATTCTTGGTGACAGTAGGAAGAATTTTTTTGCGATATTAAAAAAAAAAAATTCAAACTTTGTCACACTGAGTGTCCAACTGTTTTGAAACAAAGAAACCAGTTAATATAACAACATAGAAGTTGAGTTGTTATCAAGCCAGTGCCAGTATTTCAGGCTTCTTCAGTCTTTACTTTTGTTTGTTGGTTGTTGAACAAAGATCCCTCCTAGCAGGATCATATAACAAACATGTCCATTACAGCTTATACTTCAAGGTCCATCTGCTTTAGTTGATTTACAAAGAACGAAATACCAGACTATCTCATTTTTTTTCCATTAAATTAACTAAAATAATCCAAACTGTATTTACTTCTCATTTAACAGGGCTGGTACCAAGATAAAGAGTCAAAATCACTTTTCTTCCATTGCAAATAATGCAGTAAAGACTCTGAAATATGCCAAGTCTATCCCACAGTGGGGTTCATTTTGCCCAAAATATGCAATTACCATTTAATGGTATTCAATAGAAAACTCCTGTGGGGTTCCCTGCTTTTGAGTCCTGGAACTTTTGCTGACTTTGTGGGAATGATGCTCACAGTGCTTTGTGCAAGTATTGCGCCGGGTTGATCCTTGTCTTTCCCCCTGTTCTGGTTCATTGTTACATCTGTGAACTAATACTGGATTGTTTGGATTTGCTTTCTTCAACAGCAGACGTTGTAGGATCTGTTTATCAGATCTTTCCTTCTTAAAGTCATCTTCATAGACCTTGAGCTGTAAAAACATAACAGCAGAAGTTTTAAAGCCTGCCTTTATTAGAGAGTACTCAAAGCAGAGAGGTTTATTGATTGTTTAGTAATAAAACAAAGGTTCCAACTATAAAAATGAAGGACTAATGACAAAATATAATGAGATTAAGCAGTGATGTTCAACAGAGGTTGGAATGCCCTGTTATACCAGCATTTTCAAAATAATACGAAGTTAGCTTTAGTGGTTCCCAAAGTGCTCATTGAGCCATTCTCCCTGCTGATCTATTTATTTCTGCATCAACTAAACAAAGAAATAAATGATGTGAAATAATCTTCTCAGTATGTCAAGATAGTATATTCAGTAAGGTTTGTTACCATTGATATCATCTAATAAAACATGATTGTCCTTTTTAAGACGTACTAAACTTAACTGTGTTTGTGTGTTTGATTTTATTGAGTGAGAAAATGTGGATGAATTAAATAAAAGCAGTGAATAAAATCTGCAGCTGAATAAACTAAAATAATATTCTCAGCAAATTACAAAACCTAGATGTGTGGCTTTATAATGTTACAGATAAATTCATTGCCAGAGTTGTAATGTTTTAAAAATCAATTCCTGGTGAAGTATCACTTAAAGCTGATTAGTTTCTTCAGAAAAAAAAATAGGAGAGCGAGTTTTAAACATTATTTTGGAATCAGTAACTAACAGTTATCTATTTTACTCCAACTCCACAAATGAAAAGCAACATGCAAGAATTATTAAAGAAATTGCTGGATTAAAGTCAAATGAATATCCTCATAAAATTATTTTGCATTGTATCAATCTGCTGAGCAGCTTCTCATAGCTAGAATTATTTTCACTGTGTTGCTGTTGCAATGAAATAAATTCTACAGTTAAAGTGGAAAAAATAATTGGTCACTAGAAATAATTATTTTTGTATCAAGCAATATATTCCTTCAAAAGATCCTCAATTTGTTAATGTGATACTGCAATACAAGTTTTAAATTACATCACTCAACCCTGCAAATACACATATATTAGTGTTGATTTTACTAGTGGTAAATTACACTGATTGTTTAGTGTTACATTATAATTCTAATTCTTGGCAAAAGGTGTGAAGATGAAAGAAATCAAAAGGAAAAATATTTGTCAGTTTATGTTCATAAGAAGGGAGATGGACATCTGAGCTGCTGTTTGCCATAATAAAAATATTTTGAGTTGTCGTAAATAATGACCAGATTATATGTAATATGCAGACAACATTTTGTTGGGTTAATATTACCATACCATATTCTAGGACCGCTTAATCCTGAGCAGGTACTGGAGCCTGGAACAGTATTACTTTCATGGATAATATCCCCTAAACCCCACCATACCTATAATGAACTTTCCTTTTCCATAAAAATTACTTTGTATCCTTGAGCTTGGGAAAGGCACTGTATAAATAAAATGTATTATTATTATTAATATTATTACTGGATTGGAAGAAGCTTAAAAATGTTGAGCACAAGGTGGAAACCAAACATAAATTGCATTAACTGCATACCAGTCTATCAAAGGATATTTTTGCATGTGCCTAGTAGTGGCTATTCATTATAACAGAAATTGTGTCATTACTTGGGCCAGGTAATGGCAGGCATCCGCACAGACTCATGATCTTGCACAGTTGGCTACAAAGCAGAGCCAGATACTCTTGAATGCAGGTGGTGGGGTCTCAAAGCATCATAAAGGTAGCTGCTCTACCAGCCAATGAACCCCTGCAGCATTATGACTGCATATGTATGAGGTTGATTAGCATAATCCATGTATGGTTGTTTCAAGGAGGCAACAAGGCAGATTTCGAGGCGTGTTCATGTATGCACATTTACAAGACGAATATAATTTCTAAAGATAAATTGTGTAGTTTGTGTATATGCCAGGTTTTAGAAATCTGATTTTTTTTTTTTTTTTTTTTGGTTAACATATTTCCTGTATTTTGATGTTTGCATATTTTCACACTCGAATGCATGCAACATTTTATAAATTAGACCCTTGTAAAGTAAAGTAAGAAAGAATGGAGGTATGTAGCTGGAGATTACAAACTTGTTCTTCTTTACTATGTTACTACTTTGAAATGTTTCACCTAATATTCAGTCATGTTTATAAAAGCAAGGAATGTAACTATACAAAGAATGGTTAAATCTGGTCAAATAAACTTGTGGAAGAGATTTATTATTATTGTCTAAAATATTTGTAGGAAATAGCAACTTGCTTCCTACTTTCCTAGTAACCAAAATCATTAGTTGTCTTTGCCTTAGAAGGAAGAAAATGTTTAAATAATTTCAGTTTAACAAACACTGCTGCTTTAACAGACCCAGAGCTGGAACTGGTTGTGAGAGGTTTGCACATTCTATATATTTCTGTGTTGGTTCAACTACTGTACATCCAAAAGACATGTCCATTAGACTAGCTAGAGACTTCAAAATGACCCTGTATGAGGATGTATGGCTTGCATGTGCATAATTGTGCCTTGAGATGGACAAATGTCCTTTCAATGGTTGGTTCCTGCTTTGTAACTCATTCTGCCATAATAGGCCTCTGCTCTGTGATCCTAGATGGACAGAAAACTTTAATGAAACCTATATTAAAATCTACAGTATTTTCACATACTGGAAAACATTAGTTCAGCTATGAACTGAAACATATAACTAATTTATTTTGGATACTGTAACTTTTGCACTATGTCACAGAAGTGAAAATTTGCTTAGAATGAGATGTATCAAAGAGCATATGTATAACTCTTTTATAAAGGAAGGATATGTATTTTGTATATATTGAATGTCAGGATTGGGAAATGTTTATCCTGAAGAATCACAGTGGCTTAAAATTGACATTGCAGCCAATCACTTAATCAGTGCCTTAATTATGTCTGTAAATGAACCGCTTGTGATCTGGATCCTTTCCAGTGGTCTTATTAGGTTATTCTCACACTATTAACCAATTTTAACAAGAAAAGTAAGTGAGCAGCTTTAAAAAATAGCTGACTGAACACATTATGTTATAAAAAATGACACCTCCATTTTCTCTGAATTATTAGTCAAAAGAGCAGATTTATAAGCCTAAATTAGTGTTTTACTAAGATTTGGGTAGCAACAAAAACCTGGAATAATTAATGCCCTCCAGGAAGTTCCACCCTGTTACTACAGGCTGTTTGGTAAAGCTGAAACACAGAATAAATGTAGTCTTGTGCATGGGAAGAGAACAAAAAGCATGTGGGATACTTTCATGTGACACTGAATTGTGAAAGAAAGTAATAGTTTGTACATTAACAAAAGGGCTAGTTGAAGTTGTACACTTCGCCAAATACGTTTATAATCAGTAATACAAGCATATATGAAAACAAAAGCAACTTGACTGTCTGATACAGGCTTAGAAGGACATGTAAGCCATAAAAAAGTCCCCAACCCTGACTCTATCTGCCATCTTATCAGCCATTTTCTGGGTTCCCCAAGGTTGGCCGGTCTCCCACAAAATCTTAGGGGTTATTGGAGGTGGAATATTTATGGGTGGCAGCCCTTCCTGTTGCCAACCTTCTTTAGGTGCCTTTTGTGACACCCAAAACAAGGATAGCGAAAGCCACTGGCAAAACTAACAACGTATGATAAAAGTATTTAATGTTATTTTGACTTCAAAATTTGTGTGCTACATCCAGGATAAGGCATTCAGTGTATATCAATTAAATGCTAAAACGAAAATTGCTTAATGGCAATTTATTTAATCTTTCCCTAATGGCAAGTAGTTAAACATAACTGTAGTTTTACTGAAACCTTTGACCAACCTGTTCTTGTAGTAAAGCCATTTGCTGTCGCATCTCTTCCTCTTTGCGTCTTAGCTTACTGTTTTCCATCTTCATTCGCTCTCGATCTTTGTGCTCTGTCTTATAATCAGCTTCATAGATCTGTGTCTATGAAAGAAGAATACAGGATTTTTTGTTGTAACTGTAACGTTGATGTATTCTTGTGATACACACAGGAGGCCTGATGGCATTTTTAAAATTATCATTTAAGTAAAGTTTCTGAATTAACTATGTATGTTTACCTTTTTCATATACTGTATATGCTTTTTATTTTAAAAGAAATATACCATTATATACTATATGTAACAGAACAATAAACAGATATTTGTGTTTGCTGCCCTTGTGATATTCTAATCCAAGGCTTAGCATAAAAGATAACAAGTCAATGTTTCTTCTTTAGGATATTCATATTTCACTGTCGGGGCTGCTATCTCATGGGAACATATTCTAGAAATTAAAATGTATCAAGTCAACTAACGGGTTTCGCCATTTAGGGTGATTTATATTCCTGGTTATATTGATAAACTTATGCATTTGGCACTCAATATTATTGTAATGGATTGTTCACAATTACTCTGACACAAGCGCTTGGGCTGTAGCTTAAGATAGGACTCAATCAAAAAGAAAATTGATTTCTTGCTGAGACAGAGACTGAATGAAATTCAAGAAATGCTCATCAAAACACATGTAGCCGAAGTTACAAATTCGCAAATGACCATGCAAATGAAGGTTTCCTCTGTGCTGAATGCATTGCAAAATAAATGAGGTTTAATAAGATATTAAATTGATTTTGCTATACCGGATTACAGAAGATGGTGATGTAAGGAATTCCAAACAGTTACTGAGTTAATCTGCATGCAGAGGGTCAAAATCAATCGGGACAAATCAAGTTATGGTAAGACAAGACTTTATCACAGTGCTTTAATATTAAGAATAATTAGTTTTTGGTTTTGAAAGTGCCAAAGGTATAGTAATTAGTGTTTCTGTTTGACTTTCTGTATTGATTCTTTGTCATACTGACTGGACACGTTCACGTTCACGTTCACCATGTCATTTCTGAGATGAACTGGCATCTATTTCATGTATAAGAAACTCACTAGTGGCAAACCAAGAACATGGCCAGGACAAAAGAAATCTTAGGCATATATGAAATGGATTTCTGTATTTGTAAGGATTGTAGTAAAATAATGGATCTGATTTAAAAAGGCATAGACAGTGGAAGACAAAACAAACACTTGGTGGTCAGGGAATAAAAGGCTTTGTCTACATAGGTCAATGGAAGCTCCTGGCTTGCCAGCTTTTTTGCTTTACCTAGAAGCATGAAGATTTATTCAATGATCACACATGTCAAACTGAAAGACGTGGTACTTTTTCCTCAGTTTGATAACATTTAATTTAAAGGGCAAAAGGGTCCCAAATGAAATCATAAATTTGACAGAAAATGTCTAAGAGCAAGAAAAAAAAATCAGTGACATTTTTGTTAGACACGCATTCGGTTCACAGTTTAGCTCTCAACTGTGAACACCAAGAAGCATTTTTTTCTACAGTTAATATTTATACAGTCCAACTGTGGTACAGAATTAACATCAAATAGATGTTCATTACTTTGCAAACAAGCTCAGAAACCATGAAATTAAAAACAAAACAAAACAAAACAATGGAAGCTCAAGAATAGCTTTCTTTCAAATGGTAGTTGTATTTTAATCTGAATGGTCAAATTGAATGTGGATTACAGTCCGGAACTAAAGTGAGATGTAACAAAAATGTGTGGAAAAACCAAATGATAGTAACATGGTAAGTACAAAAGGATGACTTTATATTTATTTTGTGAAAGAGATGTAATAGATAAATTGTGAAGTTTTATCATTTGACCAGACTAACATCTGAAAATCACTACACAGCTCACATACTGTACTGGCATTTTGAGATAAAGATGATTTTCAGAATCTTTGAATTTCAGGTAGAGCTAAAATGAAAAGAAGGGTTGTCTATATGAAGTTCATCCTTCATAATTCTGAACTTGATTAGGTGTGCTTGGAAATGAAAAGTTCAGAAATACATAGTATTTTTGGAAATTTATGTATTCAGTATAATACACTAGCCTTCAGGACATCACATAAAATATAAAAATATGTCTCCTCTAAAACTTTATTTTCTTAGATGTAAAAAATCTTCTATATGCAGAAAAAGTCAAATACTGTATGTATATATCCGCCAAGTATTCTAATGTTTATTTTCTTTCATTGCCAACTTGAGGAGGGGGTTTTTCAGAACAGGCAGTTTTTAACTTTAGGATAAATGAGAAAGGTATATTATGAATATTGCATTATGCATATCTTCAACTATATATTAATAGTGTATATCAGGGGTGGACAATGTCAGTCCTGGAGGGCCGTAGTGGCTGCAGGTTTTTGTTCCAACACAATTACTTAATTAGAAACCAATCTTTGACAATCTCAGACCTTATTTAATTTTAGGTCTTGTTAGTCTGCAATGTAAGTTTCTTATATCGTAGATTCTTTCCTTTCCAAGGATGTCATCTAAATGATTGGAAACCTAAAATGTGTAATTATTAGTCTGTCACATTTTTCTATTAAGTTTTTTATTAAATCAAACAGTGCATGATGAACACACACAGATGTAAATGGAAACAAGCAAGATGGAGAACTGCTAGCTGCTTTGTCATTTACATTTTATTGCTAATAAGGAGCCATTAAAACACTGAATGCAGCTGTTTAAGACTGAAATAAGCAATTGAGGGTGGGGAACCTTAACAAGTGAGACCACTAAAATGAAGCATCAAAGTATCACTTAAGCAATAAAGCGCTTCATCTAAAATAATTGACTTCTCATTAAGAAGCTGGGTTGGAACAAAAATCTGCAGCCACTGCGGCCCTCCAGGGCCGACATTGCCCACCCCTGGTGTATATGTGTTGTGACGGGCGGCTGGGGCCCATGCCCAGGCCGGGATGCCCCTGCTGCATATGTTCCGGGGGAGTAGCCATGGACAGCTCAATACCTACCCCGGGACGTTTGGTGGCAGCCTCCCTGGCCGACGGTGATTTCCCAACCTCCCACAGGGATCCATGGGAGATGGAGTCCTCCACAACCTGGTTGGGAGCTGAGGTGGCTGCTAGGGGGAGTTGCCTGGATTCCACAGCCCAGCTGGACAAATCTTCAGCCCCACCCAAAGGTGCAATTAGGACCAGGTGGCCAAGCACCTGGAGCACTTCCGAATGGACTATAAAAGGGTCCAGCCACCACCACTCAGGGGCATGAGTCGGGAGGAGGAGGACTAAGCTTGAGGAGAAGGAGTGTGTTGTTGGTCTTTGTTGTGCTTTGGGACTGTGTTGGGCTGTGGGACATGGGGAAGACGTGCCCCACGGCTGAAGAGAAAATAAAAAAAGGTTTTCATTTTATACATGCCTCCGTGTCCATCTGTTTCGGGTAAGGCGGCCTATATAGTGCCTCTTGTTACATTAGTGCCTTTGATTGTACTATTCTTTCTTTCTAGGGTTTTCTGCCTTGCCATTAGGAAGAAGGGACTGAAGCACTTCAAAGTATTTTAAGTAAAACTGGTTTTGCGCTTATCATGAATCAGCTCCACCTTTAGGTCAGGTGCAGCACACAGGACTGTTCCCACTTAAAAACAAAAGACATTATCATTGTGTTCAGTTTTTGATCTATAAAGTAAAAACACATCACAACAGCACAGTACATTTTTTGTGGCATTGTCTATGATAGAATGCCAGCTAATCATTTTTTCTGATTGTTGCTTAGTGACACTCTACCAATGATGAGATAAATTTGTTCATAAAAGCTGTCTAACTGCAATAGTTGACAGAAGGGCAGAAAGTGAGAGTTCCTCACAAACTCTACAAAGAGGTGATTGTACAATTGTCATTCCAATACTTGTTCTATAGCATCAAGCATACTTTAAGCCTCTCCCCTATTTGCTTAGCTTGTGTCAGATCATCTTCTGCTGCATGAATACACTTATGGAAGCATTGCTACAATGATTTTAGTTCTTGTATTTGTGTGCACTTCTTTATGAAAAGGCACTTGTTATCACGTTACAATTAGCTGGAGCTATGAAGTCATATAATGGCCTACTCGCCATTAGCTACTGTTATATACTTTGAAACTGCAAAAGGTCTTAATGAAAGCTCCTTATAACAGAGTGGTTGCTCACCTGTGTATATACCCAGAATCCACTTTTAATTTACTAAACACCCATATCACACTAATTGAAAACTAACACAATTAACAACCAATCTGGACAGTAGCAGATTTGTATGAATGTACTACTATTTCCATCATGTCATGTTTAATGGCATTTATTTAGCCCAGTGGTTCCTGGGATGCATCTTTTCATCCAGGCTAACCTCTGCTATTAACTGGATTCAGGGATAGGCTGGCTATTATTTCCTAATTTATATACTTCGATGTCAATTCTTTGTTTCTAAAATTTTCTTGGAATGTAGCCAATATGTATATTACAAGGAGATAATGCAATGGTTTATTTATCTTAATTTTTAAGATTTTCATGAGCTTAATTTTCATCCATTTTTTTTCAGCTGTTCTGGTTATTTAAGCTGATATTACTAATTTACTGTAGGTTTGACGTCGATGGTACGGCAGTACTTCAACATTCAGTGTTGTTTGTCTTCATGTCTACTCTCATTGTCATGAATACTCATTGTTAGGTTACAATTAATGATGTGGAAAAGGTGAAACTGACAAAAATACAGATATTTACAAATTAATTACAAATATAAACCTCACACTACTGTACTTTTCTGAAATTGGAATAAAAGAAAAAAAGACCAGCTAATTAAACACTGTGATCAGTTAGAGTGACATTTAATTACTAATTTGGAATGTGACGGACACAACAACCTGCAGCACTAAAGTCGAGACTCTCTCCACTCCAAACCCTCTAGTGATAACCAATAGGTCTGCAGCATTATTAGCAAATAGAACTTTCCTTTTTTGCTTTATATACAATAGATTCAGAAATTATTCAACCCTCTTTACTTTTTTCACATTGTGCTATGTTGCAGCCTAGCCCTTAAATAATTTTTTTCCCATCATTTATAATATTTTTTCACATCATGCAACATTCAAAATTTCAGGATGGCAAAGTGAAAACAGATTTTTACAAATAAAAAACTGAAATATCACATTGACATAAGTATTCAGACCCTTTGCTATTACACTTGAAATGTGGCTCTGGTGCATTCCATTCTGTTGACTATCAATAAGATGTTTCTACACCTTGTTTGAAGTCTACCTGTAGTCAATTCAATTGATTGGACAGGAATAAGAAAAACACACACCTGTCTACATATGGTCCATCAGCTGACAATGTTTATCAGAACAAAAGCCAAGCCATGAGGTCAAAGGAATTACCTGCACAGCTCAGAGACAGGATTGTTTCAAGGCATGGAACTGAGGAAGGCTACACAAAAATTCTGCAGCATTGAAGTTTATTAAGATCACACAGTTGCTTTCATAAATCTAAAAATGGAAGAAGTCTAGGAAAACGAAGACTGTTCCTAGAGTTGTCCACCAGGCCAAACTGAGCAGTTGTGGGAGAAAGGCCAAGATAATAAAAGTAAACATGAACACGATGGTCACTCTGGCTGAGCTGCAGCAGGATCTGTGCGGAGATGAGAGGAACTTCTAGAAGGACAACCATCTCCACAACATTCCACTAATCTGGAATTTATGACAGAGTGGCCAGATAGAAGCCCCTCCTCAGCAAAAAACACATGGAAGCCCACCCGGAGTTTGAAAAAAAGGTACCTAAAGAACTGTCAGATCTGAGAAAAAAGATTCTCTGATATGACAAAACTAATATTAGAGTCATGTCTGGAGTTAACCAGGCACTGGTAATCACCTGCACAATACAAATCAAACTATGAAGCTGTGGGATTGTTTTTAAGTAGTAGGGACTTGAAGAGACTAGTCAGGGTTGAGGGAAACCTAAACAGAGCAAAGTATACTGTAGAGATATACATCCATCCGTCCATTATCCAACCCGCTATATCCTAACTACAGGGTCATGGGGGGTCTGCTGGAGCCAATGTCAGCCAACACAGGGCGCAAGGCAGGAAACAAACCCCAGGAATGGTGCCAGCCCACCGCAGGGTGCGCATACACACACACCTACACACCAAGCACACACTAGGGACAATTTAGAATCGCCAATGCACCTAACCTGCATGTTTTTGGACTGTGGGAGGAAACCAGAGTATCCGGAGGAAACCCACACAGACACGCGGAGAACATGCAAACTCCACGCAGGGAGGACACGAGATGTGAACCCGAATCTCCTAACTGCAATGCAGCAGTGCTACCCACTGCACCACCATGCCACCCTACTGTAAAGATATACTTAGCGAAAGCCTATTTCAGAGCACACTGGGCTGAATGTTCAACTTCCAATAGGACTATGACCCTAAGTACAAAGCAGAGACAACACAAGAGTGGCTTAGGGACATCTCTGGGAATGTCCTTGAAGTGCACAACCAGATCCCAGACTTGAACCCAATACCTGAAAATAGCTGTCCATTGATAGTGTCCTGACAAAATGTGGGTGGATCTGCAATAGAAAAATGGCAAGATCCAGTTGTGTGGATCTTGTCACATTGTACCCAACAAGACACCAGGCTGGAATGAGTGCCAAAGGTGCTTCAACCATGTACTGAGGAACTGATTTGAACACTTGAACACTTGAGTCTATGTGACATTTAATTTTTTTTTAGTTTTAATGAATTTGCAAATATATTTAAAATCTTGTTTTTGCTGTGTCATTTTGTGTTTGTTTGATATTGGGAAAAAATAAGTTAAAACAATTTTAGTGCAAGGCTGCCACATAGCAAAATGTGACAAAATTAAGTGGTCTGAATACTTTCTGAATTCACTTTATGTTATAATAAAGTCTGTAAAATAATTATATATTACTAATATTTTTTACTATTTCATATTTCCATACATAGCTTAAGGATAATGTAAAATAGCAATCTAAGTGAAATAGCAAGTTTCATTTACTACACAGCGCTAAAGTGAACTAATAAACAGGTACAGAAAATTTTGCTTTAGTGTACAGGGTACTTCATGTATTAAGCATATTATCTTAGCATTGCATTGTTATACTGCCTGTTGTGTCTTTTGTGCAATTCTATGTGTCTGACCAGAAAAGCTACATTTCTATTTTTTTTTTTTTGCAGATTTGTAGCTTTCTTGTCTAACTGTACATACAAGCAACTGCTAAAGGCAGATGGAATTTGATGACAGAGTTTACAAGTTGGACATATTGGATTTACAAAAGGCTTCAATCAGGTAGCCCTTGTCGGTCGAAATGACATTCTGGATTAGAAAGAAAAATATAATTACTGTGCTTGACCATGGGATTTCCATGGTAGGATTTCAAATTTAATTACTTTGCAATCTGATCTGAGTAGAATTTAAATAAAGCATTGTGAATTGACCATATACCTCTTTTAACTAATCCTTTTATAATAACCAGCTTTCAGTAATGTGATTATTTAAACATGTATTAACCATTGAATCATCTACTGTTCTTTCTTAAATGGGACAAACATGGCTTCTCCAAGTCAAGATAAATATACTCTAAGTTGAATACTCTGTAAGGAGGGTAAAACTGTCATTTTATTAACAGGAATACAAAAGGAGCAATGTTCATTTTGAAACGTGGACTTGTAAAGCTTTACCTGGCACTTCAGGGTTTGTAATTGCTCTTTCAAATCTTGCACCTCCTTATGCACACTGTTCTTGTCCTTGAAGTTCTGACAGAGAGTACTTTCATGCTTGCCACTTCCATGTCTCTGTGGTTCTCGTTCATGTTCTGTGTTCCCAGGGGATTCAAGACAAGGGGCACAATGAGTGCCTCCCTTTACTGCAGCACAAAGGCTCTCAGAAGAAGATTGCAGTTGTGGTCCTGCCAGTAGTCTATAAACCATCAACTGACTCTGCAATTTAAATGGATGTAATTAATAAATGCAATAACATTTTCCTTTAGCCTTTTAGTAATATTAATGAAAAGGAATGTTACATTTATTGTATTTATTTAGTAATACCCAACAAACTGATCCGACATTAGACCAACATAGTAAGTGTAACTGATACAATAAGATGAATTAAGATTAAAATTGAGATTAAACTGATTTGTTCTAAAACCATCTTAAATTAATATTTTACATTGCTTCAGTGACTACTTCTAATATTACTAATACTAATAATAAATTGGTGCTATTGGTTATATTATTTATTTACACAAAGATTTATCCAGTCAGATGATATATCTGAAGCATACATTGATGTTAAGACACTTATTTCAAAGTTGTCATAAAACTTTTTGCCAGTGGCCAATGAGGTCTGATGGTCCCAACTCCTTACAGAGCATTGGAGATAATAACAAAATTGGCCATTCCCTACAAAAGCATTTAAGTCTGAAATCAGGAAGTGATTTCGTTCATGTACTTTATAAGAGAAAACACTGCCACTAGATACATTTTGAGAGAGACAGAGAGGTGACACTACCTTTTCTATTTACACTTTTGTTAGTAAAACTATATGGTATTGCAAAAATATGATAGAAAAGTGAATGCCTGATGAGACTTTATAGGAACACTGAACACTCTACATATGTAAACCACTGGGATGAAATGATCTAGTGGCTCTGAACCATTGGGCCTAATTAAATTACCTCTCACTTGTAATGGAGTCAAACATAATTGTCTGATGAAAAACAGATATTATTTGTATTGTGTAGCAATTATGAAAAAACAATTTAGCTTACACTGCTCAACATGTTCTAATGACTTAGTAGACCCATGCCTTGTATTCAGATGTTATCTGTTTGTTTTCTAGATTGCTAACATAAAACAATTGGAAAGGCACATTGTAAAGGTAATCGCCAGTAAATGAAAAGTTTCAAAATGGTCCTAGAATATTATCCAAAAGGATTGTTTTGTTGACCGAAGTGTGTGTTCCAGCTACAGAGGGATCACACTCCTCAGCCTCCCTGGAAAAGTCTATTCGGGGGTTCTGGAGAGCAGAGTCCATCAGATAGTCGAACCTCAGATTCAGGAGGAACAGTGTGGTTTTCGTCCTGGTCATGGAACTGTGGACCAGCTCTACACCCTTAGCAGGGTCCTGGAGGGTGCATGGGAGTTTGTCCAACCAGTCTACATGTGTTTTGTGGACTCGGAAAAGGCGTTCAACTGTGTCCCTCAGGGAATCCTGTGGGGGGTGCTCCGGGAATATGCAGTACCGGACCCCCTAATAAGGGCTGTTCGGTCCCTGTACAACCGGTGTCAGAGCTTGGTCCGCATTGCTGGCAGTAAGTCAAACCCATTTCCAGTGACAGTTGGACTCCACCAGGGCTGCCCTTTGTCACCGATTCTGTTCATAACTTTTATGGACAGAATTTTTAGGCGCAGCCAGGATGTTGAGGGGGTCCGATTTGGTGGACTCAGGATTGGATCACTGCTTTTTGAAGATGATGTTGTCCTGTTTGCTTCATCAGGCCGTGATCTTCAGCTCTCTCTGAAGCGGTTTGCAGCTGAGTGTGAAGCGGCTGGGATGGGAATCAGCACCTCCAAATCCGAGACCATGGTCATCAGCCGGAAAAGGGTGGAGTGCCCTCTCAGGGTTGGGAGCGAGATCCTGCCCCAAATGGAGGAGTTCAAGTATCTTGGGGTCTTGTTCACAAGTGAGGGAAGAATGGAGCGTAAGATCGACAGAAGGATCAGTGCAGCGTGATGCGGGCTCTGCATTGGTCTGTCGTGGTGAAAAAGGAGCTGAGCCGTAAGGCAAAGCTCTCAATTTACCAGTTGATCTACGTTCCTACCCTCACCTATGGTCATGAACTATGGGTAATGACCAAAAGAACAAGATCACGAATACAAGAGGCTGAAATGAGTTTCCTCCGTAGGGTGTCTGGGCTTTCCCTTAAAGATAGGGTAAGAAGCTCAGTCATCTAGGAGGGGCTCAAAGTAGAACCGCTGCTCCTCCGCATCAAGAGGAATCAGATGAGGTGGCTCGGGCATCTGATCAGGATGCACCCTGGACGAATCCTTGGTGAGGTGTTCCGGGCACATCTAACCGGGAGGAGGCCCCAGGGAAGACCCATGACATGCTGGAGGGACTATGTCTCCCGGCTGGCCTGGGAACACCTCAGGATTCCCTCGGAAGAGCTAGAAGAAGTGGCCGGGGAGAGGGAAGTCTGGGCATCCCTGCTCAAGCTGCTGCCCCCAGGACCCGACCTCGGATAAGCGGAAGAGGACGGATGGATTGTTTTGTTTGCATTGTAATCCTATTCTTCTTATTATACAATATGTGATATTTTTCTTCTTCTTCATCTTTTCCCACTTCTATAAAGGGTCAATGTGCTCAATCAACCTTCTCTAAACAGCTTGGTCCTGCATCTCCTCCCCAGCCAAACTCTTTTCCTTCTGTTCTTCATTAAATTTATCCATCCACCTATACTTTGGCCTTCATTGCTTTAACTTCACCTGTATTTCCATTCCCATCACTCTTTTGCCCACATATTTAATTTCTCTCTTCATCACATGTCCATACCACTTCAACCCACCTTTCTGTAGTTTTTCAGATATCTCTGCCACTTTTGTTCTACCTCTGATTGTCTCATTCCTTATTCTATCTTTTTCTGTAACTCATTCTAATTTCTTCCACATCTAACTTCTTCTTCTCCTTCTTTGCTGTCCATGTGTCAGCCACATACATCAGTGCTAGTGTTACCATCCATCCATCCATCCATCATCCAACCCGCTGAATCCGAACACAGGGTCACGGGGGTCTGCTGGAGCCAATCCCAGCCAACACAGGGCACAAGGCAGGAACCAATCCAGGGCAGGGTGCCAACCCACCGCAGTGCTAGTGTTACCACTGTCTTAAAAACCTTACCTTTAATCTTTGATCACACAATATTATTGATATCTTCCTTTCACACTACACTCTATGGGTTATATCAGCATCTAATTTTCCATCTCAGGCTACTAATGATCCTAGATATTTAAATTTAGTCAATTTTTTCAGTAGCTCTCCCTTCAGGCTAACTTCTAAACCCTGAACATCATTAAACCTTATATATTCTGTCTTCATTCCATTTATCTTCAGCCTTCTATCTTCCGAAGCCCTTCTCCATTCTTCCAACTTCCTCTCCACTTCCTCTTTTCTGGTGCTACAGAACACGATATCATCAGCACCGGGGAGACTGGTCTTTTGTCCCATGACTCAATATATTCATAACCAGATCAAAGAGGTAAGAACATAAAAAAGATCCCTATGCAATGCAATACTATACAATTTGTGATATACGGTGCCTTAATAAATGGATTTCATCTTCAGTGATTGTACAGTGCTTGGCACACCATGCCAAATCACAGAGACAGTGTCAAAGGTCTCCTTTTAAATGAAAATGAAAAATGGAAACCAGATTACAAATATACTCATCCCGTTTATAACTAATAGGTTAAATTTGTCCAGACAATAGAAAAATAAAAGGTATTGACTGGTCATTTGGGATTCTGACCTTAATCACATTGGAAGTCCGTGGCAAGCCTGAATCTTTTAGTAAATTTCCCTCACTTGACACAGATAACAGTTTCACAAGAAGGAATGAAAGATGTTTAAAGTTAACAGAGACTTAATCTAAGAGATTAATAAGCAACTTTACCTGTCAGAGGTTATTTCATAAATTACAGAACCGGGGGATACAGACTTAAAATAATATTTCAGATTGTTAAAGTAAAATATGTTATTGTTTCCTATTTCTTTTCTTTGTGAAAGTTGATATGAGAAGAAGAATGAAATAGATCAAAATTCCAGACTGTGAGAGTCTTAAAAGAGAAGAAAATTGGTGATGGTTGCTGCTTTTTCAAGATACTGTATCTGGTGGCAATATATGAATCCTTCCTAATAACAAAGCACAAACACACACACAAATAGAGCAACTTTCAGTATACGCTACCTCGTCTTCAGACTGGACACAAGGCACTTTGTTTCTGTGAATCTTACTCTCTAGGTATCTCACATACTCTTGAAGGTGCTGGTTCTTTCTGAGTTCTTCAAGTAGTGTTCGTTCAAAATATTCACGCTTTCCCTAAGGAAGAGGAAATGGCAGTGAATCAGTTTAAAAGTAACTCAGACATCAGATAAAAACTTAAAAGTCACTAGTCATGGATCAATGTACATCTACCACTGTGTTTTCAATAGGCCAGATATAAATATTTGTCACTACTGCAGCCTAAAAAAAATCAATACATTTTAGTAGGGAAAAACAGGAAAAATAACTGATAATGCTTTGTTCCATAGCTTACTGTCACTCACTGTAACAGGTATTGATATGGCTTAAGGCATGAACAGTATGAATTGACTTAAAATCAGATGCTCTTTTGCCATATGGATATGATTTCTAAATGTGAAATAATCTGTTTTTTAAATAGTTATCAGCGGTTTCATGTTATTTAGCTGACACTTTTCTAAGCCTTTATAAATATCAGATTTTAGTCTTCTATACGTATGCCAACACATATCCAACATATTTATTTTTTTCATCAGTATCATGGACACTGAGATTGATTAGGTGACTTTGAAAACAGATATACATTAAATATTGTGTGCCAAATTATCATATTTGGCAAATACTGTGTTATTAGCAGTATTAATTAGCAAAACCTTATCACTTTAATGAACAAGTTGCTATACTTATAGGTTTGGACAAAGTTTCCATTGGCATCAAACTGTCACGATAATCAGAACATTCAGATCATGAAGGAACATTTGATAGCATTTACTAACAACACTGGTCATTAAGTTTTGTCCATGAATAGAGACAGTCGAAACTAATACAATAATCCTGAAGAGTATAAAAATGAATAACTGCTATTGATTGATATCTTAAAATCAGAATAACTTGCCTCCAAGGTCTAGGTTTATATTTCCCAATAACATTCAATATTGTGGAAATGTATAAGTCAAATTCAATGCTATGTCATGAATCATACATGCAGTTTTTGGATAGTAATTTTTAACATTTATCCTAGATGCAAAAACAAAAATAAAATATTTCCTCAGAAGTTATTGCATGAACATTTTCTCCAAACATCTACTTGCAGGATCAGATCATGATTAACCTTGTACCTATTCTGACTAACAATTCAATGAATAGTGATCCCATTTTAAAATGTCGCTCCAAAAATAGGTGTCGTTTTATTTAGCACTGGCTCTGATGCATGCTCAAATATGTATCCTAGCCCAGTGGTCAACCTTATACCTACTCTAATGCTGACCCTGTTCCTTTATACATAGGAAATTTATTGTGTCTATGCTCTTCTCAGTTTTGTCTACTTGCCTTCTTTTAAATATTGTCATTTTCAGAACTTTCCTCTGATTACCTGTAGACCTATCTATATGTTAATAGAAACACCTATGTGAGGGTCTTATTTGTGGATTTCTGCTCAGCTTTAAATACCATTGTTATGGAGTTGCTAATCCTGTTAGGTGTACCCTATGGTGTCTGCCAGTGGATTATGAGTTTCTTGACAGGTAGGAAGAACTATGTGGGACTGGGCCCTTATATGTTGGATCCAATGTCAGTTAGCATAGCCTCCTAGGCTTTGTTCTTTCACCCCTCCTGTTTTCACTTCATACAAATGACTGTAGATCCATGGACAAATCTGTAAAAATCCTAAAGTTTACAGATGACACATCTGTGGTGGGTCTCATTTCCAATAATGGTATGTCTTCCTATCAAGGAGAGGTGGGTCGTTAGGTAGAATGGTGTTTTTGTAACAATAGCTTAGTGCTATTAAGACAGTGGACATGAGTATTGATTTCTGCCAACAAGACACTAATTGTCCATCTTTGCAAATGAATGGCCAGACTGTGTCTGTGGTTCAGTTGTTTAAATTCCTGGGGACTACTTTCACTAATACATTAAAATGGGACAAGCACATCACCTACATCATCAAGAAAGCTAGGTAGAAATTGTTCTTCCTTTCCAGGTTAAGGGAGCTTGGCATATCATGGCGTATATTGTTAAATTTTTATTCCGCCATTATTGAGAGTATTGTGACCTCCTCCATCACCATTTGGTTTCCTTCTACCTCCTCTTTTTCTAAGACTCACTTGCAGCAGGTGCTTTGGTCAGCTGAGAAAATCATTGGCTGTTGTTTCCCAACATTAAAAAATCTGTTCATCGCCACAGCGAAAAAGAGAACAGAAAAGATTGCATCTGATTTCACCCACTGCAGCAGCCATGTGTTCATTAAATTGCTATCACAGAGGAGATACAGGTCTATTGCAACCCAGATTACATTACATCTCCACAGCTTCTTTTCTCAAATTATTAAGATCCCAATTGTTTTTGCAACATATAAATGGTAACTGTGCTGTTTGTCTATTCGTTAATACTTCATACTTGCTCGGCTTGCACTATTTGAAATCTACATTATTTTGTATAGTTTTTCTATCTGTTTGAGTTAATTATTGAAATCTCTAAATGTTTTGTTTAAGAAATTGTTGTATTTGTATAGTGGTTTCCAAAGTGTCAGGTAATGGTGAGTTGAAATTGTGTTGTCTTGAGTTGGTTATGTCTTGTATCCCATGTTTTCCACCTAAACAAAATTAATTCTGGTATACTGTATTATCTGACTCTGATTCAAATATTTTTTTTAACCTGGGTCAAGCTTTATGTCAAGCAAAATGTTTAACAATTTAGCTAGAAAAATGTGTTGTGAAATTAAAAGAATGTTTTTCAAACAAACAGCACAGTATTTCCCTGGTGTTATCCATTTGAATCAGAAGTACCTGGAAATATGATAGCCTGTAAACAATGTTTGGCAAGAATGTGGCTCTATTGCTGATGTTCTTTTTCCTATAGAGTGAAAAAAGGGTTAATATTCTTTGATTCACTTTTACACGCCTGGTTCCACATATGGGCAGATGTCACCTTTTACATGCTGCTGACATTGCATCTTTGTAAACACTATAACAAGATACCTCAAGTGTTCACATACAGATTGCAATTTCTGTAAAGATTTATTGCTTAGGTTTGACCTTTATATCATGTTAAGTCAACATAATTACTGTAAAAGTAACAACATCTGTAGTTCAATCAGTAATTTACCACCATAGCATTAAGAAATGATTATGTTTACAATTTATGGAGTAGTCATAAATGCCAATAATTTAGAAGAGTCACTGAAGACCAGCTTTTGGACTTGTAGTAAACTATGATCTAAATGCCTTCATCAGCAGGATCCTGATTGGAGCCAAGCGAATACTGTATTGATCAAGCATATAATAAACAAGGACAGTACATGCTGAAAAGATTGCCCATTACAACAGAATACAATACACATACAAAATAATTGTTTTTCTTCCATTTATTTAAAACAGCTAAACTATCTGCATTGTTTTTCAGAGATATTGTTGGACTTTTAAAAACATCCTGCGGCACAGGCAAGGGAGTTCTGGAGGATAAATATGCCACATTAAGGGAATTTACCACTTTATCCCTGTCTTGGCACAAATGCTTCTGTAACCAGTCTTGGATATTTAAAATAAATATCTTGGATTTTCAGTAAACATGGGAATTTACCACTTTATCCCTCTGTAGTTATACATTCTTCCATAAGCACCATTTAATATTAAAAATGAAACATTACGATTTTCAGATGGTCCTCAAATTAAAGTGACAGTTTAGAGTTGCCAGGTATCCTAAGAAGAAGACACCTTACATTTATATAGTACTTTTCTCATTACTCATAGGGCTTTACACAGACAATGGCAAGCACCTTCAACCAACACCAATGTGCAGAGTTCACCAAGATGATGCAAAGGTAGCCAATTTTGCACCAGTATGCTCCCTATATATTAGCTATCATTGGGTGGTGAAGGAGTGAGAGTGATAGTTAGCCACTTAGGGACAGGGGATGATTAGGGGGATGGAGTGATCAAGTCATGGTGGAATATTTACACTGGAGATTGGGAAGCACTCTAATCTTTACAAAGCATGCTCAGGGATCTTTTATTACTACAGTGAGTCTGGACCTCTGTTTAAGGTATAATTCAAAGGACAGCACCATTTCTACAGCAGTGTTCTCATCACTGCTCTGGGGCATTGGAATCCACACACAGACTACAGGATAAATGCCCCCTGCTGGCCTCACCAAAACCTCTTCCTGCAGCAACCCAAAATGTTCCTAGAAAATTTGGGATTTCCAACATCCAAGTACTGGCAGGGCTCAAACATGCTTAGCTTCAGGTGGATCACCTTTTCTG
Organism: Polypterus bichir lapradei; assembly: GCA_026402145.1. NCBI lineage: Eukaryota > Metazoa > Chordata > Cladistia > Polypteriformes > Polypteridae > Polypterus > Polypterus bichir. The sequence continues at coordinate 58,758,708 of JANRMT010062790.1, read as the reverse complement.
AAGTGCAAGTGGTATGCCTGCTAACACACACATATTTGGGATGTTATAGGAAAATCAACACATTCACAAGTAGAATGTGCGAATTCCACAGCACCAGTGCACGAGTCAGGGTTCAAACCCCTGGCCTCAGTTTCTCCCACTAGTCAAGTGCTTGCTACCAACCTTCCTTACAACTCTACAGTCAATGAACTTCTATAGATGAACAGAATTAACTCTTTGGGTCAAGGGTGGCACCTATCACTGCAACTGAGATAAGTATAGAATTTTTCCAAGATACTCCTGGTATCACTGCAGCCTTGAACCTTCCATTGGCTTTAAAGAGTCAGTTTTCTTAGGCAGACCCCTGACTCTCTACATTCATAATATGATCCTATTGGATCCTATGGTCCTATTCGATAACTGGTTGCACTTAGTATACAGAAAAAGCAGCTGCCTTTTGGTGGTGCCTGGCCTTTCATCCTGACATGGCAATATGTATTGTTATTATTAGTTTCTATTTTTCTCACATGAATAGGGCCTTGAAAAGTTCTTCCCTTGTTATGCACACCATTGCATGCCTGCGATCTCATCCCTGACCACAGAAAATTGTACAGTAATCTATAAATAGCATAATTGTAAAATTTCAAAAAGTGAATTGTTTTAATTCGGACTGTTTATTTCCCTAGTTTTTATTTTAATTACAGTTTGGACTGTACTCATTACTTAAAAGCTCAACATCAGTGATAAAATGTCAACTAAATAAGGGTGAGCTTTCCACAAAACATAACTCTAAGAACATCGTAATCCCGATTTTAAAATCAATTATTAATTTATGAGGGCTTCCCAATACTCATCATTACCATAGTAGTGAGTTAAATTCTTTGTAATCTATCTGTTCCCCAACCAACTTTTTAATGACCAAGTGCTTCCTAAACCGACCAACTGTAGCAACTGACAGCTGTTATTAGACAGAGCACATTAAATTCACATCATGGCAGTTTTTTGAACATTTAGAACAGCGGTTCCCAATCTTTTTTGGTCATGGAATCCTTCAGAAGACATTTTTTTTCCCGCGGAACCCATGATTTTTACTAACCATTGTGTACCCACAACATTCTTCCTTCTTTTATCTACTCCCATTGCCTGAGTGTGTTGCATAACACAGCCATAGTAGGTTTGGAGAAAATATTTTAAATATAGGCACAAACCTCTATTTTAGTACGAGAAAATATTGGATTTACACCTAATGTGATAAAATAAATTGTTTAATATTTGTACTTAATAATAGTTGTAAAATTGGGCTTTATGTCCATCAGCTGAATACATAAATCTTACTCATTGTTTCTGGTGTAAGCATAAGCTGAAAAGCCTGATTTGCAGTGATAGCTGGACACAAAGGGGAGCAGAGCTTGGATAGCCTTTTTGGCTACTGACAGGTCTACATCTATCAGTCTTACCAAAGTCATTCAGTGGGAAAGATTCAAATTTTGTTTTTAAAGCAGAGGTACATTGAATTTCAAAGATGTAGTAACTTCATTAAGTTTCCGACTATTTTGGTGAGGTAAGAACATCACATGAGCCACTTCTCGTTGCATACATATTTGCTGTGTTTACTAGGCACAGGAAGGACCTGCCCTATGAAGGAAACGAGAAGCTCATTGTGCAGCCCCAGATTCTTGGCCAGGACTTTGCCTCTTGAAAACCATCTAATGTGTGTGAATTAGAAGCAATTGATGTTGACTTTCCATTTCTTCGCAAGTCTTGGAAAAATTCTTGACTGAAGTGGGCGGGACTTTAGACAACTGACAATTTTTAAAATACTAACATTTATCCTTGAGATAATACAGGAAGATTCACTCAAAAGAGGCCCCGGCTATTCTGTAATAACTCTCGCTAAGATGAAGCAATCTGAATGAAAGAACGTGAAATGTGCTCCTCAGTATATGGAGCTTGGAACAAGCCGGGATGCCCCTGCCTCGGAACGATGAGGTAGGCGCCGGACAGCCATTGCAACATTTAACCTACATTTGCAACTTCTGGGTGCATACCGCCCGTACCCTTTTTCTCAGTCACTCAACTTCTCATCAGGATGGTGGTGTATAGTATTGAGCAGTGCGTCTTCATGGTGTGAACCTATTGGGTCACCAATTCATTTATGCGATGTCAGAATCAACTGGATGATCGTGAGTTAACGGAAGGTTACTTCCAGCAAGATGTAGCAACATGTCACACATCGGCAAGGAGCATGGCTGAAATTGAGTCCTTCTTCGTCAACAGGGTAGTTTCAAAGAGGCTTCTGCCACCATGGTCGCTGGAGCTGACACCAAAGTAAAGTCGTGATGTGCAGGTGTTTATACTCCTTAGTATTTCATTCTAGTGCCTTAATAAACAACAACACTGAACTGTTTGTCATTTCTTTTGCATTTGTCTTAAAAATATTAGGTGTCTGAATTTGTGATGTTTATATGCTTTATTTTGATTGGCTATTAAATTATGATGTCACATTTACTTCATATTAATTTTAACAACAACTTTACAGTTCCTTGTAAAGGGAGTAAGGGGTCAGTTAAGAGGAGTTTGGGAAATCCATGAAAAAGTAACTTATATTTTACATACATTCCTCATAAAGTTACTTGTTAACCTCTAGCTTTCATCCATTTTGGGAAACTCAACCTAGACTAAATAATTTCCAACAGTACTTTAATGAACTTTTAATTAATCCATGTGTGTATTTTAATAAAAATATACACTATATTTTCATGATAGTCTTGAGGTAGGCTTAAACATCTGTCCCTTAATACTCATTTTTAACAATACCATATAAAAACGGATGTGTCACTCAAGGTCAGTTTAGTTGTCAAAGCTAAGTGTGAATTTGTATGTCACAGTCCAGCCAATGGACTTGATGAGCAAAGTTAGAAGTGGGAGAGTTCTTAACAGAGTGTAAACATGGATAAAATATTATTTGCTCTTCATTACTGCAATGCTTTTCCTATACCTAAATATAATAACAATATACTTTCAGGCATACATTTTGCCTTTCTCTCGCGTGCCTGTGTGTGTGTCTCTCTCTCGCGCGCTGTGTGTGTGTCTTTCTCATGAGGACTGTAGCACAGATGAAAGCGACTGAGGCTGTGTTTGGTGAGTTGTTGCGTGCGGGCACATGAGCAGGCAGTGCACATGCCTTGAGAGCGACGGTGGACGCAGGAGGAGGGTTACAGTTGGCAGGTGGGGCTCTATCGTGCGTATCCCATGACGCGGTAGGAGGGTAAGAGTTGGTGGGCGGGGCTCTGTCGACCGTATCCCATGGTCTTACAGTTGGCGGGCGGGGCTCTGTGAGTTGGCGGGCGTGGCTCTCTGTCTTGCTTGCGCTCACTGTCTTGCGTGCTCTTAGTGAATTTTAAATATATAGATTAGACATTCTTAATTAGCCTTCATGTGAGTATTTAACTCTCATGAAGCCTAACAGCAAATATTCAGCTATTTGAAGTCAATCAAGTGTCTTTCACAATTTGTGTTTGAAGTTGGCTATCAGTATTACCTTGCTAAATATATGTATAAGATATGCAAGTGCATAAAGTTTTTTTTATGTTTTAGGTGAATATGTGACTTACAATACAAATACTACCAAAGTATTACAGCAATTATAAATATTTCAACTACTTGCTTATTTACTTTCCAGCTACTGACCACACATTGAAAGCTCGTAGTTATTACTATTGTAAAAAGATTCTAAAGGCATTACTTTTAGGGTTCCTCCTTTATCTCTACATTGATGGACTGAATATCTCATACAGTTTATGGCTGGTTTCTGCATTGGGCCTGATTCTGCTGCTATAGCATTTCATCAAATGATTAGATGATTAGATGAATGGAGATAAGGTACCATATCATTCCTGACAGTTTATACTGAGAAGAAAGCTAAATTCTTTAGTAAGGTCTAGATATTTCTACAATCAATCTTGAACTCACTTCTTAATCAAATGTGAAATGCATTTTTTTCTGAATTATATGGCATCTAATTATTAGGTGGTCGTGGTGCTTGTTGACTTTAAATTTTTTTGAACTTATAGTTTACTTATTCTTCACCCAGTAATTACAAAATTGTTGCAAAGAGTATTCTATTCATCTATAATGGAACAGAAAGAGAGAATATTTTTAAGTACATCACACATATTTACTCACTGCTGCAAAGCTGAAAAATAATGCCAAGCTTTTAAATACTTTTTAACTCTGCATGTTATATAGTAATCTTGTGAACTATACTAAAATAATTCTAAAACTGCATGCCCCATTCTAACTTGCATTCACCTTCTAGTTTTACTACTATACTAGCCGTCAGAAACAATTTGTTTAAAATAATATAAATGGCAACAATGTAGTAATTTAGAAAGCATAATAAACTTTACTTGCATTCTAATGACTTTAATTGTCTCAATATTAGTTGTTAGAATTACCGTATATACTCGAATATAAGCCGACTTTTTTAGCACCCAAAATGTGCTGAAAAACGTCACCCTCGGCTTATATTCGAGTCAGGTCCCGATGCCCCTGCCAACCTGACAGAAAGCTGGAGTGTACAGTACATTACCTAATTTGGTCTGCGGGCGGTAGAAGAACTGCTGCAGACTCTCTGTGTGGTGCAGTGCAGCCTCTGTGAGACTCATTCCGGGCTGTGTGCTCAATTAATGAGCTGATGTCTCAATTAATGCACGGCAATTTTATTGGTATTTATTTTGATTATTGAAACTTACCAGTAGCTGCTGCATTTCCCACCATAGGCTTATACTCGAGTCAATAAGTTTTTCCAGTTTTTGTACATAAAATTAGGTACCTCTGCTTATATTCGGGTCAGCTTATACTTGAGTATAAACGGTAGTTTAAATCGTAAAACTCTTTGAATTTACATTCACAGAGAAATTAAAGCTATCCGAGTAGCAACAGGCTGAAGTTGGAAGTATCCCCTAAAGGGAATACAGTATTAGCTTACAAGCTTAGCTACATATGTTAGACTCTTTTTTGAAATCTATGTAATCAACATAGATTGCAGCACTAAAATTTGCAGTGTACCATGCAATGCATATGTCTCTGTTATGCCATGTCATTTGATATGAGATTCATAAAAGCAATGTTAATGTTTGTGATGCACCATCTGTTGGAATGAAAAATGCAATGCATTTTATTACTAAAATCTTTTATAATGACAGAATCGTAGCAACTGCACTGACAGAGAGATGCACAGACAGCTATCCTTTCATTAAGGTGGATCACACGACATACACAGTGACATAGATCATCATCAAATAGGAGCTGCCAATCAAACTAAAAGTAAGAGGTACACACAATACAAACACGTAGATACCATACCTAAGACAATGTAGCTAGAAACTGCACTGTGCTCCACATGCTATGTAGTAGCAACCACTGGAAACTGTGACATAAACATTACAAAGAGACAGACTTGGCATTTCATACATAGAATATTCTGAATATGACTCATGTACACTCACACTTTATCACTTTATGCAAACAGAAGTGAGGAAACACGTATTTTAATATCAACTTCCACACTTCAGTACCCAACAGATGTTCAGAAATTCCCTGAGATGCTGTCACATCAGATATAATCTTCATCTGCGCCTGTATTACTATGCATAGTAATTTTCCTAATGTAGTTTACACTGAAATGTATATTTAGGTCAGTGAATGATTTTGGTGGTTATTTCAAGCTTTACCATCACAGAATTCTGTACAAACATCACATGAATAAACATTTGAAGGACGGTTGTCTACCTGCTCATGTTCCAGTTTCATAAGTAGTTTCTCATTTTGCTGCTTAAGCCCCACCACTTCTTGTTGCAAAGAGGTGACTCTCTGCTGTAATCCCATTGTGGTCCGACGATATATCTGGTCCCACTCCTCATTTAGCTTTAATAACTGTTAAATGCAGAAGGAACAGAGTGAGCAGGAGAATCCAAAATAAATTAAGCTAATTCAAACTGCTTACTTCAACTGAATAATAACTTTTCTCATCATTTTCAAATCCATCAACAATAGTGCAAATTTGCATTCTCAGAACGTATGGTTTATATTTGCACATATTGTGTGAGTTATTGATGTCCAGTTGGCTGAACTTAAATCTTCTGTGCACTGTAAAAGACCTCATGACAGGTATTAGCATGGTAAATCAAAAATCTTACCAAGTCTGGTCCTAGCTCCCACTGTGTTTTGAAAATGATAGCAAATTAGTTTATTAACCTGTGGTGGGCTGGCACCCTGCCCGGGGTTTGTTTCCTGCCTTGTGCCCTGTGTTGGCTGGGATTGGCTCAGGCAGACTCCCGTGACTCTGTAGTTAGGATATAGCTGGTTGGATAATGAAGGGATGGATGTATTAACTTGTCCATTCTACCTCTACAAAACCCTACTGTACATGGGAGACAGTGAACTACAATTATACTCTCATTTTTTGTTTTAATGCAGTTTTGCAATGATTTTTAAGGATTGTAAATATTAGCTTGCTCTAGTAAACCTAAGCAATTTATTAAGCTTAGACTCTTACAGTAACATACAGTAAATAAATTAACTCTGATAGAGCAATTAGCCCTGCCTTTTATGGTATGTACAGTAACTGGATGAATGATACTTTATTCACACTGTTATATTTTTTCTTCCATTTATTTCACCGAGGTTCATATACTGTATCCTTTTAAAGTCTTGGAGATGAAGCTTACAAATTTTAAAATTTTACTGTCTGATTTCATGTTCTTGGATCAGTCCTGGTTTGGACACTGTATTACACATGGATTTCCCCTCCTGAGTATTCTGGCTTTCCTTCCACAACCCAAATTAACCGCTAATGCTAAATTGGCATAGCGTGACAATAACCTAAGATGGACTTACATCCCATTCTGGACTAAATATGGCCAGGTCTCTCCTGGGTTAGATCCTGACTTATGCAAATGGTACAGACTGTGGTCCCCATGTGAAAGAAGTAAAGTAAGAAAATTTTAAATTAATTAGACTATCCCCATTAGTGCAATGGTCAATGACCATTTGTATTTCCAATATAATTTCCTATACAATAGAGCTACTGCTATATAGATCTGGGACCTAGGTTTGAATTCAAGATGATGATCTTTGTCTATGTTTCCTCCAGGTATTCCTGCATCCCTAAAGACAAAAAATATAGACTGAGTGAATGTGTAGTCCCTGCAGTGGCCTGGCACCTTTGTTCAGGGTTTTTTTTTCCATCAACAACAACATTTATTTATATAGCACATTTTCATACAAATAATGCATCTCAAGTGCTTTACATGATGAAGAAAGAGAAAAAAGGCAAAATAAGAATTAAAATAAGGGAACACTAATTAACATAGAATAAAAGTAAGGTCCGATGGCCAGGGAGGACAGAAAAAACAAAAAAAATCCAGACAGCTGGAGAAAAAACTAAAATCTGCAGGGGTTTCAGGCCACGAGACCACCCAGCCCCCTCTAGGCATTCTACCTAATGCCTAGATATCAAATATATTTGTTATAGACACTGGTCCAAGCGACTCTGAATTGGAGTTTAAGAACAATATTTCTTATTTTCAAATTTCTTTCCATAGAACATTTTATTAATTCATTGTTTTTTCTGCTCACATCATATATATGGGGCTAACATTGCAAGAATATAAATGATGCAGATATCTTTTCTTATTTTTTTCTTCTGCATATTCTGCATAATTTAATGTAATGCAAAGAATTATAATGTGTTCATGTTATTTCAAATTGTAAGTCCCCAGGAAAAAAACAATGTGTTTTTTATGGTGATAGAATGAAACATAGGAAAGTCACAATACAAAAACTTATATTGGAAAATGCCTGAAACATAAAAAAAATCTTAAAGATAATAAGAATACTTACAACCCAAAGACATTTTTACTCAGTTAAGCTTATCTGATTAACCGCTAGTCAATTTGTTTCCATTTATCATCTGGATACTTTAAAAGCTCTTAAGAAATGTATTTACAGATTCCAAAAATATGTGTGTGAAGAAGTGTTGAGCATACAGTACTTCCACTTAATATTCTAGGGTTCTAGTGAAAACATTATCCAGCATTTCCTAGATCAGGTTTGTCAAGGGTTTTAAGAATTTTGTCAAATAGGAAATTTTGATTATTTCATGAATGTAAATTTTTTATCTTTTGTGAACGTGTTGTAGTTTTACTACACTGTATGAACATTTCTTTACAACCATGATATCTATCAATCTGGATAGGAGTAATACAATTACTTTAGCAATATAACTTCTTCTTTATTCCATCCTACCTCTTTATTTACGTTCCTCAGCTCAGTGTTTCTGTTCAAAAGAAGAAGTTTTTCCTCATCATCTGATGTCACTATCATGCTTTCGGATATGAAGGTTATGTTTTCATCACTGCCACTTGAAATCAGCTTCTTACCATCAGGTCTCTCCTCTGAATCTATTTCCCTATAAAATAAAATTGCAATATAAACCATACAAAAGTAATATATGTGTTATATTTAACTAAGCAGGTAATCTGATATATAAAAATGTATGAACCTATAGTATAATTTTACACAAGTGTGAGATCTTTTCCCTGCTAAACGTGTTCTTTTCTTTTGGTATTTTTCAACTACATGTAACATTTAGATTTTTCTTTATTCTATAAAGCTGTGGCAGGTAGATTTGGTCCATTTCAGCTGGCAAGTTATATTTTATGAAGAATATCTGCATATGTAAAAAAATATTTTTTTATTCAAGCAGCAGATCAGTTTGAGTCAAAGTTTATATAGTTGGGGATGGAAGCAGAAGATTGTATCTTACTTGGTAGTTTTTAGTGTGGTGTTGCTTGTGTGCATTATTATACATGGTGGAGCTCAGTACGTAAATTATACCAGAACAAGAAAAGAAGCTCTCGACAAATTGACTCAAGAAGTGGGTTTTAGTGTTTCTAAGTTATAAGAGCACAATTGCATGGAATATTTCCTTAGGGATGACAGCAATTTTTCTGCATAGCCCCCCATTTCCATTGGCTCTAAAGTATTTGGACATTTGACTGACAAGCTGCTCTGTAGCCAGGTGGAAGCAGTTCCCTCATTATTTCATTAACTATTTAGCAGGTAAAAGGTCTGGAATTGATCCCAAGTGTGGAATTTACATTTGGAAGCTGTTACTGTAACCTCTCAATATGAGGCCCAAAAAGCTGTCCATGCAAGTAAAAATAGTCCATCATTAGATTGAATATACAAATAAACCCTTTAGAGAGATAGTAGAAACACAAGGAGTAGTCAACCATTTGGTACATCCTTAAAAGAAGGAATTCAGCAACATCAGAAGTCTGGAAAACAGAAGACAACTGTGTTGGATGACTGCAGAATTAAATCTTTGTTGAAGAAGAACCCCTTCACAACATTTAGCCAAACCATGAACACTTTCCGGGAGGTAAACCTATCATTGCCAAAGTCTACAATCAAGATAGGACTTCATGAAAATAAAGACAGAGAGTCTACCACAAGGAGCAAACCACTAGTAAGCCTCAAACATAGGAAGGATAGATTAGACTTTGCCAGAAAACATTTTTTAAAAGCCTGTCCAGTTCTGTGTTCAAAGTAAACTAAGATAAATATATATCAAAATGTTGGGAAGAGATGAGCATGGAGAAGAGAATAAACAGCTCATGATCCGGTGAATACCACATCATCTGTGAAACATGGTGGAGGCAGTTTTATGTGACGATCATGCATGGCTGTGAATGGAAGTCAGTTACAAGCGTTTATTGATGATATGAAGTAGCAGGATAAATTCTGAAGTGTACAGGCCTATACTATCTGTTCAGATTCAGCCAAATGGAAAACTGATAGGATGACTCTTCACAGTACAGTTGGACAATAAGCCAAAAATATACTGCAAAAGCAAGCCAAGCCTTTTAAAGCAAATAATAATAATAGCACCCATGCTTAAAGTGCTTAAAATACAAATAGAATAAAAGATAGAATAAAAGTGTATATAAATTCAATACGAAAAGAAATGCCTGAAAAAAATCACACAACTTGTGATATAGCACACACACAAATTATCCTAAGTATCTGGACAGAGAGGTGAACTGAAAGAAGGAGCAGAATGTTAGGTTAAGTTGAAAGCCTTCCTGAACAGATGACTTTTAAGCTGTTTTTTTTTTAAATAATGAATGGAGTCAACTGATCTAATTAATTTTGTGAGGTCATTACAAAGTCTGAGTGCTATACAGCTGAAGGCCCTGTCACCTATAGAGTGCAGGTTAGTGTGGGGCACAACAAGATTGCCAGAATCAGAGGACCTTAGTGGGCAAACAGGAGCATAGCGATGGAGAAGGTCACTGAAGTAGAAGGATCTTCAATGGCCAAGTCAATTAATTGAACTCAGTCCAGATGGCCATGCATTTAACTTGCTGAAGACAAAACTGAAGACAGAATGTCTAACAAATAAGCAGCAAATGAAGACAACTGCAGTAAAGGCCTGGCAAAGCATCAGTGTAGTGGAAACACAGCACTTGGAAAACACCATGGGTTCCTGACTTCAGGGAGTCATTGACTGCAAAGGATTTTCAACCAAGTATTGAAAAGGACCATTATATTTATGATTATGTTAGGCTGTCCAAATACTTTTTAGCCTCTGGAAATAGGGGGACCATGTATAAAAATGGTTATCATTCCTAAACAACTCATACGATACTTTTGGTAAACTTCTTAAAATAAAGCTGAAAGTATACACTTCAATTGCTTCTTGATTGCTTAATTTCAAATCCATTTTGGGGGCTTATATGGCCAAAATTATGAAACTTGTGTCACTGTCCAAGTACTTATGGACTTATCTGTATCTGAAGAAAACACATATCTGTGGTTTTGCCATAAACTGTGGCCATCCTTGTATTTGCTGAGACTTCCCTAATTGAAATTATATCAAGAGTTAGTTGCTGATTCAATTTGTACTGCAATTTTTAAAGTATTGTGATTTTCTAAGTATTGCTATTCGAAGTTTCCATGTTTTAGCAAATGTTTATTTATTTTATTGCTAAAAAAATTAATTTTGCTTAAAGTAATACTCCATCAAAAATGTTATTTTTTAATATATTATTAATCCAAGTTAGTTTGTAGTGATGGTTAAAAAAACTTTTTAATCACGTTTTCATGCAGAATGGAGAGAAAAATATTTTTCATATAATAGAAGCCAATACTGACCAATGCTGTGTAATGACAAATGATGTGGAAAACATCCATGGAAAGAAGAAAAAATGTCACGTTACTTGTATCGCATAATCTACATGTCAGTTAATTTAGTCGTATACCCAAATGCGCAAAACACATTTTTTTTTTTTAAAATATACCTCCAGAGTTATAACTGCTTATCATAAACAGCAAACCTAAGGGAATGACGTTTTGAATTAACGTCATTCCCACAAGCTTTAGGTTTCCTGTTTATGATGTGTGCTGATAATTTTGGGTGGAGTAAACAATAAACAATGTTTATTAAAGATGCAGTGCATCCCAAAAATTCTAAAATATTTTCTGCTGTGCAACATAACAATAATCGAGACAAACATTCCAATCAATAATTCCATCTCTCAGAAGTAAAGCCCATAATTAAAATTATACTTAACAAATTATACTTAGCAAATGTAACCACTTGTGCCTCAACATCACTAAGACAAAGAAGATTATCTTCAGGAAGGTCAAGCCCAGTCTGCTCCCAGTTCTCATTGATGGTGAAGATATGGAGGTGGAAAGAACATACAAATATCTTGGGGGTGCATCTGAATGACAGGCTTTTATGGAGTACCAAAAAGGGGACGTATACAGGAAGTTTGAAGGTTGCTTCTATTTCCTGAGGTGGTTGAGGTTGTTTGGTGTATGCAGGCTACTCTTACATGGTTTCTATCAGCTTGTAGTAGTGAGCATATTTTTCAGTGCAGTAGTGTGCTGCAGAAATGGCATTAGTGCAGGTGATGCCAACAAACGCATATTTGTATATGTATGTGTATTTTTATTTTGTCAAGTTTTGCATCATTGTAATATCATTTCATTTCTTTTGTTCACTTTTCGTTTATTTTATTTATATATTTGAGCTATTTCCACTCATTGGATTATTATTACTTTACGTACACTTGCTTGAATATAGTAGTTGTCCTATGTTTCCTATTTTTGTGTTGTTTTCTTTAAACATATTCATATGATTTATTCACTATATTGAATCCTGCTTATATTTGTCATTTAGCATTCAGTAAAGGAAGCCAAACCTTTTAAGGTTCTTTAAGTGATTACTTCGAGAGCACTAGATTGTCCAGAAAGTACATAGGACTGGGTAGGAAGTCTGTGTTCCCCCAGGACACATGGAGTTCACACAAGGGGAGTCCTGAGTTTGTCACTGCACAACAGTTAATCCTTTAATAAAAAATAGGGCTGTAGCAGTCAGAGGGAGCTCTAGAGAAAAGGCACTAGGCCTTTCTCTGGAAGCATTCCTGATTCCAGAGTATTTCCTGGAATTGCAAGTGAAACAATTGTCCTAGAAACAACTCCCAGATTGTTCTACCACAGGATGAAGATTGGCAGGCAACAGAGAAGAATCAAGAAATGAAAACATTAACCAATCACAACCAAGTATAATAGAATGTCTTTGGGTCACAAACATAATGCATAAATCAAATGTCTCGAGAAGCTAGACAGAAGTGTTAAAAAACATTGTATCTAAAGAAATGTTAATCAAAGTTTTCAGAACTTGGAACAATTACATACTTGCAATGCTGGCTTAAACAGCTTCACTTCCTTAAGACAAGCAGTCACCTCATGCCAAAAGACACTGCAAATGGCTATATCCACTCAAAAATAAAATGGTGTCACAATAAATTCAAAACATACCAATAAAATATGTCCCAAAACAAATGTAAAAAAGATAGTGAAACTAAGTTCTGCATTGTTCAAAAGCAAAATAAAAAATAAAGGTTGAAAAGGCCTTCTTGGAGTCACTGGAGGGGTTAGTTCCCCATCTGTGGACTCCATAGTTCTCTTCGGAGACGTCAACGCCCATGTGAGTAACAATGAAGAAAAAAAAAATTCTTTACATTTATATCTCTCACTACTCAAAGCGCTCAGCAATTGCAGGTTAAGGGCCTTGCTCAAGGGCCCAACAGCGCAGAGTCCTTTTTGGCATTTACGATATTCGAACTGGCAACCTTCTGATTGCCAGTGCAGATCCCTAGCCTTAGAGCCACCACTGAAGAAACCTGGAGAGGAGTGATTGGGAGGAATGGCCTCCCTTATCTAAACTCAAGCAATGTTTTGTTATTGGACTTCTGTGCTAGGCATGGTTTGTCTATCATGAACACAATTTTCAAACATATGGTGGCTTATAAGTGTACTTGGTGCCAGGGCACTCTAGATCAAAGATCTATGATCAATTTCATAATCGTATCATGAGATTTGCAACTGTGTTATGGACAGTTGGGTGAAGAGAGGAGGAAGAAGAGCCAGAAGCTGATGGAGGATCAATGGCCATTTCCCTGAGAAAGTCACTGAGGTAGTTAAGCATGGTCACAGTGGCAAAGTCCAGGACGTGGATGAGATCTGCCCAGAAATGCATAAAGCTCTGGACATTGTTGAGATGTCGTGGCTGACACTCCTTTTTAATGTTGTGTGGTCATCAGGAGCTGTGCCTTTGGAGTGGAGTGGAGTGATGGTGGCTCCCATTTTTAAAATGGGGGTCAAGAGGGTGTGCTCTAACTTTGAGGATCACACTCCTCAGCCTCCCTGGAAAACCCTATGCCAGGATACTAGAAGGAAGACTCTGCCCAGTCGTGGAATCTCAGATCCAGGAGAATCAATGTGGATTGGAGTATGACCAATCGGTCTACATGTGTTTTGTGCACTTAGAGAAGGCGCATGACTGTGTTCCTCGAGGGATTCTGTGGGGGTACTGGGACTCCTAATAAAGACTATTTGGTCCCTGTATAATTACAGTCAGCACAATGTCTGCATACTCGGAAAAACATTAGTACTGTTTCCAGTGGGCATGGGGCTCCAGAAGGGCTGTGCTTTGTCTCCAATCCCATTTGTGATTTACATGGACAGGATATCAAGATGCAACTGGGGAGGGAAGCGGGTCCAGCCTTAGAATCACATCACTGCTTTTTGCAGATGATATGGTCCTGGTGGCTTCCATTAAGCTGTGAACTCCAATACTCAATGGCATGGTGAAGTGTGAAGCAGCAAGAATGAGGATCAACACCTCCAAATCTGAGGCCATGGTCCTCAGTAGGAAAATGGTGGACTGTCCTCTCTGATGGGGGGTGAGTTACTGTCTGAAGTGGTGAAGGTTAAGTATCTTGGGGTCTTTTCATGAGTGAGGGGAAAAGGGATGGTGAGATCGACAGATGGATTGGGGTAGCGATTGCAGTTATGCAGTCACTGTACCGATCACATTGTATTGGTGAAGAAGGAGCTGAGTCAGAAAGTAAACCTCTCAGTTTACTAGTCGATCTACATCTCTACCCTTACCTATGGTTATGAGGTTTGGGTAATGACAAAAAGAGTGAGATCGTGGGTACAAGCAGCTGAAATGAGCTTTCTCCACAGGGTGGCAGGGATCTCCCTTAGAGATAGGGTGAGAAATACAGACATCCAGGTGAGGTTCAGAATAGAGCTGGTGACCCTCTGCATCGACAGGAGCAAATTGAGGTGGTTAGGGATGCCTCCTGGATGCCTCCATGTGGAGCTTTTACGGGCTTGACCAGCTAGAAGGAGACTCTGTGGAACACCGAGAACTTGCTGGGAGGATTATAACTCCCAGATGGCCTGGGAACATCTTAGGATCCCACAGGATGAGTTGGCAAGTGTGGCTGTGAAAAAGGACTTATGGGCTTCACTGCTAAGACTGTTGGCCCTGAAACCCGGCTTTGGATAATTGGTGGAAGATGAATGGATGGATGGATGGAAAAGAAAAATGTATTAAGCCCTGGAAAAATCAACAAAGTTACTGACCTTTATAACAGAAATATAATGCCACCCTGACCAGACAGATTTGAGTCAGAAGTGCAGTGTTCGTAAGGGAGACAGAGCAGGTAGAGTATACAAGAAGGTCAGTGTGTAGATCTCTGTTGATGTTTGTGACACAATACTTGTTTAAAAGATAAGCCAGTGGTCAAACGCCCCCCACAGTGAAGATGGGTCAAAACCTTGGGAGGACTTAGTCCTTAGTCCAGACTTTTTCTGTCTGTTTAAATAAATACTTAACTTCTCTCACTCAATATCCCTCCACATAATATCTTGTATCAAGAAACCTCATATTTTTAAAGATTGGTGTTTTAAACATTCTGTTCTGGGTATGAATGGTATAACGCATGATTCCAGGCTGATTTCTACCGGATATGAAAGCACACTCAGTACTGTAAATTAGGGCTGACCATTAAAAACTGACAGTACCTTCAGGAAAGGCATTATTGACAAGATTTGTCCCTAAGAATTCAATAGCAGCAATGTTAAATATAGTAGTATTTATTACATTTTGATTGTCCTCCTTAAAAAGTGATTACATTTAGCTTTCAGTTTATACAGATATAGAAAATTTGAAACTAAAATAACAGAAAGGTAAGATATTGTCTGTTATGTTCAAAATAATTTATTAAACACATAAATGCATGAAAACATTAATGCAAACAGTATTTCTGTTCCAGACTCGAAAACGTGTTGTAAATGTAAGTTTGAATACACATTTTATATACCTTTTAGTTAACTCTACACCATTTTCTGTAGTGTGTTGGAAAAGTGATCGGTGCACAGTGCAGTTTTTACAACTATAGCACAGACAAGCTAACTAACTTTTTTAGGGTTAAAAAGTGATAAACTGTTTAGGAATAGGCCACAGTGCCTTAAACAAACATACAACATTAAGATAATACCAATATACAAATGAATAAATAAAATGATATCATTTATTAAGCATTTAATCCTCTGCATTAGTGCATTGTTCACCCACTTCAAGCAGATGTAACAGCCAGGAATAATCTTCAATAAGTTACTATTAATTTTGCAAATCATGATGGAAAAATATTTGTCAAGTCCTCACTTCAAATTTGCTGTATGCATTTCTAGTTGGCAGAGAATGAAATTACAACAACTTTTAAGTCTTGACACAGATTAGATGGTATTAATGTCAGCAATTCTGGCAACAGAATTTAAGGACTTTTATTTTCTGAGCAGTTAGCGTTGCAATTAAAACAGAAAAAAATTCTTTATTAATCTAAGAAAACACAGTTTTCTTGTTCTGTGTAAACGGCGTACAGTTTCCTCATGTTTCAGATTGGAACAAAGAAAGAATCCTTTTTAATCTACTTTATATTAAAAATATGAGACAACAAAATGTGACAAATAAAAGTGTTCGGGTGGCTAATTTTATAAAGATCCTGCGCACTTCTCTAAAATTCTAGGAATAGCATATTTACACATAACAGTACTGATGATCTCAGAATTGTCTTTCTAAATCACACAACAGAACATAGTTATGAGAAATACAATTTTTTGTGTTGCACGGCTGCAAGGCTAAGACAGAAAGTTGTTTCTAACCCTCGTTATGATTGTGTAGAATTCACTTGTTCAAAAATAATTCAGTTCAGTAAGATTAATAAGAAATAGGGGAAATCAATATTGTGAGAGTGTCCCCTCCGGCACTCCTATTACTAATCTTTGGAGGAAATGTCTTAGTCACTTGGCATTTCCTGTCACTTTAAAGCATTTATGGATTTTAAAATTCTATCAAATTTGTCACTGACCATTAATCAACTTTGTGATACTAATTAACATTAAGATTGCTAATTTCCTGTAATGCAAGCTTGTGGCATGACCTTGAAGAATCAAATTTCTTAGTTACTTTATATGACTGCTGGTTATGTGTAATAATAGTAATAATATAAAGCACTATAATTTATTGAGCACATTCCATAGAGATTTGTAGCCCACATTGCAACAGATACAACAAGGAACTTTACTTAAATGATATAACAGTGCAATTTGGGTAAAGTGTAAGTTTTTAAAAAAAAAATCAGAAAGCAATGAGACTTGAAATGACATAAAGTTACAATTCACAGGTAAGACATTGTCGGAAAGCAGTAAAAAGTAAGGTAAATGCACTAAAAGCCTCAGATATTCTGATAAAATCAGATCACAAGCTGTCATTTTAAACTCCTGTTTGAACTGGATTCTCTTATACAGTATATTGTGGCAGAATCTATAACCGAGTGGCATAAAAGCTGAACACTGCCTCCCAGCTTTCCCTTGGTAGTTCAATGTAGGACTGGACTCACATATATTTCTCATAGTTTCTTAAATGCTTAAAGAGTATGAAAAGAAAGAGCTGAAATTGCAGGGGTAAGGTGGGAACTTTTTTCTTCTTATCTATCTTGCTGTGACAGAAAACAATAACATGTGTAATGTTTTTGTGGCAGACCACAGGAAGACCATTAAATAATTTATTCTGATCATCATAATGACATGGATTATTTTCTCAGCATATAGTATAGTCATAAAAGAAATCATCTACCTTGCTGTTTTATTACTTTAATACTGTAGTGTTTTCTTCCAAGTTTACGGCAGAGAGAAATAACATCTAAAATTTAATCCAAGTTTAATTGTAAAAGCTTTTACAAAAGCTTCCCTTTATGCGCTTTTGGGTCAAAAATAATGATATTAGTATATTCTTTTTCTGATTTAAGCAAACTTCTGAAAACCTTTTGTATTATAGAGCTGTTTAGAGTCTGCCTTATTTAGTCAATAACTGGTGCAACACAGTGCTTTAGAAAAATAATTACCACTTTGCCTGTCCGTTATTTCTCAAAATGAATGTACCATGTATAACTTTAAATACCTCATGGCCTATTTAATACTTATTTCATAATTAATACTTTGATGACAACCTCAAGTCTGTCTTAGAGAACATTTTAGACATTATACATGTTGTGTTGGAGCGAGTCTCATTCAAATCTCCTTTCTCATGGTGACAGTAAAATAAGCATGTTGCTTGTTAACTGTCTAATTATGTTGTTTAACTGCTCTGTTTGACTTGGAATTCATCACAAGCAGCCGGCTCATGGGCAAAAAAATCACAAAATACATAAAATAGAAGGCTGGTAGAGCATTTTGGCTCAAAATACTCGTATTGCTGCTACAGTAGAACTTTTCAGGAATGGGAGTTATCAGGAGCATAGAAGACACAGTGATTGGCATTTTTGATACAATTCAAGTGCACATTTCACACCTAAAAAAAATCTAATGCATAGAGTACATTGCTTTAACATCCCACACTCCTTTCTGCTTTATTTCACCATACTTCATAATGACTACTTTTTAGTGAAACAATAAAGTATGTTTATAATAAATATTATAATGACTGCTTAGTGTACCAAGTCCAAACCTTTCTCAGACAACAGTACATAACAACTAAATTGAAAATAGAACTTCCACTTTCCTTTTAAAGGAAGGTTAAAGAGGAGGGCAGCACTTTACTAATTCAATTAAACTGCAACTCCTGATTAGAACATTAAAACAATTTAGATGAGATTAGGCCATTTAGCCCAACAAAGTTTGCCAGTTCTATCCACATAATTCTTCTAAAATAACATCAAGTCAAGTTTTGTAAGTCCCTAAAGTCCTACCATCTACCAAACTACTTGATAGCTTATTTCAACTGTCTATGGTTCTCTGTGTGAAGAAAAACGTCCTAATGTTTGTATAAAATTTATCCTTAACAATTTTACAATTGTGCCCTAGTGTTCTTGATTAACTCATTTTAAAGTACCAATAATAATCCCTCTTTCACCACTGATTGTCCTTGTTAATACTTATGTCATAATTAATACTTTGATGACAACCTCAGACCTGATTAACATTTACTAAGATTAAAGAAAGATGCTTCCAGAGGGGACTGGGCGGTCTCATGGTCTGGAATTCCTACAGATTTTATTTTTTTTCTCCAGCCGTCTGGAGTTTTTTTTTTTTTTTTTTCTGTCCACCCTGGCCATTGGACCTTACTCTTATTCTATGTTAATTAATATTGACTTATTTTATTTTCTTACTGTCTTTTATTTTTCTATTCTTCATTATGTAAAGCACTTTGAGCTACTTTTTGTATGAAAATGTGCTATATAAATACATGTTGTTGTTATTGTTTCAACAAAATACAAATCATTTAATTTCACCATTAGTCATTAAGTGATCTGATAAATTTCTTATTAAACATCTGTAAACTTGGATTTACAGGTCTGTTCTCCTGGAATCTCTTTACTCCTTTCCAGTAAACAAGACCTTCTAAAGTTGTGAGTCTCTTTCTTTGGCTCCAACTTATTTTCAAACCTCATTTGAGATGAAGACATGCATATTATATATATCAGATAATTAATGTATTTCTTCATTCCTTTGTTTATGGATTTTTTTTAAGTTTTTGTAAAAAAAAAAACTGTTGACACAAAGGTGCCATTAATAAATGATTGACTTCTTGATTTATTTCAAAATAGTAAGCATCAATAGAGCATCTTTTTAAAATTACTTGAGTTAATAAAGTTTGACAATTCTCCATTGTCCTTCTTTAGATCGGGCACTTCCCTTCAGTTCACTAATGTCTTTTATATATTTTTTCTGTGGGTAACAAGAGCCATCCATTTATCTATTTTCTCGAACATTTTTTTCCTGTACAACACTGCACAGAACTGATGCTCTTTCTATCACCACAGGTCACAAACCACAAAGCATACATAAAGAGATGTAAGTCCAACCCTGGGCATACACTCACACTCATTCAGTCATGGACCAATTTATATTTGCTAGTCAGCATAGTATGCATGCCTTTTGGGTATGAAATTAAACAAAAGAGAGGTCATGCATTCAGAAAATAATGAAGCTGTAACTGAAGCCTAAATCTTTAGAGCTGTGAGATAGAATGCAACTGTGTCAACTTAGGTAACAACAAGCTTATGTAAAAACCTCATACACTGTATTTCATTAGCCAACTTAATAGATATTACACTAAACACCAATGGTAGGCCAATCTGGGAGTACTAAAATTACATGATTATGATATGTTGACTGATATGATATATTATATGTATGATACATGTGATATATATGATATGATATCTTAAGATCTGTTATTAGAATGGTAATAAAGGAAGCATCATTCATGGAGGAAACCACAACATATCAAAAACAATGATATCATTATTTACATGCAAGAAAGTCCAAAACATTAAAAGAAACTAGAAGACATAAAAACAAGATAGTGTAACCAAAACAAGTTTACACAACTATCAGAAAGATAATACAATTTTAGAAATCACTCCACAACAGTCACAAATAAATTAGCCTACTTGGGCATTATTTTATCCAACTTAAGCCATTATTCTGATGCTGTCAAGCCCAACGCTAGGATCGCCAGCACATCACAGAGCATACTCACATATGCTCCCATCTGACCCAATAAAAGCGGTCAAATAACCTAACATATATGTTGGAGAAAACCTGAGTAGTCAGTTTATGCAAGCATGAGAGAAATATTCATCCCTGAAGCTGTCAGGCTATGTAAATATCTGCACAACGTCACTGAAGTTGATATTGATGGATAAAAAAAATAAACTGAAAGACAGACCTTTTTTTGCACATAAAATTTCATTCTTAACCTAGCTCAAAAATACGGTTCATTACGTTGTAGTTAATGTTGATGGTTAACAAAATTGCAAAAAGATGACAAAATACATTAGCAATTTTTTTTCTAGGATGGTGATTGTTTACCATCAGTGTTCTGCAGTTACTTTATTGTTTAGATTGATATATAAAACTATTTTCTTTTGTTCTCATCTTTGAGTACACCTATTGTTCTGTAAGTAGAATATCTAGAGTTAAAGTTACAGTACTACATTTTACCTCATTGGTCAGCGAACACTGAAATGGTGTTGCTGATCAGTAGCAAAAATGTTACTTGCTGCAATGAAAAAAGTCCCTTCATCTTTACTCAAACCACAGAATGTGGCTTTCAAAAAGAAACTAAAGTCTCACCTCTTAAAGCTTTAATTATTCAATGACACTTCAGGTTTGTACTATGGACGTTTTGCATGTATTCTGATTATATACTTTTTATTTTGTTCATTAGTCTCTTCATTTGTGGTTTCACTTATTTTATTATGCTTAACAACTGATATTTTGTTACTGTACATTGCACTCCTGTAAAAAGTAACACAGTACTGTTAGCATTTGAATGGATAACCTTAGTGTTTGTATTAAGTCACTCGTGATTTGTAAAGTCACTTTGGACAAAAGCATCTGGTAAATATGTAAAATATTTTCTGTGCTTGGTTTTGTGGAACTCAACTTTACATATTAGAATTATTGTACTGTGCTACGGAACTGTTAGCTACTGTCTCGGTTAGCTCTAACTCTATCAGTAAATTTTTATTTTACATGATTTCTAGCATCATCACAATATTCTTTACAAAGCAAGCCTATTACAGCTAATACAAAGCAATACTCAAAAAGCACCTAAAATGATGTAACCTTCAAACACATCGACTTGCCCTTAAGTCTCACTGGGCGTCATCCTAGTGTACATAATTTCCATCTTCACACAGACAGTCACATGCTTACTATACATGAGCATTATTAACATGTAAGTCTTGTACAAGCTTATAACCTCAAGTGAATGTTGTTTCAAAATAAAGAGTAACGGAGATCCCCATTCCCTACTACATAAAAAGGCTACTAGTAATGAGTCTAAGTGAATCATTTTCTAAGCAGTAAGCTTACAATAATAATTAATAACAACCAGAAAAATAAACACCCACGGCTAGCCCACTTTGGGAGTGCCCCGACCTTCTTTAATTAAATAACTCCAGCTCAAAGTAAAAGTCTTAGTATATCACCTCCAACAAGCTCTCCTCATTAGATGGGTTAATCCACGAGAGTACACTGTTGTCTAAAATAGGGCCTGCTTGTGGCTAGTAAGGCATTTAAGGGTGGGTTTAATTCTCTTCCTATATCCAGAGTGAAGAAAAAAGAAAAATAGTCCCTTAGTGGAAATTTTGTTGCCAGCAAGATAAATATCAAATATGTATGCTGCCTTAAAAAAAAATCTCTTTAATGTTAGAGGTTCAACAGTGTAAATTTGTAGATTGATGCACACAGCCCTAAAAAATTACCCTGCTAATATAACTAGTGACAAGAAGGTCCTCACTGGTGTGTGTGAGGTACTGGTATGCTTAAAAGTGATAGCCAAGAACCAATTCAATGTATACATTTTTGCCTGCTATTCTAATGTTTGCATCAGGGATATAAATAAAACTAACATAATATTACCAATATTAACCTATCTATTTTATAAACCTATTTAATCCATGTTTTTGGAAGCATGATGCTTCAGTCTTCCCCAGATTCCTTTTTACTCATAACAAGAAACGTTTGGTATGAAGAAAAAATTTTACAAAACATGCTCCTCATAGAAAAATTAGCTAAGAGCTCATATTTTTCTGCATCTGTTTAAATACCATAGTTTTCAAGAACATCATCGATCTTTTCTTATACATAATCTCTGAATCTACACACACTACAGCATATTAAAAGTACATTTATTATGTATATAAAAAAACTGTTCTCTTTTATTAAAAGAATACACATATAATGTACTTAGCAGTAAGGTCAACTATGACCAACATAAGTGTGCTGATTTTCACTGTTATATCACAGGATACTACACTGATTGCTATGTTCCATTTGAAGCGGAACGCCCCCAGAAGTCAGCTTTCCAACTCAGAAACTTGGGGCTGGTCTCTCGTGTCCGAGTTTGTACTGACTAAAATGGCAGCTGACACCATAAACCTTGCCGTTTTATACTGTTTATTATCAATTTCCGTCTATTTATATCTCATGAAATCATTCATAAACACAATACTGTCCAACTTCTATCCATGGGCATGGTGTTGTGGTATTGGGATGCTCAAAATACCATATAATGTGTTGTTATCAACAGCTATGTATTCCGATGGAGCAAGCATAACAAAGGTTTTCCTGGGCGTGACAATATTGGTTTTCCAAATGTTTTGCTGGAACATGCTCAACTCGACTGTAATGTCATTCCCAGCTCTGACAAGCTGACTTTTGAGGCAAATGGAATGAAGCAGATTTCTTCTTACCAGCTGCCATTAGAACACTGATCAAACCATTCAAAATTCACAATAGAAACAAGTCTTCACTAGCAAGAAAAGTAAGCAGCATTTTAAAAAGACAAGTATGATCGATGTACATGTTTACTTGTGAGAATCATAAAAACAATGGAAGATTTGAAACAGGTACAGTACATGCAGTGTATGCCTACCTGAGCAGCAACTGTTGCTTTAAAGATCAAGCAGACACATTGTTGCACCATGAGGTTTTAAACATTGACTTTTAAAGTCAAATTTCTACTCCAACATTTTTATGTAAACTTTTCTTGTTTTATAATGAACATATGATTGATGGTCTTTTCTTAAAGTCAGCTAATAAATAAACTTCACAAAATCTTTTCATGCCAAACTTCTAAGTTAAACGAAGTGGTGCTGAGTTCATACCATAGGGACACTGAAAAAAAGAAGCTTTCGTCAGCACATGCAAGAAAAAGAAAAATGGAAGAGAAGTTAAATAATTTGCCTGGAGGCCCTTCAGGGACAAGCTTGTTTTACATTCTCATCCAATCCTAAGCCAATTTTAAAGCTCTCTTCATTTACGTCTTTTTATGTGGCTTTGACCCTGAAATGAGATAGTCTCATGAAAAAACGCAAGTGAAGTGTTAGTCTTTAGCATACAAGAACGCGCTTGTCCTTCACGAGGCACACAACAACTCTGGCATACATTTTTCTGCACACTTTTATAAAATTTTAAATATTTTGCATTATGTGTGTATTTTTTAGTCCTTTACACTCTAATCAATCATGGTAGGAGTACTTCAGTGGAATTGAAGCAGCGCAGATTGATTGAACATAAATAAAATGAGTCAATGAAGCCATACATCCTAAACAGTAAATCCAGCACAGTTAATGAGTCTCATATCTGAAGGCAGACACAGGGGGCACCTTGTGGGGTTCCTTTTACCTTCCCTGTTGATTATATGGCTTGATTTTTGTTTTCATTTTAATTACTCCAAAACTGTTTTGCAGGAAACAACAAGGAGCAGGCTTCTAAACATATGGGGCAACATCTTACCCACTAAACCTAGAGAAGGTTAAAGCCCATGTATGACCAGAAGTTGGATGAAAACAAAAACAAAAGCTTAGCAGCAATAGGAATTTCTTTCAAAGGAACCTAGATTGAATTTTTAGACTATTTATTATCATGCTCAACAAACTAGTTATTAAATCATAAAAGCTCCTAAGAACACAATGAGCATTTATGAGTTTTTGATAGGAACATTTTGACTCGACTACTACCTCATATTTATGGGTGTTATCATCAGAGTATGTAGGGAGATTCCTGAACAGATCATGGTAATATATTAAGGAGCAAGATTGCTTTCCAAAGAAATACAATGACATAACTAACCCACACTGAAAAATACTGAAAAGTACCTTTCTACACAACAGCAATGTTTCAGTGATAACTGTCATATAAATTTACCACTTCTCAAACCGGAACTGTTTGTTTTTTATTTGTAGGTAACACACTGTAAGCTCAGTTCATATGAGCAAATCTGTCCTTTTATATCACTGGTTATTAGTTTAATTTCACCAGTTTTATTTTACTGCTTAGTGAATGAAGACACCTTCAAGTATCTACAGTGTGTGGAAGTAATTATGAATTACTAGCAAAATACCCGCGCTTCGCAGCAGCGAAGTACTGCCTTAAAATTTTTATTAAGAACAAAAGTAAACCTTTTTAAACTGAGGGAAAATATACCAATAATTATTTGTTAAGGATCTCTTTGTATACCACATTGTCAGTTCGGCCCTCCGGTTGTAATATGACCAAGCTGTGTGCTGAGCTTACTCTTGAGTATGCAATGTACAGTTGGCCATGTGAAAAGCAATCTTGCCTCAAATCAATGCCAACCTTTTGTAGGGTCTGTCCCTGAAACTTTTTAATTGTCATTGCAAAGCAGGGCCTTACTGGAAATTGGAGGCGTTTGAATTGAAATGGGAGATCAGAGGGTATAACAGGGATTCGAGGAATAAAAACTCTCTCCCCTGAGCCACTGCCAGTAAAAATAGTTGCCTCAATTAGGTTCTTTTGCAGAAACATGACCTGAAGTCTCGTGCCGTTACAAAGTTTCGGTGGCTGTAAGTTTCTCAGTAACATTATTGGTGCCCCAACTTTAAAAATTTGATTATGCTCAGGAGTGCCTGGAGGATTCAGAGTGTGGAGAAACTCCACCAGATAGTGCACTGCGTCTTCCACTTCTACAACTGAATCCACAGACTGATATGTTTTCGGTTGTTGGAATGATAAAGGAAATGGGTACCTGAACAATGTAAACTAAGTCTAAAATACCTACACAATAACTATAATCGTAATAAACGAACAATAGAACAGCGGAGAAGCCGTGAATTAAATAAAAAGTCTGCAGTTATCAGCAGGGAGACGAGAATACTGTGGCAAAGCAAGGAAGGGAATGAAGACACCGGAGCGATGGACGGTCTTATATAGGCAGGCAGCCAACTATGTGGGAGAAGTGGGG
>JANRMT010062790.1:58698589-58727582 GCA_026402145.1 Polypterus bichir lapradei | reverse complement strand
TAGAATTTCGAAATGAAACCTGCCCAACTTTTGTAAGTAAGCTGTAAGGAATGAGCCTGCCAAATTTCAGCCTTCCTCCTACACGGGAAGTTGGAGAATTAGTGATGAGTGAGTGAGTGAGTGAGTGAGTGAGTGAGTCAGTCAGTCAGTCAGTCAGTGAGGACTTTGCCTTTTATTAGTATAGATAATCCAGTTATAAAGCAATAAAGAACTGTAATTCTTTTGCACATTTTCACAGCAATTAAATAATAAAATAAATAATTTTCATTAATCAAACATGTCTGCACCCTTTTAAAACATGAACACACCTTTTTTCTTCATATATTTTGGCATTGTCCTCCATTCTCTGCTTTCTAGACTGATGCCTGACCTTTTCTTTCTGTTAATAGTCCCTCTTTTGCCTCATATATTTATTCTCCTGGACCTCTCTTCTCTTACCTTGACTTCTGTCCAGCAGAAGTTACTCTGTTGGGGTACCATCACAAAAACTAATCTTAGAAATCTCCTGACTTGCTCTCTGTAAACATCTCCAAATTCTCTTCCTTAAACCTTATCTTACTTGAATATTTAGCGTCATAGATCAATGGATCACTTGACTCCAATATAGGGAAATGTCAAGTCGCTGTAGTTTTGGTTGGGAGCTGGGTGTCTTGGGATTCCATGTCATGCTACTAATCTTAATTCTTCCCTTTTCTGCTCTCACCTCTTGTGTCTGCCAGGCCTCTCTAACTGATCTGCATAAGCATCTGAAGCTTTTAATCTTGTAGGACCCCTTTTACAGTGTGATTAATTGGTGGGCCAATCTAGTGGGGTGGTTGGTGGGTTGTTTTTACCTACTTGTCATTACAGTTTTTACTATAATTTGTTGTTTTTGCTGACAGAACTCAAAATAAAAAAAAATCTGATAAAAAAAAAACAGTTTTGGAGGAAGGGAGTTGCAAATAAAGAATGAAAAGTCTTAGAGCTCATTTTAAAATGTCTTTTCATTTACCTGACTGCACCAACAATGTTCTTTCTTGTCACCTCTGACATGGAAATCACCCATCTATACAACTTTTTAAAAAAACACACAACCAATTCAACTGCAGGCTTGATTAGGATTTGATCAGCTGCCAGATAGTGCTGCTGGATAAAAAGGAAAGTAACAAGAAGAACTGACTTGAAAGGCATTAGTTAACAGAAATGTCAGGTATATAAAAACAAGCCTTCATGTTCTGGCAGCAGTGAGCCAGGTATCTGCCAGAGCATTGATTTTTATTGGTATTCTTGCATTTGAAAAGGTCCATGTGGTGCTATAAATACATTTACTAAATTTTAAGTCCTATATAATAAAAAGATATATTTTTAATACTTAAACATTTCAGTAGGTAATTATTTATAAATAGGATATTTATTTGTTTTTTTTTCCTTTTTATTTAACTTAGTCTGCACCCAGATGAATTGTCAGTTACATCACTTAATATTTTGGTTTTGCATTTAATTAACCAGCATGGTGAATTTTTCTTTCAAGGTAGGACTAGCTGTATATTTCATGAGGATTCTGATCATCTGCCTTCCTTAACAGGACTTACCAGAATCTTTTTACTAATATGTGAATATATTCATTTACAATCAAAATTTTGTACAAAGAGTAATGCAGTTTTGCAGTATGCAAAGCTGCCGTCTCACGAATCCAACATCCTAGATTAGATGTACAGTATGCCTTGTTGTTGTCTTTGTGGACTTTTCCATTTTCTTTGCATGCCGTGTGTGTTTTGCTCCAGATACTCTTGTTATCTACCCCACATGCTCAGACAGGTGTGTGTAAGGTTGATTAGTGATTTTGAAATATACAGATCTGAGTGTGGCTTTAGATGTAAAAAGTGCCTGTGATAAGCTAGTGTCCTGTTCACAGTGTATTTATTATTGTGCTTTAAGATGCCAGGATGGACTTTTTCCACCAAAACCCTGAACTGAATTAAGCAGGTTTTGGTATATTATGTTAATCTTTAGACAGATTACCATGATCTTTAATAAAGTATGATACAATTAACACTTTATTAATTTAATATCCAGCCGTATCTGCTGACTGAACAATTCATTTTACATTTAAGGTGGAGTGCTTTAGGAGTGTCATCAATTATTCTTCATATGACTGTTCATAATAACTGAAGCTCTGCATTTTAGGCTTCCATGATTTCTAACTGCCATTAGTTAGCTTAATACACAGAAAATATTTAGATTCTTGATCTTGATATTTTCAGCTCTCAATAAATTTTCTGCTACTCTGAAACACTGCTGTAAGAACATTCCTTTAAATTAGAATTCAAGCATATGCACAGAAAATGAGTTAAAAACTATGGCTAAGACCAAAATGGGGCTCTGGTGCAATTGTACGTTGGGTAGTACCAATCACATAATTCCATGCGAAATTCTTTATATATAGTCAAATATTAACAAATCTCATTAGTAACAAAAAAACAGTACATACTAGTGTTTTGTTTTTTTCTTTACTTTGAAGGGAATGTCTGTACCTTTAATCTTCTGTAAACTACTGTTTAACAACATTCATCTCAGTTAGCATTAGACATAATTACAAACAATTTACTTACAACCCTTACAAAAATAATGTGTGTCTCTCACCTACTAAAGTAATTTGGATTTTTTTTATAGATATTTAAAGTATTTTCAATGAAGTGTATTAATAGAACAGAAGGTTTTAGGAAACATGACCTTGAATTGGATTATGAAGGTCCACGAAGCCTATAGTTGAATGGGTTTTCTTAGGAACCATATAGTTCAGACAATTATTTTAGAATGTCAGAAGAGCCTTTATGTAATGTAACAAAATAAAACTAATAGTACTGCTGCTTTACATTCTAAAAAGATTATTAATTTAAATCAAATGAAGAAAGCTGCATCTTATCAAAAAACAATTTAAATTGGGTCCACTGTCTGCTACCTTGAACTGTTTTGTTCAAAATATAGCTTTACTTTTTAGTGTATCTCTACATAAAACATGAAAACCAGAGCAAATGTGTATATTAAATTAAATCACCTTATTAGCTATGTATGTCTCATATTTCAGGATAGTATAGATTTTTCTACCCAATTTTACCAGCAGCAGGAAGTAGTGTATGTCCTTAGTCAAGTTAGAGCTTGTGATCAATTACATGATAGAAGGAGTTCAGTAATCTTAGTCTTTAAACATCATTAACTTTTTTTCTGTATATAAACCACTTCACATGAAACAGAATAGGAACTATTTGTTCCATGCATGTATATCATTAAAATAATCTTTATAATAAAATGAAAGTATTAACATTATGTCTTACAAGAAGAAAATTTACTTAAAGTCCATCAGTCCATTGATTTCCCAGTTCGGTCAAGGGGTATGGAACCTACTGATGCAGCACAAGCAGAAACTAGACCTGATCATATTATCAGCAGGTAAAAACATTAATACCAAAACAGAAGCTCCATTATATTTTGTTATTTAGCAAAAGATAAAATGTCAGATGTGAAATATGCTGCCTCCTGCAGCATTCACACAGTCCCTGAATAGGTTTCTTCCACCTCTAAACTACCGTATATGTTAACCTCTGTAGTTTTATTTGCACTCTGTCCTAACAATTGAACTTTTACCTTTTACGTACTGCAGGATATTTAATCTCATCTGCTATTTACAGCATGCTTCTCTTTTTGACTCTAGCAGTTCCTCTGTGCCTTCTCAGTTATTTTTTCTAACGAACAGCTTAGTCAAATGAGTACCCTCTGGCCTTGGGTAGCTTCATATATCAGGCCATGTCAGTTGGGCTTACAGATCTAAGTGCCAGTGGGCACAGGCAAGAACTGTTTGTTAAAAACTAAAGGTAAAAATGAGAGATGTACAGCTGAAAAAGTAGAGAAATAGTTGGACAAATATAGATTAGTAATCCATGAGGATGTGGCCAGGTGAAGGCTAAAGGGTCAAAAACATAACTTAAAATACAAACAAAAGAGTGGCAATTAAATTACCATCAAATGATAAATAAGCACACTTATTTAAAAAATGGTTCTGTAATGGCACACCACTGAGTGGTGTGGTTCCTTGTTGACTCCTTGATTAGCAAAGAACCATTCCATTCTGGGATAAGTTCTTTTTCCATGAAGATGGTTCCTTGGCCTTTGAAAAGGTTCTTAAATGTAGACAAAACAGAAATATTGAATGCCTAGCAGGCTACGTAGGAAGATAGGAGCAGAGCCTGTGTGACTATATGCAGCAAGAGTCCTTTTAAAATCAGCAACCCAATGGTATTTCACAAATCTGTTATCATATTCATGTCATATATGGAGCCTGTTAAGAATCAAAATAAGGATTTGTTCTGGAATCTTCATTTGGAGAACCACAGTGATAGAATTTTTAAGAGTGCACAAACTTAGTTTAACATTAAGAAAGAAGAATGTAGATCAGACTCATTAACATTGATACTAAGTGAACAGAAGGATTCTGATTAAATATTAATAAAGTATATCCTCATCCTCATCATCATAATCATGATAAAGACTAAAAATGAACCTCAAAAAATGGCAAAATACTGGATGAGCCAAGTAAATACAGGTGAAAGGTATGGAAAATGCCAAAGTGAGCATTAGGAATTACAACATGTGACCAGTAAAGTAAAGTAAGCTTAAAGAAAGTAATGGTTTTGGCAAGAAAAGGAAATTGCATGTACATAAAATAAGTTCTTGCTTCTTTAGAAATCTCCCTGTTAGAGATGTGTTTTGGTGTTTTATAAATAAAGAGGCCAGTCTCTTATTAATGTGTACTCTTGGCTTTGGTCTTTCTCTGAGGATATTTCAATATTCACTTTTTATAATAATATGAATAAGGTTTTGAAGCAGGAGCTACTTAGTTTTAAAAGAAACTCAGAGTTTGTGATGGATGGCATCAAAATTTCATTCCATCCTTTATCTTAATAGTGTCACTTGTTGACAGAGTTTGT
This sequence comes from Polypterus bichir lapradei, assembly GCA_026402145.1. NCBI lineage: Eukaryota > Metazoa > Chordata > Cladistia > Polypteriformes > Polypteridae > Polypterus > Polypterus bichir. The sequence continues at coordinate 58,722,618 of JANRMT010062790.1, read as the reverse complement.
TTGCCCAAATGACTGGTCCACAATCTATAGAAATGGCCATCAGTAGAGATGCTGGAGACTTCTAAATGTGATATGTCTTCAAACGGCTTAATTGATCTTGACGTTAATGCACATTGCATCTCGACAAGCAGAAGCATTGCAGGATTTCCCATCTGTTATTTCAGACAATATAACACAATTAGGGGGGAAGCTTTTGGTTCTCCTTCAACTTTTTGAATAAATTAATCTGTGCTTTCAATGTGTTGTGGCTTTATACAATTTGCATGTATCTACAACACATGATAGACTAAAAAGAAGATGGCTGAGGGCATCCTTTGCAGAATGGATGTCACCTCACTGACTGGTGCTGGCAACATGGTGTAAATACAACCCTGCAGCTAATAATGCTTACCAACCTACTCAGTAGTACAGGGAATACCAACTTTAAGAACTCTATATATCCTAATTAAAAGCATTTTTGCTTCTTCGTGTTTAAGCTGCTCCTATTAGGGATTGCCACAGCAGATCATCTTTTTCCATATGTTCCTGTCCTGTGCATCTTGCTCTGTTCCACCCATCACCTGCATACTCCAGTTTACTGATATATTAAGAATCTAAATTGCAGCCACCTAATTCAGTGATGTATAGTGAAGATGTAATGATAAGTCAAAACCTGTTAATCAAGAAGGTCAGGAAATGAACCTCCTAAATATAAATTTCATCCAAAGGCTTAGCATCACACTTTATCCACAAGACACAATCTGACCAATTTATTACTACCTTTAACTAAACGTTTTAATTAACTAAATCGCTGTTGAAGTAAAATATCTTTTGGGCTTTTGGGACTGACAGTAAAAGATGAAGTAAAAGATAATTTACTTCAACAGCAATTAGTGTTTTACAGTATATTTGGTGACATGTATTGTCCAAACTATTGTGTTTGTTTACTCATTTAATTCTTTGTAACAATATTTTATGTTCAGATGTGATATGCTGAAATCCTGCTTTGCTATTTTCCAGGTTCTGTTTACTGGTAAATGGCAACCAAATCAAGTCAAATAAGGGTGCATTGCCACACCCACTACACGACGAAACAACTTGGGATCCTAGTTTGCAACTCCCCAGGCAGACACGCGGTCTAGTCCCTCCCTCCAGAAATGACCCTCTATCTGCCGCGGCCAGGTGTTATGTGGGCGACCCCTTGGCCAGGTCCAGCCACTCGGGTCCCCAATAATGAGGATCTTATGAGCTGGATCACCCTCAGGGAAACGTGCCACATGGCCGTAGTGCTGTAACTGACACTCCCTCACAATGCAGGTAATGTGCCTCATTCGGGGCTCCATCAGCAACCGCTCATTAGACACAAAGTCAAACCAGCGGTACACAAGGATTTTCCGGAGAGACACAGTACCAAAGGAGTCCAGTCTTCGCCTCAGGTTACTGGATAGCGTCCATGTCTCACAACCATATAGCAAGACAAGAACCACCAGGACTCTAAAGACTAATTTTGCATAGATATCAGGAGCACCACACACCCCTTTCCAGTGACATCATGGCTCCCCATGCTCTCCCAATCCGTTTACTGACTTCATAGGAAGATTCACCAGAGACAGTAATGTCACTGCCAAGGTAAGTAAACCTCTCAGTAAGGTCAACACTCTCTCTGCAAACAGACACACTGATGATGGTTGTGCCCAAGGGGTCATTAAAGGCCTGGATCTTGGTTTTTATCCAGGACACTCTCAAGCCCAGACACTCAGATTCCTCACTCAGTCTCTCGAGTGCCCCCGATCAGAGCCTCCATTGACTCCATGAAGATCACAGCATCGTCAGCAAAGTCAAGATCCATGAATCTTTCTTCACCAACAGATGCCCCACAGCCGCTGAACCCCATTACCTTGCCCAGCACCCAGTCCATACAAGCATTGAACAGAGTAGGAGCAAGAACACACCCCTGACAAACCCCAGAATCAACTGGGAAAAACGCAGAGGTCCTGCCTCCACTATGCACAGCACTCACAGTACCAGTGTACAGACCGGCCATGATATCCAGCAACCTCGAAGGGATCCCGTGAAGCCTCAGGATGTCCCACAGGGCAGCTTGATCAACTGAGTCGAACGCCTTGCGAAAATCGACAAAGGCTGCAAAGAAACTCTGCCGATATTCATGTTTGCGCTCCATGAGAACCCTCAGTGCCAGGATGCCGTTGATGGTAGACTTCATAGGTGTAAAACCAGACTGTTCTGGTCGCTGGCAGGTGAGCAAATGATCATGGATCCTATTTAGGACAACCCTAGCAAGGACCTTGCCCAGCACCGAGAGCAGTGTTATCCCCCTGTAGTTGCTGCAATCCAGGCGATCACCCTTCCGTTTCCAGATAGGGATGACAACTCCTGTTTTCCAGTCAGTTGGGATGATGCCAGTCTCCCAAATGGCAAGCAAAGATTACTTGCAATTCCAGGAGGACAGCCTTACCACCAGCCTGGAGAAGTTCACCCCGAGTACCACAGATCCCTGCAGCCTTTCCCCCCCTCAGCTGGTTCACCACCTGTGCAATCTCAGTGAGATTGGGTGGTTCACAGCAAATTGGAGGATCAGCCTCAGGAACTGTGGACCCACAGATATCCAATGTCCTTGCTTTGAACAACTGCTAGCCCAGCGGGTCACAACTGCAGTGTCATCTGTAAGGACCGTTCCATCAGCTGCCCTGACTGCGACTCTCCGAGAAACAGATTCAGATGTGCATAATGCTTCGATTCCTCTGTAAGTAGGACCTGGGTCGCTAGACCACAGATGGTGTGTCACTTGCTCACAGATTCCTCTAACAAACACCTCTTTATCTGCCCTCAGAGCCCTCACAGCTGTCCTTCTCAGTTCCCGGTACAAACCAGAGTTGCCATTGAGCCATGCCGATGATATCCTCCCGATGATATCCAGGGTGCCCTGCGAGATGAAACACCTCCTTCTGGGAACACCGGAAACACCAACACAACCCTCAGCAACCTTCAGGGTCTTGTCACAGAAGGTCTCCCAAATCACATTAGGATCAGCAGTCGTACCCAAATCTGAAAGTTCCTCACAAAAATTGCATGCAAACTCATCAACCTTGTGCAAACAACTATTTAAAAAATCAGGAGAAGAAATGTTCTATTGACCACTAAATTAAATATTATAAAGAAAATTTATTAAATAAACAGAACTTTGCACTAACACATGAATTCCAAAGTTCTGAGAAATTGAGATTATGCAGTACTAAGAAATTCTGGTTTTACTCCCTGAAAAATGATTAAGCATTTCAGTTAAGTATAGAATTCATGTAAATTGAGGAAATGGACTCTGATTAATAAATGACTTGGAGAGAAATCTAGCAGTCATGTCATTTTTCTGAAGCAAAGTTTTACAGAAAGTAATATATCTTTTGATAAAAAACAATAATGATGTATATTTACTTATATATCAAGCTTTTATGTTATATAAAAATTGCAATCATTAATACTCTACTTAAAGTGCAAAAATGTAAAATTAATACTGTCAATAGACAACCAAATGTTTCACTGATTACTTGTTTTAGCAAATAAAACAACAATCCCACTTTGCAGCAATCGGACATGAAATTTCCTACTGCTATCAGAATACACAAACAATCAAGTGATCAAAATCCCAGGACTCCGGGGGCCATCTGAAAATACTATAGTCTCCGAAAACTTATATTTATTTCAGTGTGTAAAAACTAAAGTAGCATCTGTTGTACTTTTTATTGGTGGGGATTAATTCAGTCCACATAAAACCGAGACAATGACTGCAGTGATTGTGTGATGAGCGTTTAGCACGTTGCAGTACAAAACGTCAAAATTTTGCTCTTTAAGTAATCAAGTACAACTAAACTGCGCTTACCCGTCGTTCCCAGGCAGGCTGCCTTCTACAGGGCTGTCCGCGTTGACAGGACGGCTGCACGTGGTCTGCTCAGCTGGCTCCGGAGCCGCTTGACAGAAGTCGGAGACGTAGGTACAAGCATCCATCACTCGTAGTCTTCGTTTCTTGATGGTAGTATAAGAGCTTAGAAATTAACAACACATACTATGAGCCACATTAGCAAAGCCGTAGCTAAAATTTGCATATTTCAAAGAGGAAGTTTAAAAGGTTTTATAATCACAACCGTACGCAGTTTCGAAAAGGAAATGATTCAGTATCAGGCGGCTAACTCTGGAGTCAACTTTTCACTACGCCAGAGAAACCAGAGAAACTTTGGAAAAACCAAAAACTCCGGAGTAAGAGCATAACGTACTTCCGGATAATTAAAGCAAAGATTATTTACATTATAGTTGTACGTATATTAATATTTTATATACAAACATCAAAAAGCAGGAAATGTAGGCTATGAGCATAGCAAGTAAATCTTTAAATCTTGAATAATAAACATTTACATTTGAAAGTAGTCGTTTTCAAATCTAATCACAGTTTTATAATTCCCAAGAAAGCAACATTCTTATTGTACTTAAGAAGAAGAAGAACGCAAACGATCGGTGTACCTGCTTGATGAACACGAGCAGTTCAATTGCACATGACTTTGCCACAACTATATTAATGACGGAACCTCGACGTGCGCTTTTTGTTATCTTAACCCTCTAGCACTTTGCAGATGAGGAAGTTAAGGGAGTATATAAAAAGGCGTTGACAGTATGGGAAATTCCAACGCACAATGGAATTAAAATGAGAAGTGGGTTGAGCGACCCACTCGATCACACAGAAAGTCGTGGACTTTTTGCGGGTGTAGATCGTACACGGTTTAATTGTTTGAAGAGGTCATCTATTTCTGGCATTGTCTCAACCAGTTCACCGGAGGCTGACATTTTTAAATGTCTGCAGTCAAGCTGATGCCCTCATGTTAGTTCTGAGAAAGTGTAAACATAATATACTAATCGCATGCAGACTAGCTAGCTTGCAATTTTAATATTAACAACTTTTTCAAGTAATATATCCCATGTCTATTATTATCTGATAATAGAGATGTTGATCATTTCATTCCACAGAATGAATACAGTGCATTGTATGTTAATCCCACAATTACTTTTCTTTCTACTCGATAAATAATTTTTTAAAGCATTAGAACTAGTGTCATCAGTAATTAAAAGCAAAACTCAAACTTGTGTGCTTTCTGAAGTGACTGTATTATTATTATTATTATTATTATTATTATTATTATTATTATTGAAAAACTGTTTTTAGACTATTGTTTGCTTATTTCTATAGCATTAATCATACATAACCACGTTAGAATTAAGTTAAATTGAATAATATTATTAGTAATTACATTTCTCTCTACTATATACCATAACTCCTGGTACCACATCACTGAGGTTCTGATGCCTGCTCCAGCAACATCCCATCCTCATTCATACTGAACAAATTTAGACTTAGGAGTTAACCTAACAAACACATATCTTTGTGATGTGTCAGGAAAACCAGAGCAGAAATGAGGAAAACATGGCAAACTCCACGCAGGCAGTACCAGGACCAGGACTTCTGTCAGAAAAGGGAGGTACAAAGGAGCTAGTAACAAGAGAGAAATACACACTATCAATGGCATCACAAAGTGCTATGTCAGTGCAAAAAATTAAACACTGGCACTGAGCACCCAGGAAAGGAAGACAGAAACACTAGCATAAGTGTACTACTCAACCCTGAAAAAACTGGTGGGCAGAGTGCTAGCATGGTGTTTCTTTTGAAATTATAGTACTCCAGACCTCAGAAGTAATTACAAGGTTTGACTGGAAGTGACTCTGTGAAAAAATAAAGCTAATCCACTCACAGAGATTCTCAGAACACAGAGTCAGGAAAACACTGGTTGGCACACACTTAAGAGGTGGGAGAAGGCTCAGCATGTTCTTAGAATGAATAAGGAGCTGAGATACGGTAGGGAAAGGGAGTGTTCATGTGTGATACATTTACAGTGGGTAGACAACTGAGCTTGCCACCCAACCAGGCAAAGAGGCATTTAACACTCAAGTAGGAGCTCAGAGGAGCCAAAGATTTTGTTTTCTTTTTACTTTGGTACTTTTTATTCTTTTGTTCATTATTCATCCATTATTTTGTTTAATAAATTACCTGTTTTGGAACTTCAGCCTCCTTGGCTTCATTCTGATGTTGAGAATGCTGCTAAAGGAACCAGTCAGTTTATATTGTTAAATAGAAATGTGTTGTCTGGGTATGTGCATTTTGAACATCCTCTGCCATGTTTAGGGCTGGTTCTATTTGCATTGTAGCTGATGTTTCTGAGATGGGTACTGAAACACACATCTAGGTACAGGGTTAAACAGGTGTGATAATGGATGGATGACAATACTGTATAAGCTAAGTTCACCTGACAAAAAAAAAAAAAAAGCGAAACTGTATCTCCAGTCCAAGGGAAAAATGTTGGTGACCTCTGATAACTCGCTACCTAGCCTTACCTGGGGCTTAGTACAAAAAACTATAGTTAAGGCTAATGTCAGTGGTTTTAAAAGAATTACAAAATGTCCAGAACATAGGTAAGCAATTTTGTACTACCAACACATGCAATATATTGGATGTCTTACTACTATTAGTAGTCCATCCATCCTTCCATCCATTATCCAACCCGCTATATCCTAACTACAGGGTCACGGCGGTCTGCTGGAGCCAATCCCAGCCAACACAGGGCACAGGGCAGGAAACAAACCCCAGGCAGGGCGCCAGCCCACCACAGACTATTAGTAGTGTTACTTATATTATCACGGCTACAATGAATAGTAATAATAATACATTTTTTGAAAAATTATTTCTTGTAAAATGTTGCGAAAATCTAAAACCCATCCTGAAAACACTGGACAGAACCTTAGCACATGTTTGTATTTGGCCAGTTGAAGGAAAATTATGGGTGAAGTACCCAAACAAAATGCACTAAGACACAGAAAGTGTATCTTCCACACAAATTCTGACCCACTGGAAAACAAAGACATATCTGAGAACCTGTTACACAGAAGAACTAGCTTCTGATAGTTGTAGTAATAGGTAGTATTAGTATAGTAGTAGTAGTAGTAATATTAATAATAAGAATAATGAAAATTTCTAGAAGAAGAGGTGGCTATGTTTCATAGAGGTGTAAAGTCCACACAAGAGCATGGAAGTCAGCCTAAACAAATACAATACTAACACAAAAACAACAACTTGTCTGGAGTCCACCAAAAGCAGCATAAATGCTTCACTAGTTGACAAAAGAATCAACAACCAGATACTGAAGTGACTCCTAGGGCAGCTCTAAACACAAAGTTTCGATAACTAGGTTGGTAGAAAAGTCACCCTTGGATGGCTGGTAAAATATGAGCTGATGGGGCAGACAGGGAGTCTTCTCATGGTAGGTCAAGATCAGAAACTGAATACTGTATGTGATATTATTAAAGGAATATCCTCAAGACAGACATTGAAAGTAAGTGCAGGTTGTGTCAACAACTAGAGTAGCACCTCAACCATAGTGTTAATAGGTGCCAAGTGCTAGCTCCGAAAAAAATACACACATCAACGTAATGAGATAGCTGGCCACATAGGCATGTCAATGCTCCAAGACTTTGGCCTGCCACTGCCTGCTAAATGGTATGATTATAAGCTTGAAGAAGTCGTTCAGACTGTCAAGTTAGACATGACTGTGAGCACTGATCATACAGTCAGAAAGAGATGATGCCTACTCATCTATGTAGGCATTCCAAATAATGTGAATATCTCCATCAAGGAAACAGAAAAGGTAAACAGATACAAAGACTTTGAGATAAATGTCTTTTGCATATGGAACTCAATGCCTTGTGTTATTCTGGTCATAGCTGGAGCTCTTAGAACCAAGAGACCCTGTCTCCAAAACCACCCTAACAAATTGCTCTGCAAATCAAATGCTACTTAGGTGCAGCATATTTTTTAATATTAATTTAAATAATTTTATTATTTAAAAAATATTATTTTCTTATTTATTATTTGCACTTTATGTTGTTACACTGTGGACCCTGAGCTTCACAATTTCGTCTATCTGTATACTTGTATATGTTTGAGATGACAATAAAGTTCGCTTTGACTTTGATTATATTGCCCTCCTTGGAACAGCCCAAATAATCCACAAGGTCCTGGCCATCAAACACTAAAGAATCCAGAGCAGGGGTTCCCAAGTGCTGTCATGGGGTCCCACTATGACTGTGGCTTTTCATTCTAACCACTTTCACAAATAAAAAGTTCAAAATTTTCTTCTAAATGATCAAATTGTTTAATTAGTTGCTTTCTTCTCTTATTTTGCATTCAAATTATGTGCTAATGTTTTGCATATAAACAAAATTCATAAATGTGAATTTTTTGTATTATCTTTAAATGTTAACATTTTTTTACAATGCAGAAACTTGCAAATAACAGCTTGTTTAATAAAGGCAAGATTCCAGTTAAAAGCAGAAGGTGATTCGGACAAACACTTAAAGTAAAGGTTGTCCACATGACTGAACTTGAGGACCAACGTTAAGTTAAAAGTTAAGCCTTTTAATTCTAATTAGCACAAACATCAACATAACATTGAAGTACCAGCTCTGCTCTAGCATCCAGTGTCATTTGCACCAGTGTCTGCACTCATCATCACTAATTGTCCGTATTTGGACACAATTAAGAGAAAACTCCACAGAAATAAGGGGATGTTAAATAACAATTGTAGCAGAACATTAAGTGTTTAAAACTATGGAAGAGAAGATACATTTCTGAATTTCTTCTAAATGTACTGTAAATATCATACTAAAGAACTTTTCTGAATCCAGAATAAAAAAAAGAAAAAAGGCCAGCTGAACAATTCAATTGATGAGATATAAGAGTGACCAAGTGATCTGTGAAACTGACTGGAATTAGAGCCGGTAACCACAGAATTACACCAGGACTGAGCTTAGGAACCCCTGATCTTGAACAACAGCAACCATCATAAACTGAGAGACTTATTCTTGATTAATATGCAGGTATTTATAGAAATTAAATGACAAATTATGCTTGTTTGCTTATTGGACTGTCTGCAAGCATTTCTACCACTATTATTGCATCCTGGGAGTGATATCATAAAGGGATAAGTTGTTTTTGTTTAGAACATAAGAAACTTGACAAATGAGAGGAGACCATTCAGTCCATCATGCCCGTTTGTTTAGCTAATGGCTTAACTGTCCCAGTATCTCATGAAGAGTTCTTCTTAAAGGTTGTCAAGGTTTCTGCTTAAATTACATGACTCAGTAGTTTGCTCCAGATTCCCACAACTCTTTGAGTAAAGAAGTGCTTTCTTTATTCAGTCCTAAATGCTCTTACCCTTTATTTCCTCTGGTGTTCTAGAGTACATGAGTCACCATTGAGGTGTAAGAATTCTGCTGGATCGACTTTACAGCTGCCATTGAAAATATTGAAAACCTGGATTAGGTCCCCACGCAGCCTCCTCTGCTTGAGACTAAACACGTTTATTTTTCTGAGTCTGTCAGACTACGACATGTCCTTATGTCCTGGGATGCACTTGTCTTCTTCCATGTGCACAGCTTCAAGTGCTGCTATTATCTTTCTTGTAGCGTGGTGACCAGAACTGCACACAATACTCCAAATGTGGCCTCACTAGTGCATTATACAGTTGGAACATAACATCCCTTGATTTATATTTAACAATTTTTACAATATAACCAAACATTTTATTTGACTTCTTTTTAATCCCTTCATTTTATTGCTTAGATAATGAAAACATTGTGTCAATGTAAACCCCTAAATCATTTTCAGAGGTTGCTTGGTTCGGGACGGTGTCTTCCATTTTGTATTTATAAATGATGTTCTTATTGCCAATGTGTAGCACATTGCACTTTTCTACATTAAACTGCATTTTCCAAGTGCTTGCTCAGTTTTGAAGCTGATCTAAGTCCTTAAGTCCTTCCGAATTGTTTTTGCTGTTTCCTCAGTGTTTGCCATTAATATACTGTAATTTTACTATCATCTGTAAATTTTATAAGTTTACTAACTATACCAGAATCATTAATGTAAATCAGAAAAGGTAATGGTCCAAGGACAGAGCCCTGAGGAACTCCACTGATGATCACACTTTTCTAATCGGTACTCTTTGTCTTCTGCCGGTTAACCAAATTCAGATACAGTTTTCTCTGATGCCTAAAGCTTCTAGTTTTAGAATTAATCTTCGGTATGAGTTTGTATTAAAGGCTTTTTGAAAGCCTAAGTAAATTAAGTCATATGCTTTGCTTTTGTCAACTATTGCCATTGCCTGTTCAAAAAAATCTAAAAGATTGGCTTGGGACAATCTTCCTGTCATAAACACATGCTAGCTGTTATTTACTATATCCATCCATCCATTATCCAACCCGCTATATCCTAATTACTGGGTCACGGGGGTCTGATGGAGCCAATCCCAGCCAACACAGGGCGCAAGACAGGAAACAAACCCCAGGCAGGGCGCCAGCCCACCCCAGGGCGCACACACACCCACACATCAAGCCCACACTAGGGATAATTTAGAATCACCAATGTGCCTAACATGAATGTCTTCAGACTATGGGAGGAAACCGGAATACCCGGAGGAAACCCATGCAGACATGGGGAGAACATGCAAACTCCACGCAGGGAGGACCCAGGAAGCGAACCCAGGTCTCCTAACTGCAAGGCAGCACCACCATGCTATTTACTATGTTATTTTCATATATGTACTTTTCCATTGTATTTCTTATCATAGTTTCTATAACTGTGTATTGCCCAGAAGTAAGACTTTTGGTCTGTAATTGCCAGTTAAGTTTTTCCCCATTCTTGAAGAATGGACTCACATTTCCAGCTTCTAGTCCTCAGGTACTTCCCATTTCTCAAGTGACTGCTTAAATATACCCTAATTAGGGTGAAGCCTATGATTACCATATATCAGAATGACATCATGGGAAGAGCTGCACACCCAGTCATTGTCTATACTGAGTTTGCATGCTCTCCCTGCATTTCACTGGACATTCCTTCCACATCTCCAAAGACATGAAGGTTAGGCTACCTGGATATTCCAAACTGATTCTGTACGGTTTTGTGTATGTTTGAGTTGGACTTGAGTACAGAACAGATTTCTGTCTTTTGCCCAGTGCTGTTAGGATAGGGTCTACTACCCCCCAATGTTAAACTGGGTATCGTTGAGTGTGAAAATGTTACATTATTTCTGTATTATGCAGCAAAATAAGCTGCTATTATGTGATGATGATTCTACAATATACCACAAGCCTACTGGTTAGTCAGTCAGTCATTAACTAACCCACTTTGTCCTGAATAGGGTGGTGGGTGTCTGCTGGAGCCTATCACTGCTAACACAGAGTGCAAGGCGGGGGACAAACCCTGGAGAGGACGCCAGTCCACCGCAGTACGCGCACACACACCAAGCACAAAGGGCCAATTCACCTAACCTGCATAGTGTTTCACTATATGCAGTAAAATTAATAGCAAGTGTATTATGATGCCAGCAATCGACTCATTCAAACATAAATTGATCTCGCCTGTCTATAGTATGTGTTCCCCGTCGTTGGCATTATCCCCATTGTGCATTCCTGCTCGGCGCTGCCGCTTTACGTCCATGTGTCAGATTAGACTGGCACGGAATGCGGATGTTTACAGTCACTTGCTTTTAGCGTAGCTATAAACCTATCCTTTTAGAATGTATAATCTGGTTCAGTCTGGTTGAATAATGTACTCGCGCAGGTGTACTCCAAGATACAGCGCTGCAAAAAACAAAACATGCCCTTTCGAGAAGATGAGCTTGTGACAGCACTCTGCTTGCGTACTTCCTGTTTACAGGTCTGCGTTTCAAGTTGACACGCTGTTCCCGTCGCCTGCCCGCGCTGTCAGTCCATTCAAAAGTTCCATCCGCACGCCTGCACTCATCGACAGTGGTCGTAATTCTTTCTCTTCCTCCTCCTATACAAAGTCTGTTGTGTCCCTCCCCACTTTCCAACACAGCAGACGACCGATCTGGTTTGTCCGGCTTCAGAGCCTCACATGGGGCATTCCTAATTGAACTGAGGGGAAGTCAGAATGCGGTGACTCAGAGTCGGCCCTTCAGGGTAAAGCAGCATCTGTGGGGTTAGTAAGAAACGTCTTGAGTAAACAGGTCGAAGTGCTACAACTGTGAAATTGTTCAAGACCGCGCAACGAATACAGTAACATAAGCGTGTTCAGTATGTGCACATTAAAAAAAAAGTGTTAAAAACTCGCACATGTTGCTATACAGGAGTTTGGATCAAAGGCTTGCCTGTAACTCCCAGTGTAAACTGAAGTTTATCAGTTTGTATTTGGACCATCAAAAGAGCGTTTTCACTATTTTGGTGTTATTCAATGTTATGTGTACATATTTTTTTCAATCCTTAGTTTGCATTTAGCTGTTTTTTTATTTTTTAACTGTTGAAATGTTCTGGTTAACCCAGTGGGTCAAAAATGGATGGATGGGTGGATGAACAGTTTTTCAACATTCAGTGGGATTTTTTAGCATTATATTGCTAATCGTTTAAATTTAATTTGTTTATAAAACAGACATTATTTTTATATCTATTTTCACACCATAACAGTAGACAAAAGTCATGTCATGTCATTTTTCAACCCTCTTTATTCAGACAAAGGTCATCGGTAGTGCTGAAGCTATACCAGCTACGTAGCACAGGGTGCAAGTCAGGAATAAACCCTGGATGAGGTGCAGATCCATCACAGAACAACCACAAACACACAAATCAAACCCACACTAGGTGGGGGATTTATCATTGTCAATTCACATAACCTTTGTGTCTTTGGACAGTGAGAGGACACCAGAGTACTTGGAGGAAACCCATGCAGACATGGGAAGAACATGCAAACTTCACACAAGGAGAACCCATGACACGAACCCTAGTCTTTTGACTGAAATCAGAATTCACTTTATTGGCCAGGTACAGTAATGTGTACTAGGAATTTATCTTGATGACACTGGTGCAGCATACAAGGACAACACAGAATGCAAAAGATAAATATAAGAAGATAAAATATAAAATGATGAAATAAAGAGCGCAATATTGCCACTGTGCCTCCCCCTGGACAACAATGTTTTTCATATGTTTTGCTTTCTGGAAAATGTTTGATGATTATGACAGACAACTTCAAGCCGAACACAAATATAATTTCAGATTGATTATATCATACATGACTCTGGAGAAACATTACATAAACTTTTAGAATGCGCTGAATCATTTTATGACACTGACATATTAAATTAGCTTAATTGAGTTAAAAAATATTTTGCTGCTGATATTCATTTGTACTGAGCATCTGATGCTTCTTGTTTCAGTGTCTAACAATAGGACAGAAAAAAAAAAAAAAAAAAATCTGCAAGGGTTCCAAGGCCACGAGACCACCCAGCCCCCTCTAGGCATTCTACCCAACATAAATGATCTCAATCAGTCCTCATGGTTTTCAGGCTTCACATAGAAGAATTTGATGATGATGATGATGATGGTCATGTGGACATCTGGCATTCGGCAGTGTTTCCAACCTCGGTCCTGGGGGCACACTGTGGCTGCAGGTTTTTGTTCCAACCAAATTCCTAATCAGTGACAACACCTGATAGCACTGATCTCATTTAATTAGCTGGTATTATTTTTCTTTTATTCTACATTCAGAAAAGCACAGCAGGATGATTTTTACATTTATAAGACATTTAGAAATATTTCTGCTTTTGCTATAGATTTAAATGCTTAACTCTCTTCTGCTGATTTCATTATATGTTTCCCTTTCTCTGTGCAGTTTTCCCCTTCGTTGTATCGTATTAATGACACTTAAAAATGAGCAGAGCAGACACGCTGGCAAACAACACTGAACAAAGGCTGCAACTACTTTAGCATGAGACCCACTAATTAGTAAATAATGGATTAATTAAACAATTAGAACACCTAGAAGAGTAGAATGAAAATCAAGATGAAAATACTGTTAAAAAGAAAAAAAATACATTATTCCCATATAACTGCTTGGTACATTTTAATATATATACATATATATTTTATTTTTTTTACCAAACTTAGTTTTCTAATTTCTATATTGTTCCCAAAACATAGAACATGGGAAATAACACATCACTTAATTAGCCCAGGAGTCCAATTAAAAACAGAAGTTGGTTGGAACAAAAACCTGCAGCCACACTGTGTCCCCCAGGACCGAGGTTGGGAAACACTGATGTAGGGACTGCATGGGGCCTTGTTCAGGTGGTGGTGGTGCACTTCACAGAAAACCGGAAAAAGAACAGCAGAGAAAGTATGGGTTAGTAAGAATTGCAGAGCCTTGATATAAATGATAATTAAATGCCTATACAGGATATCAGGGTTATATTAAAAGGAAGGTATAAGAAAGCCATATTAAAATAATGGGTTTTTAGCAGTTTTTTAAAATGCTCTACTTTATTAGTTTGGTGAATTTCTGTTGGTGAGCTATTCCAGATTTTAGGTGGATAACAGCAGAAGGCTGCTGTACCACTTCTTTTAAGTTTAGCTGTTGGAATTATAAGTAGAAGCTCATTTGAAGATTTAAGGTTACGATTTGCAGTGTAAGGCATTCTGAAATATAGGATGGAGCGAGATTATTTAACACTAGAATTACCAAAGCCTATAGAAAAACTCATAAATCGGGCCCACCTTAAATCCCTTCGTACCTCTCCATCAGCGTCTTTTGTCTCTTATATGTGTCGATAAAGACATGCAGCAAGCAGCCTGCTATTCCATGTGAGGCTTTGACATCATGGACCATAGGATGCATACTAATTCAGCGTGAGCAGGAACACTCAATAAAACTGAATAAAAAAAAATCAAGTGATGGTGAAATACAAAGAAGGCAGATTCACCAGCGTTTGTGTGTCAGCTTTTATCCCACCAGATCAGAAAATTTCTAGTTCCATTGCCTCAAAACAGCACTCACATCTACAGTAATTCCCAGTTTCAGATAAAAAGTAATAGCGTCAAATCCCTGGGGCAGTTGTATATATCGCGATTGTGACTGAGAGAATAAAAATGAAAAAAAAAACGGTAACTTTTAAAAGTACTATAAATGTACGTCAGCTGTTACAGACGCAAACCAAATATATGTGTTTATTGTATAACATTAACAATAAGAGCAGCTCACTACTCAAAACGGTAAATATATGAGGCAGTCAGGATCGAATCAGGGACTCTTTATTACAAGTCAGCAAATCTTACCGCTACACTACGGAAGCTGTTGTATCGTCTGTGAACCTTTTGTGAAAGTATTTATTTGATCTTGGGACTTCAGGCTTCACACATTATACTGTATAGTTTATGCCTACATTTTGTCATTTATTACTAAAATATGAAAAACGTTTCTGTTTTAACAATGTGTTTACACAGATTATTGTAGAAACGGAACACACATGAAATGCATGTGTTCCAAATAACAATCTATTATTTCCACTCCAGCACTTCACTCCCAGATAATCAAGGCATTGTGGTAATCAGAATCAAAGAATGTGCTAACATTTGTGCTCAACTTAAGGAGAAATTTGCTTACCTATCCCAGATGGTGAGAGAAAATATGGAGAAGGCACAAACTAAACAGAAGTCATGGTATGATAAAGCCTCAAGAGAACAAAACCTCGCTGTGGGACAAAAGGTACTTTTGCTGCTGCCTACTTCTGAGAGCAGCTTACTAGCTAAGTGGCAGGGGCCTTATACGGTGACAGCCCATAAAGGTCCAGTCACTTATGAGATTGAGATGCCTGACCATCCACGGAAGCCAAAACAGACATTTCATATAAATATGTTAAAGGCTTGGCATGAGAATACTAACCCTTCATTCCAGTTTCTCATTCGAAGTGTCTTGGAGGAGGATAAGGGAAGAGGAACAGTATTTGCCATCCAGACCAGATGCTACGCTAGAGCATATATTGACAATGCGGTAGTGTTTAGTCAATCATGGGAAGACCACTTAAAACACCTTGCTGAAGTTTTCGACTGTCTGAAAGATGCTGGTTTGGTGATAAACCCGGAAAAAACAGTGTTGGCCAAAGAAGAGGTGCAATATCTGGGTTACACCATAGGGGGCGGTATTATCCGTCCTCGGGTTGACAAAGTGGCTGCCATCCAGAATCGTCCGCAGCCGACCACAAAGAAACAGGTCTGTTCTTTTCTAGGACTAGTGGGGTGGTACCATCGGTTCATTCCGAACTTTTCAAGTACTGCAGCACCCGTATCTGACCTCCTGAAAAACCAAGCCCCTAGAAACATCAAATGGACAGAGAAATGTGAACATGCTTTTAATACATTGAAAAAAGTTTTCTGTGAAAATGTATTACTGCACTGTCCTTACTTTTCCAAACCTTTTATTTTACAGGTCAACGGGGAAGGTTTGGGCACCGCTTTAATGCAGGGGGAAGGAGAAGAAAGGAGACCTATTTTGTTTATCAGTTGAAAGCTGTTTGATAGAGAAAAGAATTATGCCGTGTTGGAAAAGGAGGGACTAGCTATTAAATGGACAATAGATAGTTTAAAATATTACCTTTTGTCAACAGAGTTTGTAGTTGAGAGTGACTATAGGGCTTTGCAATGGATGCAGCGAATGAGACATTCAAATGCACGTGTGGCCTGTTGGTATTTGTCGCTCCAACCTTATAAATTTCAGGTACGCTATGTGTCGGGAAAGAAAAATCTCGTGGTAGATTATTTGTCCCGACCTTGCGACCTGTAATCTTAAGGGGGAGGGTGTGTGGTAATGCGCAGGGTCGCGTCTTACCAAATTTAAGTGAAGCAGAAGCATTTATATGGCTATAAGAAAGTGCGCTTAGCGTTGGTGAGCGCTGTGAGGCGCGGTGTCTCAGGACACACGTGGAGCCGGAATAATGGCCAATACGGGCTCCACTGCATGTGTTCATTTTTACATGCCAGTGTCCTTGCAGCCTGCCCAGTGCAGGTGGTTTAAAGTGTGGCGCGTCTAAAAGAGAAAGCCGGCATTTGATTGAGTCAGAGATGGGGATCCCATAATGTTAAAGAAATTATTTTACTTACTGGTGAGTCAGCAATGAGCGTGCTTGAGCTCAGCATAGCCGTTGGCTATACCAGATGGTTTATACGTGCGCGCGACCTACATGGGTCGGTTTTAAATACATATAGTACAGGCCAAAAGTTTGGACACACCTCCTCATTCAATGTGTTTTCTTTATTTTCATGACCATTTACAGCACTCCATCACTCTCCTTCTTGGTCAAATAGCCCTTACACAGCCTGGAGGTGTGTTTGGGGTCATTGTCCTGTTGAAAAATAAATGATCGTCCAACTAACCTGACTTCTGCACAACACAACTGCTGGTCCCAACCCCATTGATAAAGCAAGAAATTCCACTAAATAACCCTGATAAGGCACACCTGTGAAGTGAAAACCATTTCAGGTGACTACCTGTTGAAGCTCATCGAGAGAATGCCAAGAGTGTGCAAAGCAGTAATCAGAGCAAAGGGTGGCTATTTTGAAGAAACTAGAATATAAAACATGTTTTCAGTTATTTCACCTTTTTTTGTTAAGTACATAACTCCACATGTGTTCATTCATAGTTTTGATGCCTTCAGTGAGAATCTACCAATGTAAATGGTCATGAAAATAAAGAAAACACATTGAATGAGGAGGTGTGTCCAAACTTTTGGCCTGTACTGTAGTTGCTCGGGGCGTGTCGCAGCGCGTGGCAGGAACGCGCTACTGTCTACCGGGATAGGTGCATAAGGTAGACGTGTTGGCAGATTGGCTGGACAATCTTGCTGGTCATATTTAAAGAGTTACCGGCCAACAGGGGTCACCAGTGGACCTAAGAGCGAGGCAGGAGTAAGCACTGCTGAGCTGTTTGTAGGAGCAGTTGTGATTTTGGCGGCTTTTGTATATATTCTTTTGCATATATTTTTGTATATAGGGTTATATATCTCCTAGTGATTATTTTTGGTGGAGGTATATATTTTTATTTGGTGCTGGGATAGTTTTTGATTTTGGGTTTGGTGCAGTTGTTGGGTTTTTTTTTTGTATATACACACACTTGTTTTTGTGCATTTTTCTTTCCTGCTGGAGGAACGTCTTCAGCCAGGGATAAAAGAAGACAACCTTCATTATTGGAGTGTGTGTGTGTGTGTGTGTGTGTAGTTTTTGTAGGAGTGCACTGTTTTTGTAAATACACTATTTTTCCTTTTTGTTTGTTATTTATTTCTCAAGAAGTGTCAGTGTTGAAGGACTGTGTCTCAAAGCCCACCTGACACTACTGCATTCTTGTGAATAAACTTGCACCATTCACCCTTCAGTTTTTGTCTGTGTCTCATCTCTTCACTGATCCTGTTCGGTTCATGAACTATCAGATGTCCAGAGTGTAGGCTGGGGCCACTTCCCACTACACGGGATATCACAGGCATGAGCTTTGTGCACATTATGTGGCGGTAGGGGGATGGAATAGCAGGCTGCTTGCTGCTTGCTGCTTGTCTTTATCGGCACATTTACAGGACAAAAGACGCTGACGGAGAGGTGCGAAGGGATTTAAGGTGGGGAAGATTTACGAGTTTTTTCGTAGGCTTTGGTAATTCTAGTGTTAAGGCTTTGTAAACCATAAGCAGTATTTTAAAGTCCATACCTTTTTTAACTTCAGATGACACTTCCACCATAAGGCCAAACCTAAAGTCTACTTCTGTCTTGAAATTCATTGGCTAGAGGAGTATGGGGTTCATTTTACTGTGCCCCCTAAGGTTGTATGATTAGTCATACAGTATCTTTAGTATCAGAGTTTGTAAACAGTATGTAGGGGTAATTAAACAGAAATTCTGAAGCAGTACATCATAAAAAAAAGCTATAAAATATTTTGTTCATGAATTCATTATTTATTATTATAAAATTATTTTTGAAATTGAATGTTTTAGTTAAAGCACTTTGTAATTTTTTTAAATAAAACATAATAGAACACAACTTAATCAGTCAAATGAAGATACCTGTTACTTCAAAGACAATCCATGAAACTCAGCACTAGCAAAATATACATTTCTTTGTTGTGTAAGAAGTGGAAAGTACAATGACACCTGTTTAAACACATTAAAGAGAAAACTCACCAAGGGCCTTGCTTTGTAGTAAAAAATAAGCATTAATCTTTTACGTGAAATAACAGTTTTATATAGTTGTAAAATGTTTATTATAACCTACAACAAAATACATTTGGATATCAGTGGTGTTTGTTATTTCAGCTCATACAGTAAGAAAATTATTAATTGCTACCTAACTATAACACATAGTACATATTTTCTTTGTAATAACTGCTATAAAGTTAATTATCTAGCACAGTCCTACAATAAAACTGAAGTGTGCATATCTTTTAAATGTTAGTTAAATACTCAGCTTGCCATTTTACTTGGGGATTGATTTTTTTTGCTTTGCATTTGTTTGAAAATGTCTTAAAATGTAAACAAACTTATTTGTCTCATTTATGACTTAACCATATAGTAGCTTTTTTGGCATAAACATTCTGGTAGGGTCATACAAGAATTTTCCTATATGTGTGCAGACTTCCCTAACATAAACATTCATTTAGCTAAAAAATAATATTTGTCCCTCTTTGTTAATGACTAGCAAAACATGCAAGATGACATACAGAAAAAAATGAAAACAATCAAGCAATGGGCTGCTGGTGTCTTGTCTGTCTCCATTGGCATCAGATCATTGTGATATCCTCTGACATCATCATAATCTGACGAATTACAGTCATATGGATTTAAAGCTAAGTCAGAACTTTAGTACCACTTGCTGCTCATGAACTGCATAAAGTTAAACACCACAAGAATCAAATCAGAATCAAATGTAAAACTCACAATGACATAAGAAGGACATGCAGACTACACATAATGCATGACTCGAACAACATACTGTAAGTCCAGTAGCAGGGTCAGCCAACCATTATCCAACCCGCTATATCCCAACTACAGGGTCACGGGCGTCTGCTGGAGCCAATCCCAGCCAACACAGAGCACAAGGCATGAAACAAACCCTGGGCAGGGTGCCAGCCCACCGCAGGGCATGCACACATACACACACACACACCAAGTACACACTAGGGACAAGTTAGAATCACCAATGCACCTAACCTGCATGTGTTTGGACTGTGGGAGGAAACCAGAGTACCTGGAGGAAACCCACACAGACACGGGCAGAACACGCATACTCCATGCAGAGAGGACCTGGGAAGCGAACCCGGGTCTCCTAACTGCGAGGCAGCAGCGCTACCCACTGTGCCACCATGCTGCCCTACCATTGATGTGAGACCAGCAAATGATTTTCTACATATAATCTGTTCTTTCTGCACCAAGGTTCTGCACTTCTATAAAACAGGAGCATCACACTGCTGGCTTCTTTTCCACAAAATCTAAAGAGCTCATACGACCTTCCTTGGTGGCCTGTTCAAAATAAGTGTGGTTCTCCTCAATGGTGGATAAAAATTAAGATTCAGCATAAAGTCTTTCAAATGATGCATTCCTAATATTGATTGTCTTTCTTTTTTATCCAATTGCTGTTGCTGCTTTTAAGGGAGCAAATGGGACTTGATTTTTCATACCTCTTTACTGGCGTGTGCTACACGACTGAGAAAGGCTCCAACTCAGCAGAGCAAACGTGATAAAAAAAAAATTATCCATGGCCCTCATTTTAATAAGAAAATGACCTTCAAGGCAAGGTCTTCCAGACCTTCATGTTGTACAGATTTGCAGCAACCATCTGTAAGGTAATTTCACAAACTATAAGAAGCAGTATGATATATGATTAAAAATGTGACAAAATGCTTAAGAAAACAAAGGTGAGAGTTGTTAAAAACATTTTAATAAGAAGTTAAATTTCTGAAGGAAGCTTGTTACTTATTTTGTTCAACGTCTGTTGGGGCTGTGCCCTACTGGCCCTTAATGCAGAAACACACTGGGTGACATTCATAATTATCATTATGATTCTTGATGTAAAGTTCAAAATTATTTGTAACATGTTGTTATGGATTTTTACTGTTCATAATAACAAATGTCTTTCCTAATAATTTTCTCTGGCAAAGGCGAACACAGCCTCGTCAGGCATTTAAATTACCCAAGTGAAAAGGGAATAAAAATAAATGAATGAAATTGTTGTAATGCTGCTGCCTGGATTATTTTCATTGGTTTTACTAGATCAGAATAATCCTAATCAAGCCTAATGCAAAAATGTTCAAATCTTTCAAGTGTGCTATGAACTGTTACATGGAGTGTTCAGTGTCAGTCAGAGTTTTCAGTTATTTTTCTGTACCTAAAGATAAAATAAATCAAATTCAAATCCATGTGCATGTTGGTTTGTCCTGCCTATAAGCTAAAATATTCCATTAAAGAAAAACATTTTATCTCAGAGAATGAAAAGCAGTTAATAATGACAAGAGAGAGAAGAGCAAGCAGCAGAAATACAAAGTCAGGCCCAAAAGTACCAGAATATGTTAATTATCGATTCGTTAAAACATGTCAGTTTTGATAAACTGAACAGCAAAGCATTAAGGTACCTGCAATGTGATAAAAATGAATGGTTATTAAAAAAATTTGATTTTATTAAACCCAATACAGTGAATTAAGGCAGGAGTAATATCATTAAATTAATTAATTAATGGTATACAGCTAAATCAATGCATATAAAATTTGTTTTTTCTTGTACAGCATAGGATTACATTTTAGCTCCTTTAACAGTGTCATGTTTTTAGTTTTTTTATTAGGCTTTAACTTAACAAATTGGATTGCTACTTTTTGTTGTAGTGAGATTTTTTCTTTTTTTCCGTTAGCTACCATATCCAAAGAGTGGATGAAACACATTTGATTAAGTAGTCTTGTCAGTCAAATGTGTTCTAACATCTTATCCATTTCATTCTTATGAAGAACAGGGGCATATTCTGGCGGCAATGAGTTCAAGGTGGAAACCAACCCCAGAAAAAATGTCAATTCACAACAGTACACACTACACAACTTAGTTACACTGAACCAGTTTAGAGTCTGCAATTAAAGAAACACACACTTACTTGGTTTGCAATAGGAAAATCCACACAAAGACATATGGGAACACATAAACTCCACATAAGCAGTGTACAGGCTTATGACTTAAACTCAGGGCTTTCAAGCTGTGAGGGAGTTGGGCTTACCACTGTGCTAGTGTTTAATTCTGTTTTTTTTCAGTTAGTTAACATGCTTCAGCAAACAGCATTGAAATATTTAACTGCCTTTAATATTTGGCTTATACCTTTAGGCATATCATTGTCAGGGTGAGTAGTCTGCATGTACTTTGCATGGCTGTTATGTGAAAATAATAAACGTACTAGTAGCCCACTGCTATCTCCTCCCAAATAGTATATTTCTGCAGCTTAGCCACCTTCTCATGCTACTGCTATTAACCAAACCAAAACACATTTTTTCAATAATGCATCTGCCAAGGCTACACTAAGTGGCATCTGACTGCTTTTATTCTTGCTAATGGTCCAACGGGTAGCCATTCTGATTCTGCATTCCTACTGCCCTACCTCCAAAAACTATAGATAGATTAATAAGCTTAAGCAAGTGTACAAATGAATCATTTTTGGCACACAGCATATTCTTCCACTTTAAATTTTAGTATACATTTTCAATTAAAAAAAAATACTTTCCAAAGTTGCACAGCCGCTGGGCAGAAAATGGGTTCAGTATTTATTAGTGATAAACAAAACACATGAAATAACAAATGTTTTGAAAACTTTTTTGTACAAGTAGTTATAACCAAGCTTGCATATTTCTATGGATATGCAAATAGTTGTGAACAAGAATTGGCATGTAGGCTTATTACAAAACAGAAGTCAGCAAAGATTCTTGGCACTTTACATGGTTTAAACAGTTTTGTTTTATTTAATTTATATCTACGCACCTTGTACTGCTTTGTTCTACCATTAGTGAGAGGTGCCTAATGGAATGCTATGACACAAGATGCTGTCCAAATACACTTCAGTATTTTATTGTTAAAAGTAAATCAACACTTTTGATCAACTTTTAATAACTAAATTAAAAAGAGTTCAAAAAATTACAGCCATACTTACATATTTTATAGAATAGGTAGATAATCAGCAAGAGGCACGATTGACTAATAATAATACAGCAGTGCACACTCATTTTTTCAGTCTTGAGCAGCTCCTGCACCAAAAATGGTGGCACTTTCATTCACTTTTGCTTTGTTGCCTGTCGTCACCTGTCACTGTCTCTGCAGTTTCAAAGCTGAATGACAGCTCCCATCTCATTTTGTTTCAGTACAGAGCAGGCATTTTTTAGACAACCAGTTTATTTGCCATGGAAAGTGATATTTCATTAAAAATAATTGCTCATTGATAGTTTTGTTTTGTCCTTACTTATAATGCATAATGCAATTCTGAATGAATTGTGCCAAGTGTTCAGTATAGGAGAAAAAATGTCAGTATACAAAAAACTGCCACTCCTTATTCAGGAAAAGATCCCAGTTGTCCCATGGGAGAAAGACTTTCCAAAAGCTGTTTCTGGACAAAGGCAGAACCATAACAACAGTTGCATAAAGTGCGATAGGAGCGTCCATCTGCAGCTAAAGTCACTTCAGTACACATGTACCTTGTCAGCACGGCGTGTCGATCAAACACAGGAAGCTCTGAAGTCTACTTGTGACTTTACGCTGTAGGAAGGTAAGTAAATAAATCAAGGTAAATAGGTAAATAACATTCAAAGGTTTTATATAAGTAACATATACATTTTTTTTATATAAAGACAATCACAAAACATAATCACAAACAGGACTATGCACAATACCTTGGAGAGCTCTGTAAACCCTGCTATTTCGTTGAAGGTCATGGTATGGCAGATTCACTTTCACCTTTACACCTGGTGCAGCTACATTGTTCTTATGTGTGATGGACATTTCTTGCAGGAAGGGCTTCTGTTCTCTTTGTCCGATGAAGAACCCTCATCTGAGTTCACCTCTCTTATAGGATGTCTTTATTTGAA
The DNA here is from genome assembly GCA_026402145.1 of Polypterus bichir lapradei. Lineage (NCBI taxonomy): Eukaryota > Metazoa > Chordata > Cladistia > Polypteriformes > Polypteridae > Polypterus > Polypterus bichir. The sequence goes on along the minus strand of JANRMT010062790.1, from coordinate 58,698,604 downwards.
ACCTAACAGTGTCAG
>JANRMT010062790.1:58603712-58684490 GCA_026402145.1 Polypterus bichir lapradei | reverse complement strand
TATATATATATATATATATATATATATATATATATATATATATACAGGGTCTCCATAAAGTCCACATGCAGTTTATAATAGTTGTAACTTTGTAAGTATATGTGATAGAAAGAATCTGTAAAAAGGATTAGAAAGTTGAATCACTTACATTTTTATTGTTCTTGTTAATTTTCAACATCAGAAAACATTTTTAAGCTGATTTTCAGTAATACCAGCAGTCACATCAGTTATCCTAGCTTGCAAGTCTTCTAAAGATCGAGGTTTGGTTGAATAAACACTAGTTTTCACATGTCCCCATAAAAAGAAATCCAATGGAGTCAAATCTGGCGAACATGGAAGCCAAGAAAATGGTCCACCTCTTCCAATCCATCTTTTAGGGAATTTTTCATGTAGAAACTGTCTAACATGCAAAGCAAAGTGACAAGGAGCACCAATTTGTTGAAACACTGTATTCTCTATCAGTCCTAATTGTTCAAGTTGAGGAATAAAGTAATTTTGCTGCATTTGTAAATAGCTATCACCATTAACAACATGCCCCATTCAAAAAAGAATATCCCTATGACTCAATTTTTTCCCAAAGCACACCACACATTAACTTAGGGAGTATCTCTTTCAAGTTCAACAGACTCATGTGGACTTTCAGTTCCCCAAATACGGCAAAAATTAAACTGCTAAAGCCAAAAAAAAAAACAGATACATCAAGCTTTCTAATCCTTTTTACGAATTCTTTCTATCACATATACTTACAAAGTTACAACTATTTTAAATGCACACGAACTTTATGGACACTCTCTCTCTCTCTGTATATATATATATATATATATGTGATACAGTATCTGCCAAATAATATAATACAAACAGTACACAACATATGTTTTGCCCTTATTGGTTCTCATTAGGTGTACACAGTTTTGAATCCCCTTACGAAGCTTCTGAGATTGCATCACGGAAGATAGTTTGCTTATTTGAAAGGGTACAGATCAGAGTATTACATTGATAGGTCTGAGTTGCAATCTGATTATTTGGGTGGTGTTTTATCTTGGTAGAGTAATATATATTGCTCTGCTTTCCCCTATTGTATTATTAATATGTAGCCTTTGAATGCCTAATCTCACAGACTTACCACTGTTTATAAGGTATTATTGTATATAACTTATCCCCACCTTCCCTTCTATATCTATAACCTCAGGCAATTAGATTTAGTAAAAAGCAGGAGTTAAGTTACACATAAAATAATGTATTACTGATAATATTCATAAATAATAACAATATGCAAACTACATTTGAATATTGGCAAACATACAACCTGATTAAATGATGATGTGTAGTTTCAGGTGGCACACAGACTTGTAGTTGCTTAAAATGTCTCTAGTTAAGGCATCATTGGTGCTCAGCTTTCAGCCACATGTCCGTTCAATATGGCTGACGCTGTGCTCTTCATTGTGTTGTCTTCAGTTCATGGTGTGATGGTCGTCTTCAGTTGTTAGTAAAAGAAAGATACTTCTACATCATCACAGGTTAGCAAGAGATGCTTCTTTCATATGTTAGTAAGAGAGAGAGAGTAAGATAAAGCAAGCAAATTTTTGGGTTTTCTGTCCAACCCCTACAGCCAATAAGACATCATGGTACTTAAAGGCCTCTGAGACAAGCCAATTCCAAACAGCCATACCTCAGACCAATGGGGGAAATAGAACATCTTAACATCTGCCCCCAAACAATATGTTAACGTAACCTGGCTTCCTTGCGGGTGTTGAAAGACTTTAGCAGAGAAATATTCATCAAACTGGTTTAAGACACTTCCCCCAAATCCTGTCATAAAATTACAAAGAGACTTAGTCGTAAACAGGGGGGCAAACATGAATGCCTCTCACCACAGTAACACTAAATTACATTGCTTTGTCTAAATTACAAATAAAGACATGCAAAACATTTATCAAGTTATATGCAAAATCTTACATCACAACAGGTGGTTACCTAATAAATGCCTTTAAATGTACTTTTAGGATCACTTCTTTCACAAGCTATTGAATAATTTTAGAGGTCAAGGCCACTCATCTGTAGGTGCATATCTAGAAAGCCTTTAAAGGGTCATGTCTCCCAACCTCCATCCATACCTCATTCATACTTCATGCTATCTTAATAGGACAACACTTTCTCTGTACATCCCCAAAAGAAAAAGCAATGTGCATAATAAGGAAAAGATTCTACCATTTTGTTTACCTGGATAAAAAGTCACTATAGTTCAGATTTTGCAAGCTAGAGAGTCAACATGCTACATGCCATCTATCAGTGTGGAGAGCCTTGCTCTCAGTAATAATGTTAGGGTCAGATAACTCTAGTATATGCTGATTCATCCCAGGGTATTGCTTTCCATCTGGTGATATTATTTCCGTTTAGAAAGTGGTCTGTGGAACAAACCTCTGTCCTGAGTCATCTGAGCTGTTTTCCTTGCTCCTGACAATAGCTTGGCCGAAGAGCACCTCTCACACAATCAATTTGATTAACACTTTGGACTGTGTAAAGACATGAGAGTACCCAAAATAAAATTAAGAGATCAGGTGTGGAGCAAACAACTTCCAAAGAAATTATTCAGAATGATTTAAAATTTATATATAATATTATGTGACAGTTCAAATTGTTATTTAGGAATACATTTAATGTGAATAATTGCCTTTGTGAATTTGCCTTAATGTGAATTGTCTTTATAAACAAAATAATGCAGAAATGAAAATAAAAACACCTCCGCAATTACAATAATTAGTTCATTTGTTTACTTTCATTTAAATTGCCAGGCATTCAAAAGGTGCTACACAAGCCATTAAAATACTGTAGGAGTGAGGGAGGAAACTGTACTATTTGGTCGCACACCCTGTGGCATCAAATGTGATGCATAAAACATATTAAGAAAACAACATAGCAGCATAGGTGTGTATCCAATTTTCTTTTTTCCTTTTGTAAAGATGTATTCTCTATTATATGCTAGTACTCCTTTTAGAACTGGCACATACCTTAGACATAATGCCTCTGAGATAGATCCTCCATTATAATGTAGTTAAAAAAAGTTCAAACAATTGATTCAGTTTTTTATACTAGGAGTGAGATTCCATCTGATAGTTCAAAATCAGTTGCAGGAGGAATATAGATTTTTTCCTGGGTGTAGAACAGTGGAATTTTTGCTTTGTGCCTTCCCCTGCTATAACCTATCATGTATGGGGGAGGAGCAAAAGCTGTAGATGCGTCAAAAATTTTTGATCTGTGATTTCTGATGGATCTCAATGTTTTAGGGTCCCCTGATACCGAAAATATTGATATCTCAATTGTAGGTGTGTGCCTGTCTGTGCGTGCGTGTCTCTGTGCCACAGTTTACTTGAGGTCAGTCTAGAACTAAATCGGCTGGATGGAAAAATACCAAATATGAAACTTAAGGCTGTTATGAGATGATAATGTGATGATTAGTTTTTGAGCCAAATCGTGCAATAGACAGAGGCACTTCAGAGGAACCCTCAAATGCTGTAACTCTGCAATGAATTCTTCTCGTCAATTGCTATCGTAATGACTTATTTTATGATCAGAAAGATCAACATCATAGCAGTACAGAACTGTTATAGAATAGTTCGGGTTCCTAGGGCGCAAAGCCTACTGATGCTCACCTCATTTTTTTTTTACCTTGTATAGATCTTTGAAAGTTCTATAAGTTTATAGATCTAGTTTACATGGCTATGACCACATAAGCAGTGATATTTTGTTGAAAAACCCACAAAAGGAATGCAGTGCTGTTGTTGTAAGCCATTTGGCCCCTCTTGTTTGTGTTCAGACAGAATAATTTAAAGCAGAAGGGGGATACCATCAGAGGTGCATCTTATCTGTTTTCATATTCTCTATTTTTATACACAGGACACATTTTTATTAGCAATCATTTGGGAGACTGATGATTTCATTTCATCTGATTGCAGATGGTGTTTTGCTTTCAGCTTCAACTGACTGTAATCTCAGATGTTTACTGAACGTACATCAATGGGAATTAGCACCTCTATGTTTGAAGTCATTGTCCTGTTCAGGGAAAGGAGTGGTTTAAACTCTACAGCTAAGAATGTAGTGCCTTCCCTTTTATGTGAAGTTAAAGTTGAGGTGAGAAATGGTCCTGACATTGTCCAATGGATTGGTATCGTGTTGACATTGCTCTAAGTGTTGTACTGGACAGAGGTAGTAAAGTGGAAGCTACATCTCTAGGTTAGCTAGTCATTCTGTGTCAACATCCTCAGCTGGTGTGACTATATTTGGATAATTACTGAGATAAAGTAAGTGAGCAGCTGAAATTTCTGACAATAAATCTGAACTTGAATAAGATAGAGAAGAAAGAGTTTTAGGTTGGATCTTGAGCCACTGTTCCTTCTAATCATAAGGATCCAGTTTAGGTGGTTTGCTTATTTACTGAGGTTTCATGGTCACCATCCTCTTGAAGGAGAAGAACATGAAGAGATGGGCCCAATACATACAGTAGGCATTATGTGTATCTCACTCTCAAGTTCCATGAGAGCACCTGAGAATTCCCCAGGGGGAAATCAAGACTACTGCTTACTATCTCATCTGTTTCATATAGCCTTTACCTCTAAGGGTGAGGACTGCAGACAAGGGTTATTGGACTTCTTTCTGAAATACAATTAGCTTATTCTTCAACAGGTAAAATATTTGTTTATAAAAAATTTTCTTTTTGACCAGTTACCAATCTGAAGTAAAATAACTTAATTTCTATTAATCTTGCAAGTTTTCATCAATGTGTATTTTACTTTTAAAAGTCTCTTATTACATATTAAGTAGAAATAATTGAGACTATTGCTAAGAACAATTGAGCAATTGTGCTGTGATGTATGTATCCACTGCGGTCGACTGGTGCCCTGCCCAGGGATTTGTTCCTGCCTTGCGCCCTGTGTTGGTTGGGATTGGCTCCAGCAGACCCCCGTGACCCTGTGTTGGAATATAGCGGGTTGGATGATGACTGACTGACTGTATGTATCCATTCATCAACTTTTCTGAATTTATTTTAAATTAATTTAAATTTATTTTTGCATTTTTTATTATTTTTTCTAGAATTAAGCTGCTAGAAGCCACACTGTGTTCCAACAGCATCTTAGGCATGAAAGAAAGCCATTCCATTGCAAAGCATTCTCAAACTTTGCCTTTTCTGTAAAATTTTGTTCATGAAAAAGAAAAAAGGCTGTAAGAAGTGTATATCACACAATTTTAGAAATCTTTGAATGTTAAAAGTTCTCCTAACTGTGGAATTTATGTAGCACTAAGCTTAACTATTGCATAAAAAAGAAGATAAAACAATATTTAAAATCAAAATGCAAATCCAAAAGCTTTTATCTGTTTGGATGACTTCCATTATACTGGATTAGTTTTAGGTATTGTCTCTTCTTTGATCTTTTTTACACTTTATCTTTTACACAGAGATAGCACACAATACCGTATTGCAATAATCAAGTCATGAGGTAACAAAAGCATGGATAAGGGTCTCTGCTGCAGTATCCAAAAGAAAAGGATGCAACCTTGAGATTTACTTAAGATGGAAAAAGGCTACTGTATCTTGGTAATATTATGAATATGTGATTCAATGGAGAGTGTGGGATCTAAAAATAACGCCAAGATTTTTGGCCTGTGCAGGCATAGATATAATAAAACCCAGAGGTTCTAATGAAAAATTGTACATTTTCTTTAAAGTATCTGGAGATGAAATAATTGAAGCCTCAGTTTTTTTACATTATTTTCTCTTGAGAATGTTTTCATACAACCAGTGTTTTATATCAGCCATTAGCTTTGTGTCATCAGCATAACAGTGAAAACATAGACCATGCCATCTAAAAATGGGACCAAGATGGAGCATATAAATAATAAAGAATAACAGAGATCTGCTGTACAGAAGTGTGTGTGTGTTGGTGGGAAGAGGAAGAAAAGCATGAGCCTTAAAAAGTCCAGAACCAGTAAAGAGTCAGTTCAGTAGTACAACAAACTCTATCAAGAAGGCACACAACACAAGGTTATACAATATTTGATTTTGAAGAATCCTCAACTTCATATAGTAGCAAAGATGAGGGAGGATTCACTGACTCATCCCTTCTTTTTGAGGGGAGCTGGCAAATGGAAGAAGTGTGTTGCTTCTCCAGGCTAAAATGATTTTGCCTGAAACAAACAGTAGGAAGGATGTTGAGGTACAAGAGTTTTATTGTCCTGACAAAGGTTGTCCATTACTTTGGTAAGTTAACTTTCAAAAAGATTCATAGGGATAAAATTTAGAAACAGCTTGGCTCCTTGAAAGTATTATTACAAAATTGCATCCTCTTAGGAGACAGGTAGCAAGGACTCCTTAGTCTCTGTAGTAAATATAACCTAACAGGCCACAGTGTCCAAGGAAAGCACTTGTCAAGGATATATTTAAAAGTTCATTCTATTCACAGGGCAATTATAAAAACAGGTGCTCCAGATTTACTGTAATGTCCTGAAAAAAATAAAAACCAAAAAACTTTAAAAGATAAAACTTTTTGCAATATCTAAAGACATACTGTCACTTAAAACATGTTTTAAAAAAATATATTCATGACACTAGCTTAAGAGTATAGCACCTAAGTGAAAAAGTAAGAAAAAAATAATAGTGCAAAAATATAGTTAATTTTTCCCCTTCTTTTGCTCCAAAACTCCAAAACAAGGTATTGTTCTCCATTGGGGTAATCTAACTAGTCTATCTATATAGGCTGTTCCATTCTACAGGAAGAGTAGGGGTGTTCAATATGCAAAAAGAATATATAAATTCTGATAGAAAAAAACACAAAACACATTACCTGAAGTTTTTAAATAATATGTGAAATAAGTTGTAAATAAACAAATTTCAAAAACCACATAACATAAAACTAAAAGCATGTTACTTGTTGGTTCCAGTCAGCTCCAGCTGTGTCCCATTCTTGTACACAGGTCTAATCAATAAAAACAACAGTTGCTATGTACAGGTAGTCAAGTAAATCATGTCTGAATGATTAACACACAGATGACACGCTACCCACTGTTATAATCAGTTTGTTATAATATTATGTTTAATGTCACTGTCTCTACGCACACTGTTATGGATTCATTCATACAAGCAGACCAAGTATGGTACACAGGGACTAGGCTGCATTTAGAAACCATTAGCCTAGCAGTTTGGAGAATGAGACAAACTGCACTGTGAGCATTGTGCTATTCTTGTTGGAGGTCGGGTTTGAGTTTACTGTCCTTGTTTGGAGATCAGAGAGGGGCATTGTACTATTCCTGAGATGAAACTGAATCCTTTACTGTCCTTGTTTGGAGACCAGAGAGGGCCCTGCACGTGGAGAAGACAGTATAAATACATGGAACAAGCAGTCAACCCTTTGAAGCTGTCGGGCAGAAGATTATGTCATCTGTCCAGAAAATCCTTTCAGCGTGGTGACGAAAGATGGCAGACTGCATAGATCAAGACTCCCACACCTTGATAGAGTCTTTCATAAGCTTCCCGTCTGTAACCACGTAAAACCGTCAGTAAAGTAAGCTAAAGTATATCTTTTTCTCTCATGTGGTTTTTGTACCGCCGTAATCACAATGGGAGGGATATCGCCTTTTCTGTCATATTTCTATATTTTTCGGTTACTTAACATGCCACAATTTCAAAAGAACACATTTCCGGAGAGCTAATGCCTCCTAAGGAAACAACAGCCCACCTGCCAAGTTGTTTTGCCTGCCTAAGATAAAGTAATCTCTCATGGAGGATTTCAGGAATTGTTAGGTAGAGGGGTCCTTTCATCAGATTGGCTGTCTCAGCTGTAGAATGGCCAATTGGGGTAGGCAGCTTGATGGCTGAGGTCTCCAGGACTTTAAACAAATCCAAATCATATTATGTGATATCATCTACCATTAAATTCTGCTTCATACTTCTAATATGTTTATTTTTATACTGTAATGAGGATTACTAGTGTTCTGTGTATTGTATTCTATTGACCCCCTTCTCTTTGACACCCACTGCACGCCCAACCTACCTGGAAAGGAGTCTCTCTTTGAACTGCCTTTCCCAAGGTTTCTTCCATTTTTCCCTACAAAAGTTTTTTTTTTGGGAGTTTTTCCTTGTCTTCTTAGAGAGTCAAGGCTGAGGGGCTGTCAAGAGGCAGGGCCTGTTAAAGCCCATTGCAGCACTTCTTGTGTGATTTTGGGCTATACAAAAATAAATTGTATTGTATTGTATTGTATTTATTGTCCCAGTCCCAGAATTAATTTTAAATATAAATTCCATAAAAAATATTATATCTACTGTAGATGCTAGTGTAAAAGGGTGGTACTGTATATTTGCAAACTTCAGGCAAATTAACTTGTATTTATTAAATTGTAAGTTGAGATATGTTATTGTTATTTTGTTTCTTTCTTGAGTTGTGTTGTTCCTTATTAATTTTCTTATACTGACAGAATAGATTTTAATTTTTTTTTTTAAGTAGTTAACATTAAAACTCAAAATACTTTCTTTTCTTTCTTTCTTTCTTTCTTTCTTTCTTTCTTTCTTTCTTTCTTTCTTTCTCTAAACTACAGTAGGTCACCTAATCATAAGAAGAATAATGAAAAAAATGCTAGCAGAATAATACTTGCATATTATTAAAAATGTGAATATAAATGAGTTAAAGAAACAGCATAATCACTTAGAAAAATGAAACCCTTTACAGGGTAAATCCTCAAGTCTGTGTCATGTGTTGGACAGCCTATCTGAAAACATCCAGAGTTCACACCTCAACAATAACTTTGCATTCTTTCTTGGTGCCTGCCCATAATATCTTCTTATCCTTCAATAATGCATAGATCATTTCTAGACTCTCTAATCCAATTTTCTATGGTGCCTTTTCTCCAGCACAAACAATTTCTGTTATTTAAAGATTCCAGTATTTCTGTTTCTAAATTTGCTCAAATTTATTAACAGCAGATCTCCTGTATGCAGGATGTCCATGCTGCCTTTGAAAAGGAAAAAGAACTACACATGCCAGTCTTTAAGTACAATTAATTTTGCTAAAAAAAATATGTAGAAATGTATTTCATTGACAATAGCTTAACATGGTATACAATATAGATACAGTACAGCTCATGGATTTGTCAAGTCTTTTTGCAGCGTTTTAACCACTCTTTTCTGCATCTTAATTCACACCCCTTCCCAAGTCATGACATCTTATTTATTCTTATTCTTTTTATGGCTCTTGCAGTTCCAAATAACCACTAAATGGCAAATTGCATCCAGTAAAAGCTCAGTACGATGAATGTGGTGGCTTATTATAAAGCCAGTTAGTATTGATCTTTTTAAGAGGTTGATGCTTGGTGTGATACTATGCAAAGTTGTTCCCACCTATGAAAATATTAACTCAAAGACTGGATCTTCATTTTCAAAAAGGCAAACAGTAATTTTTTGCTCTATGCAAAAAAAGGACATTTCCTTTGGGAAATGTGTCAAAGAGTATTCTGTGAAGTGCAACTCAGCAATGTATTTTCCTTTTCTTTTTCTTTCTCTTACCAATATAATCCTATTTATTTACATATTACTTATAATGAGCAAACCTGGTACAACAATCAATACATAGTGGAAGCTGAAAGAGGAGGACAATGAGCAGGTGTAACCATTTGTATATGTGAGTCTTAACCAAAGACGGTTAACTTAGCTCAGCTAGATAAATGTTTTTCTGTAATTTTTGTCAAACATTTTATTTAAATCTCACCTTAAGAAATACATGCCTAGGTAATTGAGGTAAAGTCATTTGTGTATTTGTTTGTGATTTTCATAAATATCTTCCAAATCACTGTTTTGAAATAGTCTTACAGTATGATTGTTGTCTCTGCTCAATTAATCTGAATGCCTTCTCCATGAAGTTTGGGCATGTTTCCTTTCATGGTTAAAAAATCCCACCTTAGTTTCAGTTCTAGATGGTACCAAAAGCCTCCAGTGTCTCTGAAACTAATAAAATTTGCTCGCTAATGTGATTCATAAAGAGTATATTATAGACGAGGCAACAGGTGTCTGGGTCACATCATGCTTCATGTTTAATCCTGTGGGTTTTTCTAACTCCATTCAATCTGAAGCAGTTTGGTACACACTTAATATGTTTACTTAATTTTTATTTGCAATTGTAGTAATAATGGTGATGGGCTAACATTTAACTGTTTGTGTGCATATTTAGAAGAAAATCCATATTATTCTGCATAACCATCGACCAGCAATTCACACATGAAAAACAATGTGGGATGAGACATTTGAGGTTTGCTGGAGCTTTTCAATTTTTAGGTTTCCTTTACAGTTCATGTATTCAAAAATGCACTCAGCACTGCCTCTCTCTTTTCTTATCACCCCATAATCCTCAGCAAGCAGAAAACAGATTTGACTTAATTGAGTGCTGGTTCACTGCCACCATCTACTGTCAGAAGGCTGTTTTGCAGTTAGGCAGCTGAGGGGGTATGGGCATTGCTTACCACGCCACACCAAAATATTGCCTTGAATACCATGGCCCTTGTGAAGTAGAAACGTACAGTGCTACCTCTTCCATTAACTTACTGATGTTTTCTCATGACATTATTTTGGTTCTTCCTTAAATATGGCCCTAAGTAGGCACTTTCTTTTCCACAAAATTCCAAGAGCTCTAGAAGTTGTTTCTTCTATAAGTACATGTATACTGCTTATTGCTCTCTTGTGAGCGTGTGCTCTATTTATAGCTAATGAGCCTGCCCTGTGCCTACTACTTTCAGGATAAACTCTAGCATATCTGATCTTATGTAACAATGATTGATGCGTTGGAAAGTTTGAAACAGCTTAGACTTGTAGTGATTAACCTTCTCTAAAAAGCTCGGGTGTCATAGGACTTGATGATTTGTACTCATGAGTTTAATCCAGCTGACACCTACTATAGCAGGAAAAGTGAAAGTGGTTGGTGGGTAAACTGGAGCTTACCCCAGTGAGCAAATTAAGATAGGAACAACCCCTGGACAGGGCACCAGTCCATCAAAGGGTGAAGACACATACACTCACACACATGCAGACCCAGAGGGGCCACTTAAGCAATGTCAATCCATCTAACCTGCATGTCTTTGGACTGTGGGAGAAAAGCAGAGCATCTGGATGAAACCCATGCGGACAGAGAGAGAAAATGTAAACTCAATGTGGGGACCGCCAGGGACATGAACCCAGGCGTACTTGTTTCAGAGCATAAGTACTACCATGCTTCACTGTGCCACCCCTGTTTAGAAAGTAATTTTGTTTAAAAAAAAAAGATAAAAAAGGCTGACTATTGTGAAAAGATTTATTTACAGTATTTAATGAAAACACATTAAGTCAATGGATAGGATTCAAATGGTCATTAAACTAGCAAATTTATGCCTAAAATAAAATATAGATTTTTTTTTAATTTTTAATTTCCATTGACTTATTCTAAAGTTACATGTAAGTGCGTAATTTTATTTATGTGTTTAATCAAATTTATTCACTGCTTATATCAATCATTTGTACATCTCTGCCTGCCTATTTCTCTGCATTTTGACTGCCAATTTAGCACCCAAAAATTATCCCAATAACAAGGTGGTATGTATTTTATTGAGTTTATGGCTGCTGATATATCTTGGGCCTTTTTCAGTCACGTGATCTAATGTTTGGCTGGATGCTAAAAGGTAAACAAACATTTAAAGAGGTTCTGACTTTTGTAATAGACGACATGGGTTGGCTGGTATCCCAGCCTGGATGGATGGTTCATTACCTGGTCGGAAGGATGTGGATGGATTGACATCGAGACTGGATTGGTTAGTGTTACCTTTCCTGATTGGGAGGCCATTATAATAGATGGATGGACAGTGGAAGACCAGTACACCAGCTGGCAGTGTCCCTCTGGCATGCTTTCCATTCAGATTGCATGGGATTTGTAGTCCTGGTGGGTAGCACTGTTGGGGTCCTCAGGTGCCTCTACAGGGAGCTGCTGGAAGCAGACTGTTTTGTCATGAAGAGGTTCCATCGACTTGGAAGTGCTTCTTGGAAGCAACAGAAGTACTCCCAGATACAGTATAAAGGAAGCTGTTGTGCTTCACCTGGAAGGTATTTGTGAAAATAAATTCATTTATTAACTGTGTAAAGCTGTGTCAAGGTTTTGGGGCTTTGAGATGCCCTCTAGTGCCCACACTTTATATTGATTAAATTGATTTAACTTTCCATTATCACATTATCAATGCAAAATATACATTATATGACAACCCCTGTCACCCTTCTATATTTCATGTAAATGGCAGTATTTTTAAATGATGGGATGCGTGATTGTGGCTGGAAAATAGTGCTTAATTTAAAAGAGGATAGAGATTCACTTTGCTTACAGGTAGGAGCAATTTTTATTTTGGACTGGGTGTCTCAGTCTTACATGTGTATTCATGACTTATACAAACCAAAATAAAAAAAAAATACATTTTTCTGCTTGTTTGATAATTTCAGCAAAATTTAAAATTAGCTTTTTAACTGCATTTACAGTAACTTGAAATAATGTCAATAATAATACATGAAAGTGCTGAAATATTCAATTTATTTAATCAGTTTCAGTTTGTGTCCCCTTGCCTTTTCCATAGCATTCAAGCATATCTAAAACATTTGGCATTTTCAAATCTGATATTAAAAACATTTTTAAATCCCTCATAAATTAAATTATGTCTAGGGCTTCCTGTGAAATTTCCTTCTTATGGGTGTCATTGTGCTTGTTATAGTAATATAAAAACTACCTTGTTTTGCATGGACCTTCTAGGAGTCTACATTTTATTTAAAGAAATACATTATCATAATACAAGCATTAACCCTAAAGGTTTATATCTGTAGCTAGCATGTTAGAAAAGTACTACATTGTGCAGTTTCATTAAGAAAATGGAAAATTATTCATTATTAAGTAATTATTTTTATATCCTTTATTTTTAAAAATTTGATCGACATTATGGGAAAGATTTTACAATTTTATGCTTTGCTTTATAACAGTTAGCTTCGTTTCATTCCAAGTATATCACTTTTGAAGATGAAGTGCTCATGTTGGTGTTTGGAGTTTTATTCCAGTGCTGTTTAATGCATTAGGGTTAATGTCCTTTACCTTATAGCTTAACATGGGAAGACAGACAAGACACAGGCTGGTATTTAAATAGCCCTTATATGCTGTCAGCTTTTAATTAGTGTTATTAACAGAGTACCTCAAGCTGAACCCCCGAAAGAAGAGAATCTCATGTGACCACCCCACCTAAACATATTTAAAAGATGGGGTCCCCTCTGAACATTAAACAGGCTCAGGCAATAACAACTGGCAGAAGGCACTTATAGGAACTTTGGGTCACAGCTGTAAACCTGGCACTAAATTAGAACAATATGATCAGTGCATGCTTTATATTGTACTCTGTAACTTGGTTACATTGAAAGTGTTGTCAGACAGAAGGGTGGAGCTCAAAATGAAATTTTACATTCTTATCTATACCAGCACCCCACACATATAGGACACAATTTGCAATTATGAATATTATCTGGATATAGACAGTTAGGTGTTCTCCTACCATAGATCTTTTCAATTTGGTTTACTTAGTACATTTTAAGCACCCCTTTTTCTATATGTATTTAACATATATCTTATAAGGTAAATTTAAACAATACTATTGGATAAATAACTGTCTCCTTTATACTTCATAATTATTTCAGTATTTGTTGCACACACTGTAGGCTAACTATTCTGTAATTCATGTCCTCATTTTCCAGACCTGTTTATTTCAGTACAGAATTGCAAAGAGCTACTGCCTATTCATTACATTCAATGATGGCGCCAAATGTGGACTAGGCGCCTTTCCATCACTTGGCATAATTATTAAGACATATGCACTTGCCAAGCTACAGTCATCAATCAACTCAAAATACAGCACATATCTTTGAAATGTGAGTCACATTTTAGTTGTAATTCTTATAGTTTCTTTTTCTTTTCCCCACTGTTCTTTTCATTGCATATTTATGATGTCATTCATCTCTTCCTTTTTAAAATCTGGCTTCTATGACACTGTGCAGCTCTGGTAGCGTGTAGCTATTTTATTTAAGAGTTGTGTACCCTGAACTTTACTTTTTTTATAAAGCAAAGACCTTTTATTTAACAAGAGAAAGCTAGTTTCTTTGACATTTTTAATAAGTTTTAGAAATTTTGAATTATGGTTTCTAATTGATTTTGAGCCTCTTTGATCCCAGTGGTTTGGTAGTTGATTTCTCTGACGTTCATGTATCAGCCACTTGCTTTTTTCCCAGTTTTTTCCTTAGGAGTCTAAAACTCACCTAGGATATTTTAAAACTTTTTAGGCCTAACCTTGTATGGGAAGATCAAAACATTTATGACAAGCACACATAGAAATCTCAAGTAGGTGAACAAACTCCCATTAACATGCTGGTGTTTAAGGCTTACAAATGTTAGGCAGTAGCACTAAGTATTGCACCTCCATGCTGACTTTAGAACATTAGAACAATCTAGACAAGAACAGTGGATCAAGACGTATTTTAAAATGAGTTCATCAGAAACATGGGGACATAGTTGGAAACTTGTTAAGGGTAAATTTCACACAAACATTAGCAAGTTTTTCTTTACACAGAAAACCATAGACACTTGGAATAAACTCCCAAGTAGCGTGGTAGACAGTAAAGCTTTAGGAACTTTCAAAACTAGACGTGATGTTTTTTTTAGAAGAATTAAGTGCATAGATCCGACTTGAATACTTTGTGTTGCTGTAGTTTCTATTTTTAAATCTGTATTTTTATTTATTTAACAGATACAACTTTCTCAAATCTTACTTATAACCATTTTCTGAAACTTGGACAATTCAAGATGTTACACTAAACTGATATTTTCAATAGCAGTACATGAGAGTTATATTACATTAAATACACCATTCAAAATTCTCATGGTTACCATGAGCTTGCATTGAGTCCAGACAGAGTAAATTAAGTAATTAAGTGGCAGAAAATTTACCTTTGGGACATTACAGAAGGAAAGATGGATATTACCAAAGTCATTAACACTAAGTAGATTAGAAAGCAGAAGACATTTTTAGATTGGCTTAATTCAATTTAGTTATAAGAGATCAGAGCCTATCTTGACAACGTTAGGTTAAAGGTAGAAAACAGCGATCATGCACATGCCCACTCTCAAAACACCTGGTATATTTCAGAATGTGGGAGGAAAACCGATGCCAACATTAACAGAACATTCTAAATCCACAACAGCATGAAATAGCAGCAGATTGATTATTTAGAGATTATGGTTTAAGTGACAGAGATGGATTAACATAAGTATTTTAAAGGAAAATACTATATAGAATAAATGAAAATACTTTATCTTAATTATTCTTTGTTCCTAAGTTAATCTTTTACAAAGTTTTTTCTATTTACTTTGAATGCAATTTAATATTCATTGCCCTCTTTTATAACGCAGATGTGATGATGCCACATGCATCATGTGAATGCGCCATGTGAAAAGCAACTCAACATGATGACATTACTCTAATAATGATAAATAAATATTAACACGTACAGGTAAGAACAAATAGCACATAGAAACACTAGACATTTATGTCAATATATTAACAATGTGTTTCTGATAGAGACCCTCCTAAGGTGAAAGCTCTGAACACTCCCCTCTGGGTTCCTAGGATATTTCCTGCAAAACTGATGAAGCAAGCGTGAGGATTGAAGATCCTTGAAGATATTTTCTCTGGACTATAACCCCACTAAGTGCACTAAATATTGAACTCTATGCTCTAAAAAATGAGAGTTAGTAAGTTTCTCAATTTCATATTCCAGTTCCCCTGTACACATAGAGGTTTCCTTTATATCCATCCATCCATCCTCTTCCGCTTATCCTAGGTCGGGTCGCGGAGGCAGCAGCTTGAGCAGAGATGCCCAGACTTCCCTCTCCCCGGCCACTTCTTCTAGCTCTTCTGGGGGAATTCCGAGGTGTTCCAAGGCCAGCCGGGAGACATAGTCCCTCCAGTGTGTCCTGTTTTCTTCCCCAGGGCGTCCTCCAGGTTGGACGTGCCCAGAACACCTCACCAGGGAGGCGTCCAGGAGGTATCCTGATCAGATGCCCAAGCCACCTCATCTGACTCCTCTCGATGCGGACAAGCAGCGGCTCTACTCTGAGCCCCTCCCAGATGACTGAGCTTCTCACCTTATCTTTAAGGGAAAGCCAGGACACCCTGTGGAGGAAACTCATTTCAGCCACTTGTATTCGCGATCTCGTTCTTTCGGTCACTACCCATAGCTCCTGACCATAGGTGAGGGTAGGAACGTAGATCGACTGGTAAATTGAGAGCTTTGCCTTACGGCTCAGCTCCTTTTTCACCACGACAGACCGATGCAGAGCCCGCATCACTGCGGACGCTGCACCAATCCGCCTGTCGATCTCACGCTCCATTCTTCCCTCACTCGTGAACAAGACCCCGAGATACTTGAACTCCTCCACTTGGGGCAGAATCTCACCCCCAACTCTGAGAGGGCACTCCACCCTTTTCCGGCAGAGGACCATGGTCTCGGATTTGGAGGTGCTGATTCCCATCCCAGCCGCTTCACACTCAGCTGCAAACCGATTCAGAGAGAGCTGAAGATCACGGCCTGATGAAGCAAACAGGACAACATCATCTGCAAAAAGCAGTGACTCAATCCTGAGTCCACCAAAACGGACCTCCTAAACACCCTGGCTGTGCCTAGAAATTCTGTCCATAAAAGTTATGAACAGAATTGGTGACAAAGGGCAGCCCTGGCGGAGTCCAACTCTCACTGGAAATGGGTTCGACTTACTGTCGGCAATGCGGACCAAGCTCTGACACCGGTTGTACAGGGACCGAACGGCCCTTATCTGGGGGTCTGGTACCCCATACACCCGGAGCACCCCCCACAAGATTCCCCAAGGGACACAGTTGAATGCCTTTTCCAAGTCCACAAAATACATGTAGACTGGTTGGGCATCTCCCATGCACCCTCCAGGACCCTGCTAAGAGTGTAGAGCTGGTCCACTGTTCCGCGACCAGGACGAAAACCATACTGTTCCTCCTGAATCCGAGGTTTGACTATACGAAGGACCCTCCTCTCCAGAACCCCCAAATAGACTTTTCCAGGGAGGCTGAGGAGTGTGATCCCTCTGTAGTTGGAACACACCCTCCGGTCCCCTTTCTTAAAGAGGGGGACCACCACCCCGGTCTGCCAATCCAGAGGCACTGTCCCCGATGTCCATGCGATGTTGCAGAGACGTGTCAGGCAAAACAGTCTTACAGCATCCAGAGCCTTGAGGAACTCCAGGCGTATCTCATCCACCCCCAGGGCCCTGCCACCAAGGAGTTTTTTAACCACCTCGGTGATCTCAGACCCAGAGATGGGGGAACCCACCTCTGAGTCCCCAGGCTCTGCTTCCTCATTGGAAGGCATGTAAGTTGGATTGAGGAGGTCTTCAAAGTACTCCCCCCACCGACCCACAACGAGTCGAGGTCAGCAGCGCACCATTCCCACCATATACAGTGTTGACACTGCACTGTTTCCCCCTCCTGAGACGCCGGATGGTGTACCAGAATCTCCTCAAAGCTGTCCGAAAAGTCATTCTCCATGGCTTCCCAAAACTCCTCCCACGTCCGAGTTTTTGCCTCAGCAACAACCGAAGCCGCATTCTGCTTGGCCTGCCGGTACCTATCAGCTGCCTCCAGACTCCCACTGGACAAAAGGGCCTGGTAGGACTTCTTCTTCAGCTTGACGGCATCCCTCACTGCCGGTGTCCACCAACGGGTTCGGGGATTGCCGCCACGACAGGAACCGACCACCTTACGGTCACAGTTCCAGTCAGCCGCCTCAACAATAGAGGCACGGAACATGGCCCATTTGGACTCAATGTCCCCCACCTCCCTCAGGACATGGTTGAAATTCTGACGGAGGTGTGAGTTGAAGCTACTTCTGACAGGGGACTCTGCCAGACGTTCCCAGCATACCCTCACAACACATTTGGGCCTACCAGGCCTCACCGGCATCCTCCCACACCATCGAAGCCTACTCACCACCAGGTGGTGATCAGTTGACAACTCCGCCCCTCCCTTCACCTGAGTGTCCAAGACATGTGGCCGCAAGTCCGACTACACAACCACAAAGTCAATCATCGAACTGAGGCCTATGGTGTCCTGGTGCCAAGTGCACATATGAACACCCCTACGCTTGAACATGGTGTTCGTTATGGACAATCCGTGACAAGCACAGAAGTCCAATAACAAAACACCACTTCAGATCGGGGGCACCATTCCTCCCAATCACACCCTTCCAGGTCTCATCTGTCATTGCCCAAGTGAGCATTGAAGTCTCCCATCAGTACGAGGAAGTCCCCAGAAGGTATGCCCTCTAGCAGCCCCTCCAGGGACTCCAAAAAGGGTGGGTACTCTAAACTGCCTTTCGGCGCATACGCACAAACAACAGTTAGGACCCGTCCCCCCACCCAAAGGTGGAGGGAGGCTACCCTCTCGTCCACTGGGGTAAACCTCAATGAACAGGCTCCAAGTCGGGGGGCAATAAGTATGCCCACACCTGCTCAGCTCCTCTCACCGGGGGCAACTCCAGAGTGGTAGAGAGTCCAGCACCTCTGAAGGAGATTGGTTACAGAGTCCAAGCTGTACGTTGAGGTGAGCCCGACTATATCTAGCCGGAACCTCGCAACCTCGTGCACTAGCTCAGGCTCCTTCCCCTTTAGAGAGGTGACATTCCACGTCCCAAGAGCCAGCTTCTGTAGCCGAGGATCGGACTGCCAAGGTCCCCACCTTTGGCCACCACCCAACTCACACTGCACCCAACCTCCTTGGCCCCTCCTACAGGTGGTGAGCCCATGGGAAGGGGGACCCACGTTGTCTCTTCGGGCTGTGCCCGGCCGAGCCCAATGGGTGCAGGCCCGGCCACCAGGCGCTCGCCATCGAGCCCCACCTCCAGGCCTGGCTCCAGAGGGGGGCCCCAGTGACCCGCGTCCGGGTGAGGGAAAACATCGTCCAAGGTTTTTGTTCTTCATAGGAGGTTTGGTTGAACCGCTTTTTGTCTCATCCCTCACCTAGAAGCAGTTTGCCTTGGGTGACCCTACCAGGGGCATAAAGCCCCGGACAACAGAGCTCCTAGAATCATTGGGACACATAAACCCCTCCACCACGATAAGGCAGCAGTTCGAGGAGGAGTCTTTATATCCTGTTGGTATACTGTAAAAGTACTTTGAGCTACATTTTTTTTTGTATGAAAATGTGCTATATAAATAAATGTTGTTGTTGTTGTTGTTATTTCTGAATTTTCCTAGGTGTTCTGATACTAATGTACAGTATGTGATTTCAATTTGAAGAAGTCTAGAATTGGAAAGAGAGCTTGTGTAAAGGCTCACTAGCTAGAGGAAAAGGCCAAGGTTCAATAAGATCAGAAGAACAAACTTTGGTGGTATATTGAGACAGCACCAAGTAGACCTTGGCTCATTATCCATTTATGTAGGCCCAGAAAGGCAGCAGAATTTTCTTATCTTCTCTATCTTTGTATGTTTGTATACTCCTTTGATTATCCATACGTGTGTAGATTATTTGTTAATATAGGTATCATTTTCAAAATAATTATCCTCCTTGGTATTATTATGGGTGCAGAAAATTTACAGTTTTTTTAACTGTATTTAACTATTTTATCAGACAGTATACCCCTCAACACACATTCAGTGTCATAAACTGCACTACTCATACTACTTACTACTCATAAACTGTCATAAACACAAACAGAAAACTATTAAATATATTTGTTATTCAAGAAAAATAATGTTTGCATTAATCATAGCGCAACAAAAAAAATCTGTGTGAAGTGTTAATCTCTTTTTTTAAGCATTTTGGCAATATGAAAGTTTTCATATTTTCATATGAAAAACTAATGGTGCTTTATCATTGTAAATATGTGAGTAATTTCAATTTTCCTTCACATGTGTTTAATTATATATTTTACTCTGACATTTGATTGTGTTTATCAGCATATTGTTTGTGGTATTGCTATATATAATGCATCAAATATACACATATTTATGAGTATGCAATAAATTGTGGCTGTGATATGAAGAAGCAAGTTCAGCTTTATCGGTATTCAGGACATTCTTTAGCAATATTAAAAGAACCATTCTGTCACATACAGCCTTTTTAAAATATTTACTTTAATCTAGCATTTGGTTGTATACAGTATAGCAGCATATGGTATGTGGTAATTGTGTGTGTGTGTGTGTGCAATACTGTATATTTAAAATCACTTGCAGCCACAGGGTCCTTATTGTTTAGACCTGTCTCTCCACAGAGCTCTATTGCTCTATCCCATTCTGATTCTCAATAATTTGTCTCAAGCTATTTTCTGCATCTGATTGGTAAGCAAGTGCAGGTCGGCAAGGTGCCTTCTTTCATCAATAACCAGCTCAATAAAAAGCTATTATCAGCCGTGATTTAGGACCTGACCACTGAGGGACAGTCTCTCTGCGACTATAAAAATCTGTGACAGCACTGAAATATTACTGCTATAAAAACCTATTACTAGTGAGTTTCATAGCTCTGTATGGGATTATGTAAATAGCACATATTGATGACCATATTTGTCACAAATGCTTCTGCTAAAGTGAAAGCCTGCCCTAGGTAAGTGGATGGATGCTTACATAGTCCACTGTTGATTATTCTGTCTATTACATCTAAATGGTGATTACAAATATTGTTGATCTCGTTAATTTCTCAATAGTTGCCCTTGTTTACATTTATTCAGTGATTTAATGTTATGTATTTGGCATTTAAAGAAATAGTAAAAATACTAAACACTTCTAATATTAAAACATGATGTGGCTATGCGCATAATTCCATTTACTTGGCCAGCTTTATCCATTTTCAGGACAGCAGGGCCAACATCAACAGACATCCAAAGCCAGCTCAGTACAGACAACCTGCTGTAGTTCTTTGCAGAACATACTCATGCACACATATATGCTTCCTTACACCAGGCCAAGTAACTTCACATTTTTGGGAGGTTGTAAATAAAACAGAGAACTGGTTGATAAACCGATGGAGACATATTTAGATTCTGTAAACTCCACACATACAGTGACCAGGTTGGAAATTAACTCCATTCCGCTGGAATTATTAGAAAGTAACTCTAACTACTTCACCTCAATGCAATGCAAGATGTCTGTGCATTCATAGAGTTTTAAAAACTTGTTATTATACAATACAATACAATACAATTTATTTTTGTATAGCCCAAAATCACACAAGAAGTGCTGCAATGGGCTTTAACAGGCCCTGCCTCTTGACAGTCCCCCAGCCTTAACTCTCCAAGAAGACAAGAAAAAACTCCCAAAAAATCCTTGTAGGGAAAAATGGAAGACATCTTGGGAAAAGCAATTCAAAGAGAGACCCTTTTCCAGGTAGGTTGGGCATGCAGTGGATGTCAAAGAGAAGGGGATCAATACAATATAATACACAGAACAGAACACAAGTAATCCTTAATACAGTATAAAAATAAAGATATTATAAGTACAGAGCAGAATTTAACAGTTGATGATATCACATAATATGATTTGGATTTGTTTAGAGTCCTGGAGACTTCAGCCATCAAGCTGCCTCCCCCAATTGGCCATTACACAGCTGAGACAGCGGTTGGACAGCCAATCCGATGAAAGGACCCCTCTACCTAACAATTCCTGAAATCCTCCATGAGAAATGACTTTATCTTAGGCAGGAAAAACAACTTGGCAGGTGGGCCGTGGCACCAAGTGCCACATTTGAATACCGAGAAGAGAAACAGAATAGGTGAGGGATAGTAACACATTCTAACTATCATATTACTTATGTTTTTGTGCTAATGACCAACAACAGAGATACAGTATGTACAGTAAATCAGCAGCTCTAGTCAGGATATGCTAAACTGAAGTAGTGAGTCTTCAGCCGGGATTTAAAAGCTGAGACCGAAGGGGCACCTCTTATAATAGTGGGCAGACCATTCCACAGTTTAGGGGCCCTGTAACTAAAAGCTCAACCTCCCACTGTTATTTTATTAATCCTTGGAATCATAAGCAGACCGGCATCTTGAGATCTTAATGTGCGCTCTGGTTTGTAAGTCATGATAAGTTCAGACAAGTAAGCCAGACCTTGGCCATTTAATGCTTTATATGTTAAAAGGAGGATTTTGAAATCTGCCCTAAACTTAACCGGGAGCCAGTATTTAAGAACTGGAGTTATGTGTTCTTATTTTCTTGTTTTTGTAATAATTCTTGCAGCAGCATTTTGGATTATGAAAACATAACATTAATTTTATCCAAAATCCATTTTCTGTGGCTTTTCTTCCATCACAGTGTCGCACCCCAATGACAGTGGGTATTATCTGTGCCAGACCACTGCACTCAGTCACCTCAAAAATTTTAAAGAAAATAAAGCATTATTTAAAAGGTCAATTGAATCAGGGCTGTTTTGAAACATTGTTTTTTCCAAGGTTTCTTTATAGATTTCATCTGAGAATATGAGTATTTTGATGAGTAATTAGCAATCATCAGTTTTAGAAAACTCTATAATGTAATCTGCCTATTTGGATATAACACTTTATCCTGTGTTATAAAATGTCACTTTTTTTCTTTGTTCATTGAACTTTGTGCAATTAAGTGTGAGATCACAGTATTTTTCACAGAGATCAAGGAAACTAGGTTTGGAAATATTTTTTTCTCTTTTTCTTTTGCCATGTCTGCTTTGCTGGTGTCCTAATTAATGCTCAGTCTGCAATTCTGAACTGGGTTAAATTCTGTAATAATTTTGTAGGGGGTTATGCATAAACCTACACCCACCGATAACTGTTAAATTTAGATTTCCCAGTTAACCTAACATGCTTAGTGTTGCTATAACTGAGAGAAAACTTACACAGACGTGATGGGCATATGCAATTTCAGACACCAGCCAACAAAGTGAAATTGGGTTTTCTGTGACTGCGAAGCAGCACTGTTACCAACTGGCGTACTATGCTACCCAGGGACTGAGATGTATTTTTAAAATTTTCATCACTTATGAAATAACAATACAATCTCAGAACTTCTCCTAAGGAATTCCTGTAGAATATACGAGTATATAGAAACTGATCACGTAAACATAAAATAACTAACAGAGAAAAAAATTCAATAAATGTGTCAGATTTATTCTGAAGGGGTTCTGCCCCTGTGATCTGTGGCAATGCACTCTGCAACAATGTTGTCTGCACCTCATCAAGATGACAGCAAAATTGGAGTCAGCTGTCAGACATAACTTTCCATCATGGTAAGTCTCTTGAGGATATAAACAGCTATCTCCACATGTACTAAATTAACAGCTCCAGCTTATTTGGATGAGTAAGCTTATATATCTTCTTTCTGGCTTCCCGTGTATTTCATATAAAATAAAAAAAGGATAAAGCTTTAACAGTGTCAGTGTTACTGCACTTCTTAATATCCTCATTGCTGAACTGAGAAAATTAATTTATACTCTACATTATATTCAAAATATACATTTACATTAAGGTAAATACACTAATGATGTGTAGTTTTTACTAATTTATAATTATATAATGCTTTGTTAGGTTATTGTGTTGTGGATTTCAGCATTAATGTCCTATTTGTTTACACCTAATCAGTGTGGTGCCTCGGTTGCCCACAGCTGGCATACTCCTCTTCAACTCAGGACATCGATAGATGTAAACCATTGAAGGCCAGAACAATGGAGAAACACACACACAGCAATGGTAAAGAGTGCTTAGTGCTTTTATAGTCACAACTAAGTGTGAAAAACAAAGTGAAGTGCAGTCTATTCACAAACAAATAAGTTAATAAATAACCCCAATGAAAACAGTGATCTTATGAAGGTTAAAACAACAATAAATAATCCAATATACGGTTAAAATCCACTGAGGACCTGTCCGTAAAAAACATCATGAGCCATGGTGCATCCATTCAAACCAACATGTCCTCTGCACAACTTTTTAGGTCTGCTTAGCAAGGGGAGACATCAATCGGCAAGCAAAGACATCCTTCTACCTGTCTTGTATCCAATGCTGCAATCCCTCAGCATTCAGAGGGGAATCCCACAAGCCCTTCTCCATTCTCCCACAACCAGCCCTTGGCATACTGCAGGAGTCGCTTGGTCCGCTTCCCAACCATTTTCCTCCTTTCAACCACACCAGCTCTGCCCGATCCTGCCTCTACTGTTCTTCCTCTGTCCTATAACCTCCAATCTGTTTATATTTCTTTTCTCTCTGTTCCTTATTTTTCTTTCTTGTTCTTTCTTGTTCCTGTGTCTGTCCTGCTCAGGCCCTTTTATACAAATGTGGGCATAGGTTCTTTGATTATGATCCCCAGAGCACTAATGAGGAAACCAGCTGGGTTGACCACATCTGTATGTGAATGTGCTATCCATCCATCCATTCATTATCCTTCTTCATCCTAGCGTTTATCCCGCATGGCAGGGTCCGCTTTTCTGCAAATCCGTCTCCATTTGGCACGATCGAGGGCATCTTCTGGGGCGGCATTGACGGTCTTCATGTCTTCCTTTATTCTGTCCATCCACCTCTTCTTCGGCCTGCCACGTGGGCGCTGACCACCAGGATCAAGCCTCATAGCCGTTTTTGCTACCGAGTTGTCGTCTGCGCGCACGACGTGTCCATACCACCGTAGCCGTGCCTCGCGCATTTTCTCTGTGATTGGTGCGATGCCGAGGCACTTTCTGATGTCTTCATTCATGACTTGGTCCCAGCACGTGAGGCCTAGGCACCACCTCAGCATTCGCATTTCCATCGTGTGTAGGGCCTGCTCGTTCTTGGCAGTGGCTGGCCAACACTCCGATCCATACAGGGCGACTGGGCGGACTACAGTCTTGTAAATCTTGACCTTGAGGTGGTAAGGCATTCGGCGGTCACACAGCACGCTCGTTACTTGGTGCCACTTCGCCCACGTGGCGTTGATCCGAGCTCGCACATCGGGAAGGATGTCCCCATCGTTACTGATCGTCGATCCCAAATACTTGATTTCATGGGTCTTCTTTAGGTCTTCTCCGTCGATGCTGATAGTGCCATTGGTTTGGAGGCCAGCTTCCATGTATTCAGTCATCTTGATGTTGAGTCTCATGCCATGGTCGGTCAGGCGTGTCTTCCATTGCTGCGTGTGTTGTTGCAGCTCACTTTTAGATTGGTTGGGGAGTTTGGAGATCGGTGGTCGCTGTGTCCATACAAAGGATGAACAGAAGGGGCGAGAGGGCCAAGCCTTGATGTACTCCCACGTTGATGGCGAAGGGCGGTGAGATTCCCACAGGACATCTCACTACACTGGTGACGTTTATGTAGAGCAATTTGACCCAGTCGACGTAAGCTTCCGGTGCTCCGTGAGATCGCAGGGCAGGTAGTGTGGCACTCTATCGAATGCCTTCTCCAAGTCCAGGAATGCCATGTGGACCTTTTGATTTTTCTCTCGATGTTTCTCCACCAGCAGTCTCGCAGCGTGTATGGCGTCAGTGGTTCCACATCCCTTAACAAACCCACACTGGTTAGGGGTGATCGTGACGATCCTTCGCAGGCAGGCGTCTAGGATCCTTTAGAATATTTTCATAGTGTGGCATAGGAGGCGGATTGGTCGGTAGTTGGTGTAATCGGTGACATTGCCCTTGGCTTTCCAAATGGGGACGGTGACGCTGGTTGTCCAGACCGCTGGTATCCTGCCCTCTCTGATGATGTTATTGAATAGGGTGCTGAGAGCGGCGGCTCCTTGCTGGCCGAGGAGTTTCCAGGCTTCGACGGGAATGTCGTCGGGGCCAAGCGCTTTTCCATTCTTCATTTTCTTCACGGCATCCTTGATCTCAGCAGTCGTGATCGGCGGGACTGGGCCATAGACGGGGGCGGCGCTGTGGATTGGCAGGTGGGGAAATTCTTCATTGCTGATCTGGGAGAAGTGCTCACTCCATCGTTCGAGGATAGCTGGTGGATCGCGCAGGACCTGTTGATTGACGTCTTTGATATGTTTCACTTGGCCGATGTCCTGCGTTGAACGGTGTCGGCTATTGGCCAGGCGGTATATCTTTTTCGCTCCTTCAGGCTCGTCCAAGTTGTGGTAGAGCTGATCATAGTGCGCAGTCTTTGCCACTGCCACCCCCTTCTTCGCCTTCGCCTTCAGGCTCTTGTACCGTTGGTAGTCCTCGTCTTCTCTAGACTGGCGCCACTTCTTTAGCGCTGACTTCTTTTCTTTCACGGCGCTTAGGACTTCTGTGTTCCACCACCATATTTGCTTGTCGATAAAGCGCTTTCCTGGCTTGGTCTTCCCTAGGACGTTGGTTGCTGCTTCTCGGATTTGGTCGGCTATCTTGTTCCATCTGGTCTCGACTAACTGGTTGCTGTCATTGTTGAGGTCGATCGATCTGAGTGCTTTGGTTAGGTCCCTTCAGCCTTCAGCCATCCTCCACCATTTGATCTTTTCCTCGTTGGTGGTTCTCAATTGTCGCAGTTGGCCGAAGTCTAGCTTGAGGTCCATGACGAGTAGCCGATGTTGTGGGCAGATGTTGGTCGACGGGATTACTTTGACATCGGTTACCAGTTTCAGGTGTTGCCTTCGGGTGAGAAAGTAATCGATTTGCGTTTCTCTTCTGCCGCTAGAGTATGTGACGAGGTGTGATAGCTTCTTCTTGAAGAAAGTGTTGGCCACTGCAAGATCATGCATTTCCGCACAATCCAGGGCACGTTCCCCGTCCTCGTTGTGGCTTCCGTAACCTTGCCCACCATGAAGCCTTTCATAGCCATTCCTATCTCGCCCAACGTGACCATTGCGATCGCCGCCAATGACAATATATTCTTGAGGTCCAAGTGCTCGAAGGTGGGCATCGTCACTTTCCCAGAAATCTTCTTTGTCTGCTTCCCAGCAGTTGGTCTGGGGGGCGTAGCAGGAGATCACTCGCATGGTGATGTCACCCGTGTCGATCTTGAGTGACATGAGCCGATCCGATATTCGAGTCACTTCAACCACATTGTCCCGTACTTTCTGGCTGACCACTATTCCCACACCATTTTGGGGCTTGTTGCCATAGTAGAATAGCTTGAATCCATCGCCTATATCCCTTGCCTTTGCACCAGTCCATTTGGTTTCTTGGATGCACGCGATGTCGATGAGGCGGGTCTTGAGGGTGTCGGCTAATTCTCGGCTTCGTCCTGTCATCGTGCTGATGTTGAGGGTACCCAGTCGTAGTGGTTGTTGTTGTTGGACTCGCTTCTTTCGCCCGCCTCGTCCATGGGCAGGTAGCCCTTGTCCACTTCTCATGATGCGAGGGTGAGGGCGCTGCGTGTCGCCTCCGGGGGACGCCCTAACATTATCTTCCAAATTTTGAGGCGGTATTGCCATTTGATGCGACCAAGAAATGAATCGACCAATGTGTCGCTCCATCTGACGTCGAACACCCTCACCGTTAGCCAGTTTCCCAAAAGGTCGTTGTTACCAGCCGGCACCGCGAGGAGGTGGTGATGGGATTTTGCCAGCCCATCCATTCATTATCCAACCCGCTATATCCTAACTACAGGGTCACGGGGGTCTGCTGGAGCCAATCCCAGCCAACACAGGGCACAAGGCAGGAAACAAATCCCAGGCAAGGCGCCAGCCCACCGCAGGGCGCACACACAGACACCCACACACCAAGGACAAGTTAGAATCACCAATGCACCTAACCTGCATGTCTTTAGACTGTGGGAGGAAACCGGAGTACCCGGAGGAAACCCACCCAAATACGGGGAGAACATGCAAACTCCACGCAGGGAGGACCCGGGAAGCAAACCAAGGTCTCCTAACTGCGAGGCAGCAGCAATACCCACTGCACCACCATAGCCCACCATGTGAATGTGTAATCAGCCAATTTTCCCATCAATACCTGGGGCCACTTGGCCATGCTACTGCATGCTCCTATTCCCACTTCTGAGGGTAAGCACAATTGGCACACACATGAATATCACATGTGCAGTCACGTACACACACACCCTAAATGGAACAGTTTTTTGATTATGTGAGGAAATCTGAGTCTCCTGAATGAGCATTTTTTGACAGTTTTCTTTAGGTAACAGTTGACTCTAATGCAACTGTAATCAAAACAAATTTTATTTGTCATATATGCACATTATACATACAGTACAATATGTAGTGAAATGCTTAGTTGCTCAACTCCAATGACTGTGCCTTTAAGAAGAATATAAAAGGACAATAACAATAATTCACGACTTTATAAATATCAAAAATCATGAATATAATTTTAAATATGTGATAAATAACCTAATGTAAAAGGGTTAACAATTGAGTATGACGTAGTTCTAGACACTTTGCTTATTCAAGATGTAAATGGACTGTGGCTGTCTCTCTGAGCTGGAATCTAGACATCAGACTACAGTACAGAGAAGAGGCCATTGTTGGAATGTCTGATAGTGATAATTTTCTTTGTCCTGGTCCTACATTGCTTGGCATAAATGTCCTCAAAGTTAAGGACTGCACACCCAGTGATGTGTTCAGCTGATCACACTGCTACCTGTAGATATTTGCAGTAAGGTTGCATTCCTTTTTCAAAGCAGTCAGTAAAACTATGACAGATTCTCCACTTCATCCAGGTTAGTCTACTAATTATTGTTAGGGCCTACAATAGCTGTGTCATCAGCAAGCTTGACAAGTAGAACATTAAAACAATCTAAATGAGAATTGGCCATTCAGCAAAATAAAGCTCACAAGTTCTATCCTCCTAATGTTTCCAAAATAACATCAAATCTACTTCTGAAAGTCCTGAAAGTCCCACTGCCTACCACAATACTCTCTAATGTATTTCATGTATCTGTGGTTCTCTGTTGAAGAAAAACTTCCTAATGTTTGTGTGAAATTTTGTGCCTATGTTCTTGATAAACTAATTTCCTTCATAATTTTAAGCACTTAAATTATGTCTTCTCTTAATCTTCTTTTGCGTAAACTGAAAAGGCTCAGCTGTTTTAATCTTTCCTCATCATCTATTCACTGTAGCCCTGGAATCAGCCTAGCCACTAATTTCTGGATTTTTTCCAATGCTACTATGTACTTTTTGATTCCAGGACACCAGAATGTATGCAATACTCCAGATTAGGTCAACCAGTGCGTTATAAAGTTTGAGCATTACCTCGTTGGACTTGTACTCCACACATCATGTTATATAACCTGACATTCTGTTAGCCTTCTTAATGGTTTCTGAACACTGCCTTGCAGTTAATGGTGTCAAATCTATTACGACTCCTAAATCCTTCTCATAAGGTGTACTTTCAAATTTCACATCTCCCATTGTATACTCAAACCTAATATTTTTATCTCCTACATGTAATAATTTCATCTGCCACATGTCTGCCCAAGTCTGTATGCTGTCCAAGTCCCTGTATAATGATTCAGTGGATTGTATGCCAATTCGCCTACTTGGGTATCATCTGCAAACATCACCAGCTTGTTAATATTATCCTTATCTAAATCATTTATATATATTAAAAATAGCAGCTGCCCCAGCATTACCCATGTTAAACATCATTCTTAACATCAGCCAATTCTGATAAGGTTCCTCGCACCATCACCCTCTCTTTCCCATGTCTGAACCAAATTTGCACCCATCTACATCTGCACCCAGAAGTCACACTTCTTATAGTTTGATGCCCAACCTCTCATTTGACATCTTATCACATGCTTTCTGAAAGTCAAGATAAATAATATCGTATGCTCCACTTTGATCAAAAGCTTTCGTTACTTCAACATAAATTTCTAGCATTTTAGTAAAACACGACCTTCCTCTTCTGAACCAATGCTGACTGTTCAGTTAAACTCCTGTTCTTGCCATGTGTTGCTCAATAATTTCCTTAATAATTGCTTTCATTAATTTACCTGCGATGCACTTTAAGCTAACTGGCCTATAGTTGCTTAGATCTTCCCTCTCACGCTTTTTATATAACAAGATCATTTTGCCATTTTCCAGTCCTTCAGAATTTCCCCAGTGTGCAGTGATTTCCTAAAAATATGTGTCAAAGGTTTATATATGTACTCACTAACCTCCTTAAGAACATGGTTAAATATTATCTGGTCCTGGTGACTTGCTTGATTTTATTTAATTTGAGCAGTACTTCTCGATCTACAATTTCCAAATCACTCAGTACCTCCTTAGTAGTCCCTTTTATATGATGTAGAGTCATGTGCAGCCATGAAGCCATATGTGTAGAGGGAGTACAGCAGTGGACTCAGAACTCAGCCCTGCAGAGTACCTGTGTTTAGAGTGAGGAGTGATGAGGTGCAGCCACCCATTTGAACCATCTTGGGTCTACTTGTCAGGAAATTAAAGGTCCAGCTTCACAATGAAGTGCTCATGGTGATGAGCTTAGAGGGAATTACTGTGTTAAATGCAGAGGTGTGTAGAGTAGCCGAAAATTGTACTCAAGTAAGAGTAGTGTTACTTCAAAATAATATTACTCAAGTAGAAGTAAAAAGTAGTCATCCAAAAAATGACTCAAGTAAGAGTAAAAAAGTACAGTATTTGGTGAAAAGACTACTCAAGTACTGAGTAACTGTTTGATCTTAATAAATTATGTATTTTTTAGAAATGTTGTAATAAGACAGATAAAATATAAAATAATGTGCAAATTCTGCTATTTCCATATAACAAAATAAAAAATGAGTAAAAATAAATAACATCTTTACAAAATAAAGATGCACAAATAACACAAAGTTCCAAATCTCAGTTTTTCACAACAAAGCTAACAAGACTAACATCCGCCTAACAGCAAAAAATAAATTTATGTAAAACTTACCTCGACATGTTTCCTCAGGTTAGACATTGAGTTTTTGTATGCTGAAATGTCCGTTTGTTTTGGCAGACACAGAAGACATTGCATTATATAGCTGCTCTTTTGCACTGTGTGTAAGCAAAACATGCTTTTTATATGAGGCCAGGTGTGTTCATCCTCATCCTCTTCAGTTTTAGCATTGGAGACAGTTGCCTCTGCCATTTTTCATGTATTCTTTCTTTCCCTGTCCACTGTCTGTGAGGAGTTTCTGTTGCTATGCAGTAGAACTACTCTTAGAAGTACAAATTTTTAAAAAAGTTACTCCTGTAGATATAACTCATTACAAACCACTTCTGGTTAAATGCTATAAATAATTGCAAAGAATTCCTATTCTTTTTCTTCAGGTTGGCCAGTACTGTATGAAGGACTAAGGTGATGTCATCCTCTAGATCTACTGGAGTGATATGCAAACTATTATAGATCTAGTTGTTTTGGCAGAGAAGAGCATATGCAATTTTTGACTACCCTCTCGAAAAACACTGCATTGCTATAGGTGTTAGTGTGGCGTGGCAATAGTCATTCTTTTAAAGCATGTTGGTATGACTGACTTTATTAAGGAGAGATTAAATATTACCTTAAACACTAGTGCAAGCTGATCAGCACAGATCTTAAAAATATATCCTGGAATATAAAACACCTACATATGGAGAAAACCCCATTGCTAAGTTGGCTTTCTTTGCATTGACAACACATTAATAGTCTCTTCATCTCTCTTTTTATTGCAGTTGTTGTGAAAAGTATATTACTGTCGATTAAAAGCAGTTATTGAAAGACTGTTTCTTTGGTAGTAAATGCAATAGAAAAAAACTGCACACCAATGCATTGTATTTTTGTTCACGGTTTACAAATAATCCATCCATCCATCCATTATCCAGCCCGCTATATCCTAACTACAGGGTCACCGGGGTCTGCTGGAGCCAATCCCAGCCAAACAGGGCGCAAGGCAGGAAACAAACCCCAGGCAGGGCGCCAGCCCACTGCATTTACAAATAATATACAGGACTAAAAAAAATTCTAAATAAATATCCCATCTTTATGGCTTTGTTACTATTGAAAAACTATAGACTGAAAGTCAAGAAAAACATTGAACCACTACAGGAATGTTATGAAACTGCTAAATAGTTTTTAAAGTATATTTGTTTAATTTGCAGTGTTTTGATTCATTTGATACTCTAGGCTGTGGTGTGCTAGGCTGGTAACATGACTTCAGGAGAGGCCCACCAAGTCAAAAAACTGATTAAAAGGACAGTTATGGGATGCACTCTGGACTCCATTGCGGTAGTAGCACAAGAGAAAAATAAAACAAAAATTAAGCCTTTATGAACAATGCTGTACATCCTCTCTGTGACACACTAACACTGAGGACTTTCAGCCAATGAATTATTCAACAGAAGTGTGTCAAAAAACACTAAAGGGTTCCTTTATACCAACAGCAATACGTCTGCATAATGCCTCACTGTGACTGTGTGAAGTCAAATGTTTTCTTTCTTTTTAATTTTCTTTCTTTCAAATTATTCTAGCTTGTGTTCAGATCAAAGCATGTGTGTATGAAAAATAATGGTCTATCTATCTATCTATCTCTTATATATGCAGTAGTCCCCTAGTGTAGTCTAAATTATTTATAAAGCACGTTTAAAATTAAGAAAGTTTACTAAAATGCTGCACATTAAAATAAATAAGGTAAAAACAACTACTCGTAGTTGGAAAAATAGGCCTTGTTCTGACCTCCACACAGACCACATATTTTGACGGGCAGATAAACACCTTTCTTTTTCCAAAACTCTATAGACCGTTGTTTCTTTGGACACAGGTTTATTGGAATTTAAAGACTGAAAGCATGATACTATCACGAGCATGAAGACAAGGGCAGATGACAGTGGATTGCAACTAGTACTCTTCCATGCACAAGAACAGCAGCCTTCCTGATTTTAAACTAACTTCCTAATTACCTCACATGGCAGGAAGCAAGGGGAAGGTAGGGAAAATACTAGATATACCCACTAGATGGAGCTAAACTGCAAATCTTAATAAAATGAACAGGTTTAACAAGTTGGCAGAATAACAGGCCTAAAAAACAGAATTTATATATTTACCTCATTTGAGTTTACTATTAAATATCACATCTAAATTCCTAGCACAGAGTCTAACGTATTGAGATTACAATCAGAGGCACAGTGGATGTCTGAGAGCCCAAAAATCACAACTTCAGTTTTATTTAGAGTCAAAAAGCTTTTATGATATCCAATTTTTGATGTCTTCCACACAGTTCAATAAGAACTTAAGGAAGTGATCCTGTATCACTGGTAAATAGATTTGCATGTCATTAGCATAACAGTGGAAAGAGATACCAGTTTTGTAAAGATAAACCTTGAGGACCCAAGAGGACCTTGCATAAAAAAATAACATGGGAACCAGAATAGACCCTAGAGGGATCCCACAAGTAAGGGGGCAGAGGAGAAGAAGCAGCCCCCAATGCATGCAGATAGGACCTGAACAAAGCAAAGGTAGTACCCTGAATGCCAATACCTTGCTCAGGAAACAGAATAAGGATGTCATTGTCAACTGCTCTGCAGTAAAGTCTAATAACAGAATCCTTAGAATAAACTATTAATAAGAGTCCCTTAATACCTATAAAAGAGCAGATTCAGTGTTGTTTTGTCACACTGGAATTCAGTGTCTCACCAATGTCATTTCTCTGTAAAAAGGTCTGGGGTTACAGAAGAACAGTTTTCCCCAGAATTTTGAACAGAAATGGCAACACAGATATAAGCCTAAAGTTTGAAATAACTGTAGGATCCAGATTTGACTTTTCAATCTTATGTTGCACAGCAGCATGTTTAAAATGAGCTGTAATATTAAGATAGATATTCAAAATAGTCAAAATACTAGGTCCAACAATGGCAACGGAGAGTGGTGACATGTTGAGTGTTGGTCTTCCCAGACATTTTGTTATTGTGTTCGCCTCTTTTTTTTTTGTCATTGTCTCTTTATTCCATTCGCTTAGCTATTATTACTAATGAACATCAGACACATCTTAACATAAAGGTGAATGTACAAGACTAGACTGTTTATGATCTGAAAATTGAGCTACAGCTCCTACCCATTCGAAGGTCTGTATGGTCTTCCCATCTTAACTGGAAACAGCCAGAAGAAATGATCTAGGAAACAAGGACGAAGAATAGGCATCCAAGCCAGGGCAAAGCGCTGTGAACTGCAACCTCCACTGCCAAACATAACTTCTGGCCAGTGTTCAATTGCTGGACAACAAGTTGGATAATCTCTGATGAAAATTCTAGGTAGAGATTAGAAGCTGCTGTGTCATCTCGCTTACAGAGACATGGTTGACCACTGACACACCTGACTAAGCAGTTCAACTGGACAGCTTTTCTATTTTTCTGGAAAAAAGAAAGGTGGCGAGGTGTACGTAATGTTGTGTTTAGTGTTGTTTACTATGATCATTCTTATTATTAGATTTAAGTGTGAGTTTTTTTGTGCCTGATGTTTTATGTTGATTTTTGTGTCTGCAAAGAATATTAACAAATAAGAATTTTGCTTACTCTGTACATGTGACAGTAAAAAGACCTTGAAATACCTGTTTAATGACAGAATGACAATTTGTATGTTTCAATTGACCAACTATACCTGTCAAAGCAGAGAGAGACAGTAATTCAAACTGAGTCAGGACAGCAGAACAAGTCAAAGGGACAAACAGGTCATGAGCAGATGCAATGTGAGCTCTGATTTCAACAACCTTGTCTACAAAGAAACTGAAGAAACTGAGAAAGTTGACAAGGATACATCAAGGCATGCAGAAACAACAGGATTAATGACAGTATTAATGCTGTTAAACAAAGCTCCTGATCAATGACAATTGTTAGTAATAATATAAAAAATACTTAGTTCTAGCATGCTTGACAGCATTCTAGTAATTTTACAAGCAATCCCTAGAAATTATAAGACCTGTGATGCTTATGTCTTTGCCACTTGCGCTGAGTTCTCCTACATGCTTGTCTAAGGACCTAAGTGGCCTCATTTAAACATGGCTCAAATTTATATTTACCATACCTCGTCTTCAGTGGAGCACCAGAATGTACAATTTTGGAGCAAGTGGAATTAAACTAAATATTAGGGTCCTCAGCGCTAAGATAACTGAGAGGTCTGCTAAAATGATTTGCCTGGGCAGTATCATTATAGGCAACAGCAAACTGTCTGACAGCAGTGGGGTAAATAATGCAAGCTGGGGCACAAAGTTTAGCATCTTCTAACAGGAGATTGAAAAAGTTAGGATATGGATCTTTTTACAACACAAGTGAGTGGCAGGAAATTTCTTTACACAAAGGAAGAGCTACTCGCAATCTGAACAAAGAGACATCGTGGCAGAGCGCAGATTATTCCGGGACCCTAAGCTGCCAGTAAAGATCATGCAGCCCTCTCCCCCACTAGCATAAAATCACATCAGTAGGTGTCAACAGCCCACCTGCTTCTCACACCATCACCGATGGCCAGGTTAGAGGAGAACTGAGAAGGCTTCACCCTAGGAAGGCGGCTGGACCATATAAGGTGTGCCCAAGACTTCTAAGGGTCTGTGCTGCAGAACTGGCAGAACCCATTTCAGCACATTTTCAACCTGAGCCTGTGACTGGGAAGGACTCAACACTGTGGAAGACCTCATGTCCCATCCCAGTTCCCAAGAAAGTGAGATCCAGTGAACTCAATGCCTTTAGTCCTGTGGCCTTAACATCCCATATAATGAAGTCCCAGGAGGGACTACTTCTTCATCTCCTCAGACCACAGGTGAGTCATGCAATAGACCCCCTGCT
Organism: Polypterus bichir lapradei; assembly: GCA_026402145.1. Taxonomy (NCBI): domain Eukaryota; kingdom Metazoa; phylum Chordata; class Cladistia; order Polypteriformes; family Polypteridae; genus Polypterus; species Polypterus bichir. The sequence goes on along the minus strand of JANRMT010062790.1, from coordinate 58,648,754 downwards.
GTTTGCCTATCGAGAGAAGGTGAGTGTGGATGATGCCATTCTCTACCTTCTCCACCAGACCCATCTGCATCTTGACAAAGGATGTAGGCAGCTGTGAGGGTCATGTTCTTTGACTTTTGCAGTGCCTTCAACACCATCCAGCCCATTTTACTGAGGGACAGGCTGTCCAGTATGGGAGTGGACACTTGGTGAACAAGATTACAGATTACCTTAATGGTAGACCAAAGTTTGTCAGACTGGGGAACTGCACATTACAGACTGTAATCAGTAGCACAGGAGCTCTCCAGGGGACTGTTCTTTCCCGTTTCCTCTTCACCCAGTAGACATCAGACTTTAGGTACAACTCAAGGACATGCCACATACAGAAGTTCTCAGATGACACTGCTATTGTGGGGTGTGTCAGGGGTGGACAGAAAGAGAAGTACAGGGGTCTGGTGAATGACTTTGTGGGATGGTGTCGGTCAGACCAACTGCTGTTGAACATTTCCAAAATCAATGAAATGGTCATGGACCACTGTAGGTCTAGACCTCCACTGAGACCTGTCTCCATTGAAGGGGATAATGTGGAGTGGGTTAAGACCTATAAATACTCTGGAGTGCAGTTGGACGACAGGCTGGACTGGTCAGAGAACACAAAAGGCTCTGTCAGGTAGGGGCAAAGCCACCTATATTTATTTTCTGAGGCCGCTGGGCTCCTTTAACATATGCAAGAAACTCCCTCAGATGTTCTATCCGTCCGTGTTTGCCAGTACTCACTTCTATACTGTGGTGTGCTGGTTGGGTAGCTTGAAGAGGAGGGATGCTGATTGTATTGACAAGCTGATTAGGCAAGTAGGATATGTGTTTGGAATAGAAATGGAGTCTCTGGTGACAGTGGCAGAGGAGGGCACTATCTATTTGCTATCTGTTTTGGACAACAAACATCAACCACTATACACCATCATAATGAAGCAGAGGAGTTTGTTTAGTAGTAGGCTGCCTTGTTCTATGCATCATGGGTGACTGAATAAATCTAACAGAAAGCTTTCTTTAAGCAGCTAGGTTCATCTACATATAATGACATTGAACCATTTCAAATATACCAATCAACATACAGATAAATGGTATAATCCAGAAAAACAACTCTTCCATTAAGTATTATGTAATTAAGTATTACTGGGGGCCCCGCCCCCCTGCTCACTTCACTCGCCAAACCATAGGGGCAGATGTTAGGCACCCACTATCTCCCGGCTGAGCTGCTTGAAGCGCATTGGGACACCCCTCCATTAGAGAAGGGATTGTATTTAAAGTGTTGGTATATAGAAGAGTATGTGAGGCGCAGGAGGAAAATGGTTTGTTCCTCAGTTATTACAGATAGAAAATCAGTTACTTCAGTATTTTATAACAGCTGCCTATTTTAAATACTAATGAATAATAAAACGTAGAAAAAAGTAAAAGTAAAAAAGTAAAATGTAATAAAAAGTACTTAAAAAAACTAAATTACATTAACGCATCATCAAAAACAATATTATGAATTACTTTATCTTCTAACTTACATTTGGTAAACGTTACTTTTTTGCATTTCTTTTCACACATTGTTTGGGATATTTTTCTCTTTCTCATTTATTGGATGATTCTCTTTGTTCTTTATTTTTATTATATGCAGCTATTTTTTGTTCATTTTCTTTTTTTCGACGTTCATTATCAGCTTTTGCCACTGTTTTTCTATCGCGATCTAAAATTCGACATTCTTGAATAGATAATTTGCTTTTCTGGCATGCCATTATAACCGACTGCATTGAAGGGCAAGTTAGCAGCACTGAAAGTCTCACAGGATGGTATGGGGAGAGGATGTGCATAGTAGGAGTAATAACTGAGCTAGCAGTGTGGTGGGCAGTAGTCAAGGCTGAATAACGTGGACACGACGGAAAACTTTTTTAATACAATAGAGAGCTATTAAGTAAATTAAAAGTATTTAAGAATTATAGTAGGTATTATATTAAGTCCCAAACTAGTTAAACACATTAGAATCGCAGGTGGATGGGGTGGATAAGACTTCTTATTTGTAAACTGTTATCAGTGAACAAAATAAAAAGTTAAATGTTACAAATGAGCTCATTTTGTAATTTAAATGTACTGGTCCTAATGCAATCAAGATCCATCCATCCGTCCATTATCCAACCCACTATATCCTAACTAAAGGGTCACGGGGGTCTGCTGGAGCCAATCCCAGCCAACACAGGGCGCAAGGCAGGAAACAAACTCCAGGCACGGCGCCAGCCCACCGCAGTGGAATCAAGATGTCCTAGTTAAACAGGTATGCATTTCCAAAAACATTTTCTCTTACAGAGACGAAACAGTATTTACAATGAAAAGGTACGTAAAGCAAACACAAACAAACCGGAAAAACAGCAGATGGCCTGCCACATACACCGGTGCCATTATGGGTTATTCTGTAGTGAGGGACTTTTAAGCAACCTCTCAACACAATTATCTGTTTATTTACTCTTGGTAGTTTTATATTATTTTAAACTTTGTAAACAGTTTTTAGGTGCATTTACAGTTTTTACAAGGAAACCTCTAGTAGCTTATGGCCAGTACTTACTGTGCAGTGAAAAAAGAGAACACAGTGCCTGATTTATAGATAAAACATGAAAAATTAATCAAATAAGTAAATGCACAATACTATTATCCATGAGATCAAAGCTTACGAGTGACATGTAGAGTAGAGGAAGATGGAAAGTGCAAGAAAATCACCCAGCTTCTTCATGATCAATGTAATTATAGTATGTGACACACATTTGGATGATATTAAGCAAAGGAAGGAGTGAATGTGTGCCTTTTTATTAAATTATTGAAAATTGTATGTGGTGCTAATTTTTTTATTTTTATGCCAGAGTATGAGCATATAATAGATTTTCCTAATTTTCGGCTTGCTCTTCTTTAGACCCCCATTCTTGCAAGTAGGTGTACTACCCAAGCATCCCTGTTCTGAAATCACTTATTCAAGTAAGAATCACAAGGACTCACAAACTTGATGGTTGTATTTGTATTTTACAAAGATTATTCAGAGTACTCAAATACTTCTGTTTTTATTTTCAGGATAAACCATGCATATTCTCAGAGCAGCAATAAACTTCCATTGTAAACATAATTGTTACCATTAATGTAATACAGCTATGACAAATACAGAGAAAAAGAACATGATTTTTACAAGAGAGTGATGAGGGAGACTTGCAACCTTTGGCCACATACTTCAGAATGAAAGAATGCAAATGACTCAAGCATATTATTTTAAATTTGGAAAGAACTAGTTAATAATACAAAATATACAGTACAGTAAAGATAATTTTTATACAATAAATAAGATTTGTACCTAAGCACTATGCAATCTGGCCTACATAATGGCTTAGTTCTGCTTATATATTTTTCTGGATTTTATAATGCTGTACTACATTGACTGCAATGATTTATATCTAACTAAACTATATTTAGTAATTTTCTTATTTATACTGTAGGTTTGTACTTAGTGAAAGTGTTTAAATGGGTTACAAATTTTGGCTGATTTCTATGGAATAACGGTTTTAACTCCTTCAGAGTAATGCGTGGGATTATGAACACAAAAATTCAAAAATTAATCATTCAGTCCAAATGAAACTTGGGACAGTCATTAGCACTGTAAATGAATTTCAGAAGTTTTACATTCATTACAAATGTTAGTAATGTTATTGTGCCCTAAATAGAGCATTAAGGAGGCCTTAAGAGGTAAGCAGCAGAGTTGACAAAGGAGAAAATATGTTTTTTAAAAAGATATTATTCTTAAATGTCATTCCACATTATATTTTACTGCTAAATTCACAGCTTTATGTAGGGAAAGCTATGTTCTGAAAACATTAAACTACATTTTAGAGATTATTTAAGATTCATTCCAGAGAAAAACCTAATATCTTTATATCTTTGCAGCCATCAGCCATTCCACACCGTCTTGCAACCCTTCATTCCTGGTCGTTGGGATGCTGATGCAGATGGAGATAGGGCAGAAGAACCATGCTGCTATATCATTAGCTGAGACACATATAGTTTTTCAGTGTGATTTTCTAGTCTGTAACTTGTTCATTGCAACTTAAGTTTCACCAGACTTTTTTATTTTCACCTCTACGTTACTTGAACCTCAGAGTATGTTTTTCTTGTTATATTCCTGCTATTTACTTCCTGCTGTAAATCCAAATTGTCCCAGTGTGAGAGAATGTAGATGTGTGGGTGAATGTGCTCTATGAGAGACTGATTACTCATCAAAGACTGGTCTCTACCTTTGCTCCAAATACTGCCAGCTTAGGCTACAGCACCATGAGATATTACAATTGCTTGAAACAAATTTGAAATAGAGATATGGTTATATGTACATGAATTGCTTGTTTGTTATAAACCTTCACAAGAAGTTAGTTCCTTCAATTTTTGAACTCCATGCATACTTAAACACTTTGTTTTTCTCTATTTGCTTAAAGATGATGGTCAGAAAGAAGTGGCATGTACTTCATTTATTACATCCTACTGCGCAAGTCTTTCCCTTTTTAATAAATTCACATATATCTTTTTTGATTCATTGAAACAAAATGCATGTGGATATCAAGGGAAGCAAGCTGTGATCAACAGCTGTAAGAAAAGAAATAGAGAAACAGTGTGAGCCTTGTTCATTTTTCTTTGTCAGATATGACAGTAAACCCAGTATTACAAAATCCATGAAGCACTTCAGCTGTGAAACTATTCACTTGATTCGCTTCTTGCTCATGTTTTTTACTTTTCAAAATTACATAAACTGCACATTTTTTGTTTAAGTTAAAAATATAATATGCTAAAGTCCAAACACAGTGTATTAAATTAATGGAGAGATAATAAAGCTGTAATTTTATTAAAAAACATTATTCTTTTCCAAATAGTTTGTTACAGCCTCTTTAAATGGTTATGAGTTTGGGGTCGTCGTCTGTAGCATACCTTTTCAGTCCTTGCACCTTTTGAATTACCCTTTCTTCTGTCACTAGTCTCTAGTCACTGTAGGGCTTGCTGTCCTTGCCAGTTCTACCTCCTTTATTTTAGAAACTGCTGCATGATGTGGGAATTCGTAAAGACCTGAAGGAAGCAAACATTGTCCAATTGGGTATAAAAGTTGGTCAGATGATTAAAGTGATTGTTTTATGATTAAATTAAATTAATAAATTAGACAGAACAACATTTGGATAGATAGATAGATAGATAGATAGATAGATAGATAGATAGATAGATAGATAGATAGATAGATAGATCTGTTTTCAAAGAAGGCAGTCACAGTGTAATAGGATATTGCCACCATACGTTTAGATGGAACAAATCGTATTTCAGCACTAAGCTTGTGTTATCTGAGGAAGTATCAAAGGATATTGATGAGAGTGGAGCATATTATATTAAGTTTTTGAGAAAGTAACTTTTGACAGGCTACTCATTAATTTCAAAAACTGTAAGTCCAATGTATATGTTGGCATAAAATTGGATGAAACAGAGAAGCAAAGGGTTATATTCCATGAAAATTTCAAAATTTGATGATTTAAAAATGGGTTCCTTTAGAACAGGGGTGTCGAACTCTGAGCCTGGAAGGCCACAGTGGCTGCAGGTTTTCATTCTAACCCTTTTCTTAATCAGTGAGCAGTTTTCACTGCTAATTAAATTATGTTTCCCTTCATTTTAATAGCCTTGTTTTTAAGGATTCTGCCCTCTGAAATGATTCTTTTCTTCATTAAATGGCAGCCAAACAGGAATGAGATTTGAAACGAGCCGACAGATGACCAGCTAAATTGGGGTTTCAAACTCCTACCGGTTTCTTAATGAGAAGGCGATTCTTGCGGTTAATTAAACTCATCTCATTATTTAATTCCATGGCTTGTTACTGCTCTCATTCTGCCACAGCAGACATTTCCAAAACTGTTGATTTATTGTTTTTTCTAAGAACATCATCAAAAAGTTTTGGTGACCTGAGAGATCAGCCTTACTGAGACCTTCACCTTTCTTTATTTTCAGGTAATGTGGTGAGCTGCTCATGTGGCGGGTTGTTTTGTGTCTCACCATTATTTGCCTGCTAATTAAGGAAAAAGAAACAAAGGAGCCTGAATCAAGTTAATTCAAATTAAGGCAAAAGAAGTTAATTAGCAGCAAAAACAGGTTACTAATTAAGAAGATGGTTAGAATGAAACCCTGTAGCCACTGTGGCCCTCCAGGCCTGGACTTCGACACCTGTGCTTTAGAAAGTTATGCTTGAATGTCTAATCTTTCTAATTTATATAAATGATCTTGTTAAAAATGTATCTAATAAGCTGTTTAACTCTGCAGATGATACTAAAGTAGGTGAACTGGAGGACACCCTGGAATTAGCCAAAGCATTACAGATGGAATTAGATAGAATTTAGAATTACAAAGATATGTGCCAAGTTTCATTTAGTGCTGATAAATATAAGGTTTTACACATTGAAAGTAAAAATATTACATTCAAATTTCACAGTTGGGGGGAAGTTGATAATTAAAAGATGTTAAGAACTTGGTAAATAAAGTGGATGCCAGCTATTAATTCAGAATTCGAGTAGAACATATGGACACAGATTCTGGTTAATGATTCATTCTGTGCAAACATTAGAAAGAGAACCATGAATATCTGAAATAAGATACCAAAGATTTTAGTAGACACTACTATTTGGGGCCCTTTAAATCTTAACTTCATGATATTTTGGGAGATGAATAGGGACTATGTTGGGCTAAATGGCCGGTTTTCAGCTTTTACACTCCAATCCTTTTTTAAATCTTTCAGCTAACTCAGTGCAAACATCAAACATGCAGAAATGCAAAAACTGTAATTTAACTTTTGCTTTTCTCCACTTTCTCAAAGACATGTTTTATTGATCAAAATGAGCGGGACTTAATTTTTTTAACAGTTCTGTACTCTGATAAATTATGTCCAAAAATGACTCTTTCTTATTTTAGAAATGCATTCAGGTTTTGAATTGTTTGCTTATTAACTCATCCTGTGGATAACAAGAAAAGCAGAAAATAGCTTATGGCGACTTTTAAAATGTGGCTTCTCATTGTGGGCTGATGGTGGCTACGTGTAAAACTTCTTAACATTTAATCTCTGATTGTGTTGAGGCAACATTAATATTATACTAGCAAAATACCCGCTCTTTGCAGCGGAGAAGTAGTGTGTTAAAGAAGTTATGAAAAAGAAAAGGAAACATTTTAAAAATAACGTAACATGATTGTCACACATATAAACATATACAGTAATCCCTCCTCGATCGCGGGGGTTGCATTCCAGACCCCCCCGCGATAGGTGAAAATCCGCGAAGTAGAAACCATATGTTTGTATGTTTATTTTTATATATTTTAAGCCCTTATAAACTCTCCCACACTGTTTATAAATATTCCCCACAGAGTTATACAGCATAATCCCTTTGTATTCTCTTAGATATTAGGTAAGATTCATTGAAATTATGTATATAAACACACTGTTTATATACAGTAAAACCTAAATATTATTTTAAAGATATTGAGTGTCTCTGATATCACATATGTTACAGCCACTACGATAGACAGGCCACCAGCAATAAATACGTACAATGCAAGAAAAATAGTATACAGTAAATGTGTGTACAGTGACACTAAACGTACGTACATGTACTTAGCACTGTAAGAAGAAAATTAATTATGGTTACTCACCAACAATGACACGAATACTTGTCCGATAACAATGAGTTTAATTTTACTGCACAACAAAGGAGAGCGTTACAGCCCTTGTAAAGGAGCCACTTCAGGCGATTGTGTAGCACTGCCGTTGTTGTTCTTCTGGCAGTCTTCAATCCAAATCCCTAAAGCAGATTCCATCCAGACTACTGCCTTATTACATCCACCTACAACTCGTTTTGCACCCTGGTTAAAAGGACACTGCAGCCGTAGATCTTATATTCCTTTCCTACTTTTTAAATAAAAAGAATCGTAGCCTTCAACAAATCCAAAACGTTTACCTTTTCGGCAATCGTTAACATCTTCTTCTTGCGCTTGGGCACGGCCCCTGAAGCAGTAGCAGATTGTTTTGGAGCCATAATGAAGGGCTTGACTATGCACAAAGATAAACACAAAAGAGCACAACTCTTTACACAGCGAAACACGTTGATGCTGAATGAGACTTCCTGGTTAACACTGCATTCAGCACGCAGGAACTCAACTGCGTGCTCTAATTGGTTAGCTTCTCAGTCAGGAGAACTTAACTGCGTGCTCTGATTGGTTAGCTTCTCAGCCACCCGCCAATAGCGTCCCTTGTATGAAATCAACTGGGCAAACCAACTGAGGAAGCATGTACAGGAAGTAAAAAGACACATTGTCCGCAGAACCCGCGAAGCAGCGAAAAATCCGCGTTATATATTTAGTTATGCTTTCATATAAAATCCGCGATAGAGTGAAGCCGCGAAAGTCGAAGCGCGATATAGCGAGGGATTACTGTACACATCTACATATATATACATATATATACACATATCAACATATATATACACATACATATACATACATACATACACACACACATATACATATATACATACATACATACATACAGATAAATATACATATACTGTATATACACACATACACATACACACATATATATATACACATACATACATACATACACACACACACATATATATATATATACACAGACACATATATACATATATATACAGATCTACATATATATATATACATATCTACATATATATACACATATATATATATATAAACATATCCACATATATATATACACATATATATACATATCTACATATATATATATACACATACATACATATATATATATCTACATATATATATACTGTATATAGCAAAATCCCCGCGCTTCACAGCGACGAAGAACTGCTTTTAAATTTTTATTAAGAAGAAAAGAAAACCTTTTTAAACTGAGGGAAAATATACCAATAACTATCTGTTAAGGATCTCTTTGTATACCATGTTGTCAGTTCAGCACTCCGGTTGTAATATGACCAAGCTGTGCACTGAGATTACTTTTGAGAATGCAACGAATAGTTTTGTTCAGGAGAAAAGCAATGTTGCCTCAAATCAATGGCAACCTTTTGTAGGGTCTGTCCCTGAGACTTATTAATTGTCATCGCGAAGCAGAGCCTTACTGGAAATTGAAGGCATTTGAATTGAAATGGGAGATCAGAGGGTATAACGGTGATGCGAGGAATACATTCAGAGTGTAGTGGTCTGCTGTTTTTTTGTGTAGCCGCCTTTACACAGCTTCCCTGCCGCTTTATAAATGAACGCCATATAAGGCCGTCATTTCTCCTTGCTTCGTGGTTCTGTACTGTTTTATTGTTTGTTTATTACGATTGTTATAGTTATTGTGTAGCTATCCGAGACTTTGTTACTGTTCAGGTACCCATTTCCTTTATTTAATCTGCAGCTTGTACGCTATTTTTGTTCGTTTATTACGATTATAGATATTTATTGATTCCCTTCTTAGGCTGACTGCCTGCTCATATAAGGCGCTCCGCTGTTTTTTTGTGAAGCAGCCTTTACACAGCTTCTCCGCTGTTTTATAAACGAACGACATATAAAGCCATCCTTTTTCCTTGCTTTGCCAAGGAAGCTGCCTTTTTATTTAATCCACGGGTTCTCCGCTGTTTTATTGTTCGTTTATTATGATTATTATAGTTCTCTTTATATATCACGTTGTCAGTTCAGCACTCTGGTTGTAATATGATGAAGCTGCGTGAGCTCACTCTTGAGAATGCAACGTATAGTTGTCCAGGAGAAAAGCAATCTTGCCTGAAATCAATGGCAACCTTTTGTAGGGTCTGTCCCTGAGACTTATTACTTGTGATCACGCAGCAGAGCCTTACTGGAAATTGGAGGCATCTGAATTGAAATGGGAGATCAAAGGGTAGAACGGGGATGCAAGGAATACATTGAGTGTGGAGAAACTCTAGAGACAGCGTGTGTATTAACTTGTGGATTTTTCTGTGAGTATTTGGTGGCAGCATGACGAAGTTGCTTCCGCAAGACCGCGTTAGCTGTGGAGCTCAGCTCGGAGCATATTCTTTTCCTACCTTGTCAATTGTGTAATGCGTTTTTTGAACAGGTTTGATGCATGGAAGTGATCACTCGTACTGCGTTCAGTCAGTTCACGTGAGCTGCTCTCTTGTGTGATGTTGCGATGTCCACGGCTTTATTTAATGTTAGCTAAGACCCGGCACTTAAAAGTTTCTTGCTGCAGCAATTTTAACTCCTTTACAAAGTGATCCAAAGTCTCGTTTATACCTCGTGTCTTCTCATTAAACTTGTATCTCGCGAATAAAGTATTCGGCGTTTTTCTTCAGCGCTCTTTGGAGCTCTTCCTCCTTTTCTATGTACTGTGTTCACAGTCAGTTCACATGATTACGTGGGAGGCGTGATGATGTGACACGCAGCTCCGCCCCCCACGGCCATCGAGCTAACGTCCATTACAGTATATGGAGAAAAATAGGTTCCAGTTATGACCATTACGCGTAGAATTTCTAAATGAAACCTGCTTAACTTCTTTAAGTAAGCTGTAAGGAATGAGCCTGCCAAATTTCAGCCTTCTACCTACACGGGAAATTGGAGAATTAGTGATGAGTGAGTGAGTGAGGGCTTTGCCTTTTATTAGTATAGATTTGTCTGCATCAGCTCATTCTTCTTTTTTAGTTCTTGAGACTAATGCTATATTAATGCACTTATATTTTCTTGCCATAATTTGTATTCTCCCTTTATTTGATCTATCCTTTTTTCTTGCACACTCTATTTCACTTTTATGATCTATTTCTATTATTTTTTATTATTTGCAGCCCTGGCACTTAAACCATCTAGCTTTTGTCTACTTAATTATTTAAATTGCATTTTCTTTATTTAATAGTAATACAGATCAGTATTTTTTGGTTTACAGGTGTAAATATTTTATGCCGCAAAGTGCTTTCAGGTGACATTTGTTAGGGAAGGCACTCTTCTGAGGTTGAGGGGACATTCAGATTCAGTTATCTGAGTAGCACATCGCCCGTTCATTTAAGAAAGTGTGGCAGATTGCTTTCTCCAGCACTCACTCCTCATGTAAGCTGTCCTAAGGGCCAAAAAGGATAGAACCTGATGGGGCACATGAAGTAGTAAAGGTGTTAAACTTCCAGAAGGAGTCAGGAGCAACACAACGGTAAGAAAAGTTTACCTTCAGTAATGCATACTGTGGCTTCATAAGGTTAGATGTCAGTTAAATGGTTGGAGTGAGATTTTCATAGCTTAATGGAAAGCAAATTTGAAGCTATTTCATCTCATACTGGATAGAGTCAGAATTCTGATTTAGGACTTGGATGCTATTTTAAGATACAAGGCTTACCTTTACCTGACGTGGCATATAACCACAGCCCTTTCTTTGATGTAGTTAAAATGGGCCATCCCTCTTCTCCCTGTGGCTTACAAATTTTGACCTCTTTGCCATTATTCCACACTGACAGGCACTCCGACTTGATGATTTCCCTCTAGGAAGCAAGACTCTTCTGAAAGTGCACTTCAGAATAATTCTTAACAGAATGAAAAATTTAGGTCATGTCCCTATCTTTTCTTCTTTCCCCACCTTTGTGAATAGAGAATTATATAAGAAAGGTGTGTGTGTGTGTGTGTGTGTGTGTGAGAGAGAGACACACAGAGAGAAGGGGCTTATATTCTTATTAATGTGCTGTCAAATGGTACATAAAAGCCTCAAGTAGGTACTTACAGTACAGTGATTTAGAAATAACAAGACAACATGGAATTTCTCTTCACTGTCATTTTTTTCATATTAATTTTTATTACTATACCTGCTTTAATTTATAAACTTATAATATCTGTAGTTAGCAATCATTTAAACCAGTAAAAAAGAATAAAAGCATTGCAGAGCTGGATTCTTTTTGAGTACTGGAGTTGGTTGTTTATTGGAAGTCATATATAAAATAAAAATGAAAATTTATGCTGTGCAAATGAGTCTCTTTTATATTCTTCCAAATCAGTGGTACAATACCTGATCCAAACAACCCTGTCAGGTTGCCATCACACTGAAACAGATGTTTATGGCTGATAGCTTGAAAAAGAATGTGCTGTTCTGTGAGACAGTTTCAATAAAAGCTGGCCAAAGCTGAATAGCTCAGCATTGGATTGTCCGTAATGCTCTATGCGACAACGGGCTTGAGCACCATTCAGCTGTAATTTATTTCATGCGGCACAATGCCTTAATTCAAATTTGAATTGCTTCTTAGATAAGTCCATCCAAGAGTTTTAATCATCAAACTTTAAAAGCAAATGAAATAAGAGGAACCTGATTGCAGTTCAAATTAGATTTATTCTTACTGACATATGCCTTACAACTGGACACATTTTTAAAGTGTTAAATCATGACCTCTTCCAACATTAAACATCTTAGTGGTTCCTCTACATAAAGAGAGTTTTGTATTGTACTTTCATTATAGGGATATGAGTATTAAAAACAAATGGGAAGCTTTTAATAGATACATATGCTTCTTCCTGTCAGTATACTTTATAAATTCAGATATATCACATCATCCTCGGAGTGACTCATTGCTTTATATTGAGCGAGTTATTTAATTTGCCTTGTCTCGTACCTGACATATATGAATCCAGAGTTTTTATTATATGTAGATTGCTTGCTGATGAACAATTCACATCAAAGCCCTGCAAAAAACTTTAAGGTTTCTTTGATAAATGAATGGCGCAATATGCTTTGATGGGTGACAGACAATTGGACATTCGCTTGTCAGATGTTGTTTAAGTCAGAATCAGAGTCAATATATTGGCATGGTACAGAACACCCACCTGTACTAGGAATCTGTCTTGGTAGTATAGGTGCATACAAAACACACAAGGACAATACAGAACACACATTTTAAAATGAAAATAATAATAATAAAAATAATACTGAATAAATGAAAATCACTGCCTCTAAAAATAGTCCAAACCAGCACCACCAGAAATTCCATACAGGCAGGAATAAACAAGTAAACCTCCTTACTGAATGCTACTGCATAAGGAAAGAAGCTACTGCATCTGAGTGGTGGCTGATTTGGTTTTTACCTCATGAAAGCATTAACCGGAGGACAGTCTTTGAAACAGGTGTTGCTCAGGGTGGGAAGGATCAGCTATCACATACGGAGATTGGGTGATGGCTGCAGCCAATAATCTTTTTACTGAAATTAATGGCATGCTACCATTTGACCTGAGCAGATGAATCTCCAAACCAGATTGTAATCGATTAAATCAGGATATACTCATTAATGTAATTGCGTGTTACATTTCTTCAGTTGCTGTTGGAAAAACATTCTCTGTCTAGCCTTCTAAATAATGCAAATGGGAACTTCTGTGACAGGACAGATAGCCAGGAACTTGAATTACTGAACTGTCTCAACAATTGAGCCATAGAGTGCAAGTCAACAATGATAAGGTGACCGTCTGATGAACTCAGTAACCATTTCCTGTTTCTTGATATGTTGAGAGGTATAGTTTTTTAGCTGCACCAGTCCTCTTATCTCTATATGGACTCATCAATGTTAAAAAATAAGGCCTGTTAGAGAAGTGCGATCTACAAACTTACGGAGTTTGACTGATGGAATCAGCAGAAGTTCACTCATTTATGTAGAGGGGAAAATTATGGGAGAGGGAGCATGCAGCCCTATGGTGTTTAGATATGGGAATGTATCTGCCCAGCAACACATACTTCCTGTCTATCATCCATTGACAGAATGAGCTGGACAGGTAAAGATAGGTTAGTTTTCTGTCTAACAGCTCTGGGATAAAAGTGTTAAAGGCAAAACTGAAATCTGCAAACAAGATCCTCATGCGTGTCCCAAGGATGGAAATAATGCATTATCAGTACAATACTGTATTAAAGATGAATAAAACCTTTACAAAGGCAAAAACACATTTTAAGCATGGGTGTTAAACTCCAGTCCTGGAGGGCCACAGTGGCTGCAGGTTTTCATTCTAACCATCTTCTTAATTAGTGACCAGATTTTTCTGCTAATTAACTTATTTTACTTTAGTCTTAATTAACTTGATTCAGACTCCTTAGTTGTCTCTTTTTCCTTAATTAGTGGCCAAACTATAATGAGACACAAAACAAGCCGCCACATAAGCAGCTCACCTGTGCCCATCACACAATATCTGAAAATAAAGAAAGGTGAAGGTCTCGGTAAGTTGAACTCTCAGGTCACCAAGGGATTTTGACGGTGTTCTTAGAAAAAACAGAAGATCAACAGTATTGGAAATGTCTGCTGTGGCAGAATGAGAGCAGCAACTAGTAGTGGAATTAAGTAATGGGTTTAATTAACAGCAAGAATAAGTTTCTCATTAAGAGACTGGTTGGAGTGAAATTGGTTGCAATTTGAAGCCCCAATTTAGCTGGTCATCGGTTGGCTCGTTTCACATCTCTTCTCTGTTTGTCTGCCATTTAATGAATAAACAAATCAATTCAGAGGACTGAATCCTTAAAAACATGGCTATTAAAATGAAGGGAAAAGAAATTAATTAGCAGTGAAAACTGGTCATTGTTTAGGAAAAAGGGTTAAAATGAAAACCTGTAGCCACTGCTGCCCACCAGGCCTGGAGTTCGACACCCCAGATTTTAAGGAACTTACCGTTACCCTTAATCCTGTGCATGGTTAAATTCACAGCACTTTAGCCCTTAAGGTTACAGCTTCAGCAGTGAATGTTATGTGAACCCAGAACACTTCTCCTTCTCCCTTTTCCCTTATATTGCTTGATCTTGAATTCCTTGGGTATAAAGGTATGCATTTATCTCCCTGCATAATGTCAGGTAATTCATCATGTTGGCATGACTGATGCATCTGTGCTCCCTAAAAAACATTTAGTGGAGAGTGTACTTTATTTACCCTTAAATTTAAGTATGTATTTGTCTAAGCATTCTTTTAACTCTTTAGCCTAGAAAATTAATTATTTAAAAAAATAAATACTAGGAATATTTTAAGTGAATTTAGCTAATTGCATTGTTCCCAGCAGTTTTCCATATTTAGGCTCTGTTATTGTTTACTGTACAAAGTGATTATCTGAACTGATTTTTCAATTTAAACATTTCAGCTGTAAATCTATAATACAAAGGCTACAGTTAAGTCTGATCAGCAGTCAGCTCTAGAGATTCATTCTGCCAATGACACAGAATGTGCTGCCTTGAATTTTAAGCATTTATGTAATTCTGAAATGATGAGTTCAGAGAATAGAGACTTGAATATTTGGACTTTATTTAAATTAAGTCTGGTTGGTGAGGAAATCAATTTAAAATAAAGGCCGCCTAAGAATAAGTGATGATTGCTAAAGCTGTACAGCAGCATTTGCAAATGTGCTGCCAATTGTAGCTCAGTGAAAGGGCTTAATAAAATAAAATGGCTCTGAGAAACTGTGGTGATGTAGAGTTTTTGCCTTGGAAAGTACCTAGTCCAGTATTTACATATTGCAACACTGTATTTCTTAATTAATGTACTGTATGCATCTGATTCAGAATTACTGGATCAACAGTAAAATTATACAATTATTTAGATCTAGGAGACAGTTGTTTTAATTGCAATTTTACATTAAAATTACAGGAGCTCTCAACATTGAGGTACAGAAGCAATCTATCATTCAGAAACAGTAAGTTTTAAGACACACCAATTAGAATGTGTCATGTTTTCCTCTGAAATATATGCTTACCTTTGTAGAGACCTTGAACAAGCATTTATTTCTCTGGTCATGCCTGTGTTTATGGTTGCTTGACAATGGTAATTAATGATAATAATTGGTTTGTTTGTCGTCTGTCATCTGTTGGATCTGTTGGATCTGTTGAGTCAAAACCTCATCCTTTTCCAGCTTTGCTTTATTTTTCAGCCCTTTATGTATTGTTGTGTGTGAGGTTTGCTTTATGACATTCACCCTAATTTTTGCATGGCCTTTTAGCTCATTGACTTCCTGTTGTTGTTCCTTTTAACAATGATTTTACTGTATCTGCTCCTTAGATTTTCGCTGTTGACCCTTGAACTTAATTGACCTTTTTCGATATAATCATTGTGGCGAGCGGCTGGGGCCTGTGCCCAGCTGGGACGCCAAGAAGGACCAGAGTAGTAAAATGCGTCACTAGTATCCATCATAAAATTTTGACAGGTGTATGTCCCACACCCCTGGCATTTCCGGTACCCACCTGCTGCCAGCTTGGTTAATGGGCAGGCGTTTCCCCCGGTCTCTGGGTCTCTGCCCCATTGTCATGGGACGCGATGTTTGACTGACATCGGATCTTTTGTCAGTCGTGCGTAAGGAAAAATGGGTCGGCCGATCTTGGCCTTGGTCCTAAAAACGGGGCAATCAGTTTTTTAAGCCAAGATGGAGTTTCGGGGACCTTTAAGGTGTCAAAAAAAGGTAAGTCAGCAATGGGGTGGAGCAGACATCCTGCTCCTATCTGCGTACAGAGCCAAGGGGGGGTGGGGGGGGGGGGGAAGAGAGTACAGAGAGCATGAGTGACAGACCCAGCAAGAGGATGTACAAGAAAGTTTTAGAGAAAATCTATTACACACCCAAGGAGCCTGGCAGTTTTGGTGGTATTAACAGCTTCTTGAGAAATGTATCAAGTCGTCGGAAAAATGTTGAGCGAAAAAACGTATTGGAATAGATGAGTGGACATTATACTTATAGTGTGCACAAACCAGCACAGCTCAGGTTCAAGAAAAACAGAACCATTGTTTCAACGATTGATGACCAATGGCAGGCAGATTTGGCAGAGATGTCAAATAATTTTTTGACTCGTATGGAATTCCCCCAAATTCTGAAATATTTCCCAAAGTTATTATGAAATTTTTGAAGATTAATGCTAACTGCATCACTTATAACAGCATTCAGTTACAGGAATTTTTATCCACAAGCTGTGGTCACCATTGTATTTTCTATTTGAATCAAAAAAGCAAAGGGCTTACCATGAACCAGATATTGGACTTGTACCCAGGAGATGTTCATCTAAATGACCAGATGGTTGTTAAATATTTTCATCAAATAAAAAGGGGACAAACTGAAAATATGTTTACTCAGAAATCAGAAATAAGTCAGTCATGTGTTTGCTTTTCTGAATATTACATGCAAAATATTATATGCAGAAAAAAAAAAGATGTTACAACTATGTGTATTCCCTTTGGTTGAAAATAAATAAATAAATGAGCTATTAACCAACATAAAAATTGTCTGTGGTTATTATAGTGAATAATCCATTAATCAGACAAATAAAAATTAAAGGGTCTGTATGTATATATTGTATTTATTTATTTATTATTTATTTTTTAAATGTTCACACAGTAATAACACATGTTGTAAAAGTATTTTCACAGAGTTAACAGAGTCATGATACAATCAAACAAACGAAATGATCTAAATGAAAATACTAATAAAAGTCATAATACACAATAATAAAACACTGTACATTAAAGAAGCTGCTTCCTTAATTTTCTAAGCATTAATACAATGGTGTAAAAGTATTTTCACAGAGTTAACAGAGTTATGACAAAATCAAACGAAATTATCTAAATTAAAATAATAATAGCAATAATACATATTAAAAACAGCCATATTAAAACACTATTTTTCTACATTTATTTTTAAAACACTTTTATTCATACTGTGAGCCATGTGTGTTTTTTAAATAGTTGACTTTTTCTAAAGACTGGATGTTTTCTGATCTGTCTAAATAACCTGGGTGTTTCAGTTACAGAGCCAGAGGCCTTGTCGAGTATGGTTGGAAAATCATGTAATACAGGCGGGCAAAGCTGTTTACTAGCTGTTTGAATCGGCTTTGTATCATTTTTAATCTCTTGAAATAAAACCTGAACGTCCATGTTCAGAAAAATGGACCCGGGCCCATTAATTTTGGCCATAGTGTTAAAGAATAAATCCCCACCTTTTGGTTTTCCACTATTGTTTAATGCGTCACTCGCTTCATATACTTTTGCTGCCTTCTCAATTGTGTAATGCGTTTTTTGTTCAGCGCTCTTTGGAGCTGTTGCTTTTTGTCTGCGTACTGCGTTCACAGTCAGTTCATGTGAGCCGCTCGGCAGCAGAGTGTTTCTATTGGATTGCCGCTGACGGACAGCCTTATATGGGCAGGCACTCAATTACGTGGGAGGCGTGACGATGAGGGACGCAACTCCGCCTCACATGGCGACCGAGCTGCAGGCTATGGCCGGTATATATGTACATAAGTAGGTTCCAGTTATGACTGTTACGTGTAGAATTTCGAAATGAAACCTGTCTAACTTTTGTAAGTAAGCTGTAAGGAATGAGCCTGCCAAATTTCAGCCTTCTGCCTACACGGGAAGTTGGAGAATTAGTGATGAATCAGTGAGTGAGTGAGTGAGTGAGTGAGTGAGTCAGTGAGGGCTTTGCCTTTTATTATTGTAGATGATAGAATAAAACACTGTAATGCATAATCATAATAATATACACATTTTTAAAAGTACATGGCTTACTTTTGATCTTCTGCCCAGGTGCGAACCCCGGTCTCTTGGCTTAGAAAATGACAGCTCTATGCATGCCACACTAGCAGCCAACATACGTATCAAATGCGCCGGTTCTTTTTTCTTATTCTTATTTTAAGGCACAAGTTAATCATACCAGGGCTAAAAAGATTAATTAAACGTACACACCATCATGACCTATATATACATGGATACAAGACCGTCTGCCCTGCCATGTCTTACCAATTTCTAGGTGTATCATAAATTAAATTGCGCGTATTAAGAAAGACAACAAGAGCATTCCATTTTACCTTTTCATTTATGGGTCTATAATTGAATAAAACACTGTAATGCACAATCATGATAATATACAGAATTTAAAAGTACCTGCCTTACTTTTGCCCTTTTGATCAGCGCTAACCCAGATCTCCTGGCTTAGAAAAATGACTACCCGAATACCCATGGCCACAATTGTATGTGTTATGATATTTTTGTCTGTTACTGTTTAATTCATATGATAATACATTTTTTCCATGGACATAGCGGTTCATGCATTTTTGACAGTAGCGCCATGTTGTTTTTTATCCATAGACTCTTCACATCCCCGCTGCCCTATATGTATCCTGATTGGCTGTTATGAACATGGGAAGTGCTCGATGAAGTCAGAGCATGCCCGAATCGGCATGGCGTAATTCCATTGGATAGCTCAACAGGAGGCCTGTGTTTGTTGATTGGTTAAAAATATGTTGGCGGGTTATCTAAAAAAAGCTTATTTTTAAACTTTTTGATTGGTCCTAACGTTGTAAAAGCTTCGTCCAAAATCATATTTAAAGACGGGTAATCGGACTCAAAGCCTCAGGCCTCCTCAATAACAAGAATTGGGCATGTTGTGGTAAGCACTGGTGGTCATCTCCTTATGACCAAGACCTAGCAGGCTGGCAGTGTCCACCGCTATTTAGGTCAGAAAGAAGACACTGACGCTTGTTTTACAGCTAACAATCCTTTTGACCGAGCTGAAGTAGGCTGGCTGAGTCCGCCACTTTTGCAAGGTTTTAACCGGCTACGCTAAACATAGCCCCTGGGTCGCTTGGCCAGTCGAGCGTTCTCGCTGGTCCATCGCGGCGTTGGAGCTTGCCGCCCGGCTGCTTACCCAGTGTCCGTGGTCGCTGGGCCAGTCGAGCGTTCTCGCTGGTCCATCACGGCGTCGGAGCTTGCCGCCAGACTGCTTACCCAGTGTCCGTGTGTCGCTGGGCCAGTCAAGTGTTCTTGCTGATCCATCGCAGCATCAGAGCTTGCCGCCTGGCAGCTTACCCAGTGTCTGTGTGTCGCTGGGCCAGTCGAGCGTTCTCACTGTCGTGGCATCGGAGCTGTTTTCTTTTACTAGAAAGAAGCATGACATGGATTCTGAAACAACAAAACCAACAGATAAAGCAGAGGCCAGTGTCATCATTTTAGAAGAATACCAGTCTGTAGAACGTGAAACTGAACCAGAGAAATCTAATCAGGTAATTTTGAATGTATGTTTTTTTTTTTTTTAAATAAATGTTCTTGGCTTTCAGAGATGTATTGCTTTTTCTTGGCTTTCACAGGTGTATTGCTTTTCTTGACTTTCACACCTATTTTACTTTTTCTTTAAAGGAGGTGCCTGCTGGATGCAGCACGACCTTTGACGAGAAAAAGACGGACACACCTGACTTAGACGGCACAACCTTCGACATGGTGAGTCTGGACTTTAAGAAATTTCTGTTAAGTCTATTTGCATGGCGGTACAAAATAGGTTCTCATTTTATTTTATTTTAACTTGACAGATTACATGCGGGGAGCCCAAGTATTATGTGAAAGAAGTACTTTCAGCAACTTTGAAAGGTCTTATCGATAAAAAGAAAGATGATTTAAAACCAGATGTTAAAGGTTTAATTCGTGACATTGAAAGGCTTGCTGAAAGAATGCCTGGCTTAGTGGAGTGTTTCCTTTTTTTGGACAAAAGGGCCGATTTAAAAACCATAAAGGCTATTTCAAGCGTGACTAGATGCAACTATAGATCAATAGAGAATACCGTTCCTGTAATGACACGTGATACATTTTTGTGTCTTTTAAGACGCGTGGCTTATATCTGCTCCAACAGTAATGATGATTCTGTTGAGAAAGCTATCCAGTTGGCTTCTGAAATATTGTCTAGAATTCTTTTATGTTGTACTGATACCCCATTAGGAATATGTATTTTTCGTGTGGGAATATAACTTTTCTTTTTTTCCCATATTAGACTGACTTTAAGATGGCCGGTGAGGTCTTTAAACACGTTGTAAAAGATTGTTCAACTTCAAATCTGAAGTCTCAAGACCTGTGTGTAATTTCCCAAACACCTGTCAGCCATTGCAGTCACAGAGTCGGATTGATTTTAATGAAGCATTGTGTAAATCTGTTGTAGCTTATGTGGTCAGTACCTGTGTAAGAGATGTATTAACGGGGTCTTGTTTAGCATGCCGTTTGGGTGACGAATCTCAGGATGGGCACACTTGTCTTTTACTAGAATCTGATTCTGAGGAAATGCACCCTTGTGTTTCCAGCATCTGTCAACAGATTAGTATTAAAAGATTAATACAAATGGTGTTTTCTATGGTTAAACCCTTGTGTGGATTAAGAATTGTGAAACCGACAAAAATTCATATTCTCAACTGTCTGAAGCAGTTTGTAGCTGTAGTAAACACTTTTCAGCTTATACAAAAGATGCACCATGCAACAAAACCCAAGATTCGGACAGCAGCTTTTGAACTTGTCTCTAATCACCATTACAGTTATTTTTTAAAGCCAAAATCGATTTACAGAAACCTAAACAAAATGCATTATCCATGCTAAACAAGACCTGTTTGTGTTATATTTTCTGTCGATTAACTGTCGTATTTTGTTTTGTTTTTGTTGTCAGAGGAACCAAGACTCGGCCTACAGAACCTATAGAAGGTTTTCTCCTTATATTATATCTGCTAGAAAAAGATTCATTATGACCGTAATTGGTCGCTCAGTCGTCTGGACTTATGTGTTTAGCTCTGTTGAACATTTAGGGGAAAAATGTGCTGAATGTCAAGAGAACAAATGGATACCAGATGGACACATTTGTAATATTTGGTTCTCTAAACCATTGATTGCATATAAACTAAGGGCTAGAAGAGATAGACTTGTGTCCTGTGTGTGTGCTTTGTTAAAAATGTATAATCTCCCTTGTTTTCGTAAAGCTATCAAGAATGATGTGGATGATATTATAGCTGAATTTGAACAGGGAAAGTTACCCATTGATGCTTACTCACAACTGATTCAGCTTGTGAAGACCAGCTTTATGTGGTCGGCTCTATTCCAAATAGACTTGCATAATTTAGTGAAATACAAATATATAAAGCATGTGCATGTGCTGGCTGTGGGATGCCCAGGATGTGTTTGGGCTGTACAGCCAGCTTTCCTTACCTGTGTAACAGATTCTCCCTAAAACTTCCTTGTACATCCACTCTGAAAGCTATTGTTTTAAAACACCTTGGTATCATCTATTATATGCTTTGCTTTATAAAGGGCATGGTTTTACAAGGTGGGCGAGGTAACGGGATGCCCAGGGTGTGTTTGGGCTGTACAGTCAGCTTTCTTTGCTCATGTAATAGATTCTCCCTAAAACGTTTCTTGTACATCCCCTCTGAAAGCTATTGTTTTAAAACACCTTGGTATCTACTACAATATTGATTTTACTTTATAAAGGGCATGGTTTTGCAAGTCTTCGTCTGACCTGGAAGTGCTATGGAATCACATGGACAGAAGAACAGGAGCACTTCCGGGTCAAGGACTATTTAAAGAACTGGTTGAAACCCAGCAAGCTGAGCCGGAGTTGGGAGGGAGTGTGACAGAGCTGCTGGGAGGAGAGGAGGATTTAGTATTTGTGATTATTGATTATTAATTTGTTAACTATGGTGAATGTGGTGCTTGGTGCACTGTATTTAAGAAAATAATTAAAAATCAACTTCTGGGTAATTTTACCCTGAGTCCTGTGTTATGTCTGTTGGGAAAAAAGGTGGGCAATAGCACCACCAGGCATCCACGTATTTACAATATGTTTTTAAATTGTTTTCTTCAGGTCAGGTTGGGGAGCATGCATGAACTGGTACTGCATGTTGCCACACCCACCACACAATGAAACAGCTCGGGATCCTGGTTGGCAACCATCCAGGCAGACACACGGTCCAGTCCCAACCCATGGAAACGACCATCTATCTGCTGCAGCCAGGTGCTACGTGGGCGTCCCCTTGTCCCAGTCCGGCCACTCGGTTCCTCAACATTGAGATCACCCTTGGGGAATCGTGCCTTATGGCCATAGTTTCGTAATTGCAGGTAATGGGCCTCATTTGGGACTCTGTGAGCATCTGCTCGTTTGACAAAATATGAAATCAGCGGTACACAGTGATTCTCCAAAGAGACACAGTACCGAAGGAGTTGACTCCTCATCTTAGGTC
Source organism: Polypterus bichir lapradei (assembly GCA_026402145.1). Taxonomy (NCBI): domain Eukaryota; kingdom Metazoa; phylum Chordata; class Cladistia; order Polypteriformes; family Polypteridae; genus Polypterus; species Polypterus bichir. Next base: position 58,625,716 of record JANRMT010062790.1, on the reverse strand, counting down.
ACTGGATAGAGTCCATGTCTCACAACCATATAGCAAAACACCAAGACTCTAAAGATTTGGAGATTTATCCTTTTGCAAAGATATCAGGAGCACCACACACCCCTTTCCAACGACGTCATGACCTTCCATACTTTCCCAATCCATCTACTGACCGCATAGGAACAGTCAGCAGAGATTTGAATGTCGCTCCTGAGGTAAGTAAAGCTCTCGACAACGTTGCCATTCTCTCCACAGACAAACACACTGCCGATGGCTATGCCCAAGAGGTCAAAGGCCTGGATCTTGGATTTTATCCAGGACACTCAGACTCCTCGGTCACTCTCTCAAGAGCCCTGATCAGAGGCTCCATTGACTCCATGAAGATCACAGTGTCATTGGCAAAGTCAAGAACATTGAATCTTTCTTCAACAACAGATGCCACACAGCCACTGGACCCCACAACCCTGCCCAACACCCAGTCCATTCAAATACTGAACAGAGTAGGAGCAAGAACACATCTCTGACAAACCCCAGAATCAACTTGGGAAAACACAGAGGTTCTGCCACCACTCTGCACAGCACTCACAGTATCAGTGTACAGGCTAGCCATGATGTCCAGCAACTTCCGGAGGATCTCGCAAACTGTCAGGATATCCCAGAGGGGAGCTTGATCAACTGAGTCAACTGCTTTACAAAAATCGATAAAGGCTGCAAAGAAACTCTGTCATCATTCGTGTTTGCACTCCATGAGAACCCTCAGTGCTAGGATGTGGTCAATGGTAGATTTCTTAGGTGTAAAACCAGACTGCTCTGGTTGCTGTTAGGTAAGCAAGTGCTCACAGATACTATTGAGGATGACCCTAGCAAGGACCTTACCCACCACCGAGAGCAGTGTTATTCCCTTGTAGTTGCCACAATCCAGGCGATCACCCCTCCCTTTCCAGATAGTCAATTGGGATGATGCCCATCTCCCAAATGGAAGCAAAGTTTGCTTGCAATGCCAGGACAGCCTTGCCACCAGCCTGGAGATGTTCACCCTGGATGCCACAGGTCCCTGCAGCCTTTCCTCCTCTCAGCTGGTTCACCACCTGTGCAATTTCAGTGAGACTGAGTGGTTCACAGCTCACTGAAGAATCAGCCTTAAGAACCGTGGACCCAGAGATGTCCAATGTCATAGCCGGAGGATCACCTTTAAACAGCTGCTCAAAGTAGCCAGCCCAGCAGGTCACAAATGCAGCGTCATCTGTATGGACTGTTCCATCACCTGCCCTGACTGCATCTCTCAGAGGAATAGATTTGGATGTGCATAATGCCTTGATTACTCTGTAAGCAGGACATGGGTCACTAGAAATGGATGGTGTGTTAGTTGCTCACAGATTCCTCTAAAAATTGCCTCATGATCTGCCCTTAAAGCCCTCGCAGCCATTCTTCTCAGTTCCCAGTACAGACCAGAATTGGCATTAAGTTGTGTACTGCAACTGCTCTCGATGACATCCAGGGTGCCCTGCAAGATGAAACACCTCCCTCTGGGAACACCGGCAACACCAACACAACCCATGGCAACTTTCTGGGTCTTGGTACGGAAGATCTCCCACATTACATTAGGATCAGCAGCTGCACTCAAGTCTGCAAGTTTCTCACACAAACTGCGTGCAGACTCATTAGAAACAGCCTGATCTTGGAGTCTGGCCTGGTCTCCTAGTAGGTGGTAGCCTACTGGACCTAAGCTGGATCTTCATAGTAGCAACAACAAGTCTGTGGTCAGGATTCACAAATTGGGCACTTCTGTAGACCCTGCAGTTCTGTAGGGGGCACCAATGTTTGCCCATGAGGATGAGATTTCCTTAACTACACCACCAGTATTGGAGTACCAGGTCCAATGATGCGGCTCAGGGCACTGGAACCAGAACCCAGTGATCCGCAGCCGCTGACCTTTTGCAAAGTCAGGGAACATGGAGTCATTTTCACCATGGTTGTCAGACCCATGGGAACTGACACAATCCTCATAGCCAGCCCTGTCAGCGCCAAAGGCCGCATTGAAGTCACTCATGACCAGATGAGTGTCACCTCACGGGCACGCATCAACCACAGATCAAAGTTGCGAATAAAATGTCTCCCTCACCAAGACATCACTCATCACGGTTGGAGCATACACTGAGACAACAGACAAGGCACATAGAGAGTGCTGTAATCTAAGTTTCATAATACGCTCATTGAAAGGAGCAACATCAGACACCTTCAGTAGGAGCCAATCCACCACAGCAACAGCTACTCCCTGAGTATGACAGCCATCAGAGCGACAATAACAATAAAAAGTGTACCCTCCTACAGAGATCTGGCCAGTCCCAAGCACACTTCAGAGAGAGCCACCACTGAAATGTGTAGTTTACAAAGCTCCTCTGACAGTAGAGGAAGATGTTCATTATGCCGGAGAGACAAAATATTCCATGCGCCTCTCTGGATGGGCTGCCCCAAATTGGGGCCTGAGTGCTGCTGTGCAGCAGGTGATGCCTCACCTTCACACTAGTTCTGATCACCAACATGCCTGACCCCACTGGCCCTCTGAAAGTTTTGACTCTTCCGGGGATGTGGCTTCCAAGGGCTTTCCTCCCCATCCTCTTCATAATACGAGTAGCTTTCCTATTTTGGGTGCAGCAGAACTACTCTCACAGGGAGCAGAAAGGAGTCTTGTCTGCTGTTTCAGAGCTGAGTGAAGTTTTTATTGTGGCTAGAGTGCCAATCCTGCACCAATCCCCAAAATTTCCCTGCAAGTTGGAGGACTGCTTGCAAGGCAGGATGGAATTTAACTTCATACCCAGGACTAATTACGCAGAATGGACCTGCACCTCACTAATAAGTCGTATGCGTCTTTTGCTTTATTTTTTTCCTGATCACCACTCAAACATATTACTAGTTGAATATATTCTCATCTGCTCCAGTCATCCATCTTGCTTAATTAAATCCAGGTTGTGAGCGCTGAAGTTGGAAAACAACGGAAAAACTTAAACCCAATTAAAGTAAAAATAATTTCTTTATTCTTAATTCTTGGTGAGTAGAGAGAATGTGAGACTACTCAGTCAACTGATTTGGGTTTTAGCAGAATATCTAAAGTAAACCCGTTCTCTCTTTTATATCCTAGAAAAGAAAAAAAAACCCTAGCAGTTCATTCTGAGGTTATACATAGCTTAGGTTAAATCTTAATTTATGATATACTGGAATGTCCTAAAACATGAAACAAACAGCCATTTGCATTCCTAAGGAATACACCCTTCTGATTATACACACTTAGAATCAATTTAAACATTCTTATAGTCCATAAAGATCTTACATTCTGCACAGGGTCTTCTGATAGTATCAGAGGTCAGCCTTTCCTCATAAATGATAAAAGTTAGTCCCTTAATGCTGTGCACACAGCCCAACTCTTTTTCTACATAAATCAGGAACAAATCATATAGCTCTCTGCAGCATGATCAACTCAAAACACAGTCCTTGATATCTGTGAGTTAAATAATAATGTTTTCTTTTCCTCAAGGTTTAAAATATAGCAGATTTAAAGAATGCTACTTACAGCTTTTACCAAATTTAATGGAATCCTCTATACTGGCTTCAGTCTTAAGAATTAAGGCAGGTGCTTGAAAAGAAAAAGCAGAAAACATACATGAAGGGGAGTGAACTTTCAGGGTACTGCATTTGGTGGGATTCCGGTAACAAAGGATGAAAAGCACCCTATCAGTTAATGTAGGTTCAGGCCGCTTTAACTCTTTTGAAGATGATTTTTTTTTCCATGGTTACAGGCTGAATTTTTTTCAGAAAACTCACTTTTTGTGTAAAATGTTCATTTTTAAGATTCAAATTGTGGAAAACATACACCTAACAAATATATGAGCACTTTCTACATAATTTCGAAGGTCTTCATAGCATTCAAAGCAACCAATTGCATGCATTGCTAAGTGACACTGCTTGAAATGCGTGTTGCACTGCTGACACTGTTTTTCAGCAGCACCCTCATTGTTACTTTCTTCTAACCACTCAAAATCCTTATCTCAGTCATCGACCCCACACAAACCATCTTCTGCAGACCATTTTTTTGATGAGAGTGGCAGCTTGTATTTGATGCCATGTTATAAGTACACATGGTATGGTCTGGATGGTTTGTTGAATATCACTAAATCTTGAAGTCCCTTCTGTCATGATTTTTTAACAAACATCAGTTTTCAAATGTTCTTTACTTTCTGATCCATTCTGCATATTATTATTTTCTATCTGTTATAATTTATTATTTTATCAGTATGATAGTGACATCATTGCATCACCATTTTGGGAATGAGATTTCATCCTGAATATTGTCATGTGGACAATCATGTGATTGCCGTCACCATGGTGTTTGACATCATTAAGCGAATTATATTTAAGGTGTGCACATGGTATGTTAGGGCAGCACGGCGGCGCAGTGGGTAGCGCTGCTGCCTCACAGTTAGGAGACCTGGGTTCGCTTCCCAGGTCCACCCTGCGTGGAGTTTGCATGTTCTTCCCGTGTATGCGTGGGTTTCCTCCGGGTACTTCGGTTTCCTCCCACAGTCTGAAGACATGCAGGTTGGGTGCATTGGCGATCCTAAATTGTCCTATGTGTGTGTGCGCCCTGCCTGGGGTTTGTTTCCTTCCTTGTGCCCTGTGTTGGTTGGGATTGGCTCCAGCAGAGCTCTGTGACCCTGTAGTTGGGATATAGTGGGTTGGATAATGGATGGATAGATGGACATGGTATGTTTGATGTCCATGTTTATTAATAAAATTATAAACAAATCTCTCAAAGTAGGGTGGAATAATGACTCTGAGGCTTGGAATCTGCACCAGCAAGGTTGCCAGTTTGAATCCCGTAAATGCCAGAAGTGACTCTACTCCATTGGGCCCTTAAGCAACACTCTTATTCTGCAATTGCTTTGTTTCGGGTATCCAGCCCTACAAGGTCTTCAAACTTAAAGGGAAAAAACTTTTCCAGTGTGGTGCTAAGGTGTCATCCGCTGCACTTGGGTCCCAATCCAGGTGGTGTGGTGGATGCAGCAACGTTTTATCAGGGCACGCTCCCGACTTCTCTTGCTTGTTGATTGTTAAAGGAACTGTTCTTTAGGTAAACAGGACTTTTGCTCTCATTTTTTGATATTCATTGTTTGTATTATTTTTATTGTTAAAGAAACTTAAGCATTTTAAATGGTGAATTGGAAATCTGAGCTCTGTACCAATGCTTTTAAGAATTAGAGAGATGGCACAGCTAATACCTGAAAGAAAAAAATGTCTACATCTTCTTAATTTCTTAACTTAATTTAATTCCAGGGATGCCATAAATCTTTAGATTTCTTCTTGGACAGGAAATATATTGAAACATAGTTATGTTTTATACAATTTTATCACTGTATTTATTTTGCATACTGTCACAACAATAAAGATGAATATTAATCTTAAATGTAGTCATTCTGTAAGTGAAACCCAATTAAAATCTGTTATAATAAGCTAAAAAAATGGTTATTTAATCATGATTCAAGTAACCTAACTGCAGTTTTTAACTCTCTTACCTCTATTATTACTTCAGACACTTCAAGCAGTATATCCAATTTTTCTTTGATTGCTAAGAGTTTGTTTCAGTGCAGTCATCATGTCATTGACCTTCTGTTGACTCCTGTTTTAATCTTAATAGTGTATTGGGCCAGCTGCACAAACTTAGCAAGCATTAGCAGCTCTTTGAGTAGAAAGCAGTTTTAACTCTCAATGAGAAGCTTTTTTTGCAATCTGCACAAGAAATTACTTAACATGAACATCAGTTTCACTTCTCTGAAGCCCATTTCAGGGGGTGGAAGCTTCAGGAAATATGGGGGCAACACAGCAGCTCAGTGTTTAGTGCTGCTAACTCATGGATCCACTATTCTGAGTTTACATCCTTCAGATTCATATTTTCAAGTCTCCTCAGAGAGGCTGGCAAAATACTATACAGAAAATAAATAATTAAAAGCATACTGAAAATGTAAACTTTTTATAAAATGATATACAATACTATGCATACTTTATAATGGGTTAAGGTAACAGGCAATTCTCTACTCTTATAAGTCGAGAATTTGTTCTTTTTGTGTATGATTGGATCCAATAATCGCTACTTCTTTGTAATCCTGGTTCAGTGTGGTTTACCTAAGAGATATTTAATTCCACATTAATAAACTGGATGGTTAACTGAATAACTGAATGACTGATGCGGTATGTACTGTAAGCTGGACATTAATACTAGATTCTGTGTTGTCCAGTCTAATAAACCCTTATTTGAAACTTGTTGCAGAATACACTTGGTAAATAAAGGAGAGTCTTGAGCTATTATTATATATGAACTCCAAACATGGGCATCCTTTATTTATACCTACAGGAGGGCACCCACATGCTCTTATTAATGCACCATGGTAACCTGAAATATCTAACAGAAAGCTTCCTTTAATCAGCTGGGAATTTTTACATATCATGACTATGAAGCATTTCAAACACAACAATCAGCATACAAATAAATGGTATGGTACACAAATATACCTCTACTATTAAGTATTACGTAAATTCCCAAAATAGTTATTTATTAAGAGTCATAGGTTATACCTGGTTAAAAGTAATAAGACGTCTTATATGTAAACTGTTACCAGAGAGTGAAATATAAAGTTAAATAATATGATATGATTTGCTTTTTCTTTTGTATTTTAAATGTACTGGTACAAATGTCACAATGCCCAAGTTAAACACACTGGAAGTTTCAAGTACATTTTTGTCCTACAAACTCCATTTACTATATATGTTAAATTAGGTCAACCGTAGCATACATACAAACTTTCATGAATATCCACTCTGATGTTTTGGAGTAATGCATGGTTTTTGTGTGTTGGCCCTCACATTACAACTCCCCAGTGGAATTTTTGAAACTCCATGAAGTATACATTTTACATTCAATGAACAATAAGTCATTCATTCATCCATTTTCAAACCCATTTATCCTGAGCAGGGTCATAAGAAAGTAGCAGTCTATCCCACCAAGTGTCAGGCTTAAGGCAGGAACAATCCCTGGGCATCACCTTGTCCAGGGATTGTTCCTGCCTTGTGCCTGATTATTAATGTGAATACCAAATTTCATGAAAGCAGACATACGTAGCCATTCTTGAGTGATGTGAATTTTTTGTGTTGGTTCCCCAACACAAAACACATTGTGTCATTTTCGTTGGATCAGTGGCATGAAATATAACATTCACCATAAGCAAGGCCAAATCTAAACAATATGCCAGATCCACTGTAATTGGCTGAAACATTTTGGTATGATAATGCAGTTTTGGTACAACTTTGTTTCTTTTGTAGTGATGCATTTTAATCCCCCTTATGTAATTAGCCTGTAGTTTAAGTTAGACTAATGGTGATCTACATGCAAATTTTGATGAAAATCATTTTAACCATTTTTGGTTGGTAGGCAAACAAAAAGACAAGATGCAATCTAAGACGGATAAAGGGTATTATGATTTTATGTTGATAATTGAATGAGTATATATTTTTAGATATTATCATGAGTGTTTTTCTTCCATGCTTGTCTATATTTTTTCATTTTTTAATTATTTATAGCTTACAGAGGTTCAGGCATTGTAACTTTTATCGCCTAAAAGATTAAGTTCCAATTATCTTCTTGAACTTTATTTATAGGAAACTCTTTCAAAACTTACCTAAACCACCAAAATGATGTTTTAGTCTTGTTGCCTCTCAAGCCAATTCTTGTTATTGGGTTCCACACCAACTGAGTTGAGAATCCCCAACATCACACCTCCACTGTGAAGAGTTATGTTATGCAACCCTTATCCTCACAACCGTGGACAAGTTGTTGGTAATTCCTCTTCTTTCTCACTGTTCCTTCCTCCCTTCTCCTATAGTTCTGCTAGTTGAACTAATGATCTTCTTTCCCTCTGTGGACCAAATTACCATGTCTGGTTTCAGTTTTGAAGACAGTACTGCTTCTGGAAATGGGCATTTTCTTCCCAGGCTGACCTTCATCACCCACCCCTAGGTCAACTGTTGCAGGTTTAACTTTTTTTTTAAGTAAGGTTATGATATTATGCAGTATGTTTGCCTTGACATTTCTTCTTGCCATGTCGCCAACTGTACCTCCCCTTTGTTAGTGCTATTTCACACCCCAACAGGATGTGTGCCATAGTTCCTTTTCCCCCATACAGCTTGCACAGCAGACCCTCTTTCATACCCCACTTTTGCAAGTTGTCTGGAGTTGGAAGAGTGTCATAAATTGCACTGAAAAAAAAGGAAATATAGAATGGCTCAAGCCACCAAAGCTCAATCAAAGTAATGTATCCTTTAGGGAGGTACAGCCTTGACCAGGCACATTGAGCCCCCATCTTGATGACTCTAGATCTTCACCCTTCTTCCTCCAGGTTTTAAACCAATTATGGTGGAGAATAAATTTAAGTTTTCTGCAGATACACATAGCCTGTGATGGACCTATAATTTTGTAACAACCAGATTTTTCTAGTTTCTCTTTCTTGTTAAATCATGAAGTAGGGGTCCAGTGCATTTAACAGAGAACTAGCACATGCATCAAACCTGGAAAAACATTTTCACAAGCTGAAACTGTGCAAAGGCTAAAGGTACAATATCTTGATAGACTATAAACAACATTAGGAAGTCAAGCTGTATTTGGTTTGTGGTGTTTCCTCAATGACCTCACAGTAACTTCTTTTTGTACTATATATTAAAAGACCTTGTGTTTTATTTTGTCACTTTGGATTAAATTTGTGTTGTCTTTGTGAAGCTCCCTTTGATGATGTACCATACAAAATAAAAATTGACCAGTGATTGACTTTTAAATTAGCAATTGTTGTACTTTGTATCCCTAACATGCATCTGCAAAACTTGTTTTTTTTAAAAAAAAGTTTATATTTGAGAACAAACATTTCCTTTCAGTTTGCTTAGCTATCCACTGCAATCTAGCTGATATGTTTCTGGGATGCCTGCTATCTTCTGTGCCTTACTTTAGTATTGTTAACATGTGACAGATATCATACATGTCATAAGTGTGGTTTATTCAAATAAAAATGCTTTGAAGAAATAGTAAATCTTTTAATATAGGCAATTGTCCACCACCATGCAATGGTTCAATTTGACCTCAATAGCTGGCCTTGGGCAGCGTCTCTGGTAGAATTTTATCTTATGGTAAAGCCATACAAACTGCCTTTCTTCTTCTTTGACTTTCTTTTAAACTCTCTGAGTTTGCATGACAGAAAAGTGCAATTCTTTTGCCTATTCCTTTAAATATTTTGGGGTTGGGCAAAACTACCTGTAGTGGTGTTATTTAAATTGCCTACAACTCCCAGCAGCCTCAGTAGTGTTATGCCATTGGGCAGCTTCAGAGTGACACAGGGATTGCTGGGAACAAGGAAAATTAGGCGCTCTCTTTAAAAAGGAGCCAAAAAGACACTAGTGGAATTGCGATCATCTGTGTTTATTTGTTTCTATGTTTCTCACCCCACATCTGGAATACAAAGAGCAATGGATTACAGTTTCATTTTGGATTTATGTGCATGTCCTATGCCTGGTTGTTCATGCGATTTCATCTGGGTTGGTAAACGCCTTCATCCAGGGATTGCTCACAACTTCTAAAGATCTTCACATAACAACTCGACCATGGTAGGACAAAAATTTCATAACATAAAAGAAACTGTTCACTTGGCTTTTAAATTCATTTTCACCGTCATCTGCATCTGTTGTAAAGAACTGTGTTTTGGACTGTGCCATAAGTGTTGATTGTTTATCATCTAGTGCCTTGCGTTTCATTTGTGTTTGGTATTTGTAATGGTTATCGCTGTTGGGGAATTGGGGAGGATTTTTGTGTACACATGGTTTATATAATACTTGTTTTTATTTGCCTTCTTTATTTATTTAATATATATTTTCTTATCCAATTATTGAACCTGTTTATAAATGTCACTGTGCCTGAGTGTGTGTTTACCGGCTCAAGCCTGGGTGTGATCATGGAGGGCAGCACAGGCTCTGAAGCAATCGGATTTCTGAATCCCTTTCCTAGGTGTTTCCCCTGTGCTCTCATCTTATTTCACACTCATGTAACAGTATACGAACCATCTAAGTTTGTTCAGCTATCTTATTAAGCCAATTTTATTTTAATCAACTGCAGAATATCTTCATTTTGCAATAGTTTATTTCCTTTGAATTTCAAAGCAAATGTATGTAACCTAGAAAAGTGCATACTACATAATTCATCTGTTTGTGCATAATAGCTGCACCTGATTAAATTTTTGTTCTTGTGTAAATGTGGTTGTGAACTCCCTGATTTAGATTTGGTGGGGTTTAGAATGCCATATTTATTAATCTGTAGTGCTTTCCTTGTAGATATGTTCTGCAAAACTGATTAAGGCTTGGGCTGCCCAAATATGTACTTTGAAATAAATTGCAATCGATGTATCAGTTTTGAAGACTACATAAAGTAGTCAGCTTGTCAGTTTACAGGAATGAGAGGATGAAATAAATATTAAAAATTAAGCTTTGCTAAGTCATACTGTCACAGACTAGCAAGAATCTACCGCATCAGTAGGTCCTGAAGACCCTAGGCTACATTTATAGAAAAATAAATAAATAAGTAGGCCTGTCGTCCACTGTTGCCATTCCACAGAAATTATTACCTTCCCTGTGGTTAATGTCTGGGCTAATATGCAGCATAACACTTGATTAAAATTCAGGGGAGGATAAATTTGATAATATTTTATTACAGTGACTGCCTCTGTTTATTAAAGTGACTGCTCGGTTTTATTCTCGGATCTCTTCTAAGTGTGTTAGTGCTCTTCCAGTCATATTTATTAAAGAGTTACAAATCTGCAGCAAACTAGATACTAGGGAAGAGCTTTTTTAGCTTCCTAACAGAATTTATTTTATCAATATAAAAGTCGCAGAAGCTGAGTGTACACATTCTTTATTCTGCTGGATGCAACAACATTCTGAAAGGTATTAGCCTTTACTTTGCCTTTAGAGTCACTATGGCTTTGTGTGCAACAGTTAAAAATTCCTTCTTTATGTGACTTGAAAGGATGTGGGACTAGAAGTGGGGCTTGACACAAGAAGGCAGAATTGATTCATGCATATCTGTTTGTGTTCTGTAGTCTGTAACTGCTTGTCTGCACTCCTGAAAACAACTGTACAGTCTAGTTGCTTTGGCAGTATTTTTAAGTGCATTTTTTTATGTGGGCTGATATGCATCAGCCTACGTGAGAAGAAAATCTCAATGGTTTCTCTTATCACAAAGAAGCTAAAACTTCTCTGCTTTATGGGAAGAATATTGCTATTTTTACACCATAACATTAATCAGTATTTTATCCTGTTCAGGGAGTCTGCTACTTATATATAGCCTACCACATAGCTGACACTGGATGTAAAATTAAAAATAATAAAAAAGACAAAGATAAAAATTCCCTATTCATTTTTACTTTGTCAACCAAAAACACTGCATAACTTTCTAATACAAAGACTTTTAATTGCATGACAAACTACTTGAATAACAGAGAGTAGACTTGAAAAGGTTGCATTTGTGATTGCCATTTTGGACTAGCCCAAAAGTGGACTAATCAAACCCAATTCCCCACTTGTGGCGTGATAACTGACTGGATTAAATTATTAAGGTTTTAGAGCAATCCTAAGTACAGTCCTAAATAATAAATCAACTTAATTTACCCCAAAAAGTAAATTAGAAAGCATAAGCATAAATGAGTATCTATTGGACACAAATAGAATTAAAGAGGAAAAATTAACACAACAGCAACAAATAAAGTACAGTGATTAAACAAATAAAACTGTTAACTGATAATTAAATAAAAATGAAGATAAACAAGGAAAGCTGGGGACAAGTAGAAAACTATATAACATTAGAGTAGCAGAGAAGCAAAGGAAAGAAAAAAGCCGTAAATAAAGTAAAACAGGTGATTAAATACCAACCTTCAACCAGCCCTTGAGTGAATGCACAGCATGAGTCAGTTTTGGATAGTGGACCTGAAAGACATGTTAATCCAGGCCTTGGAGAGTTCGAGAAAGACAAGGTTTAAAGTATTCAGACCCCCAGACTAAAATAGTAGCAAGGCCAGGAAATTTCCAGTGGGAGGCAAACAGCAATTTAGCTGCAATGGAAGCTGTCATAGGAAGCCTCTGCTGGATGAGAGAAAAGAAGAGTGATGAAAGAGCAGAACGGTCCATCAGAAGGAGGTTTTGAGGGGAGAAATGAATGGAAAATTAAAGGATTGAAGGACCTGACTAGACATAGGGAAGTAGCAGGTGGACAGTTCCGGAGAAAAGTGACAGAGAGATGAAGGGAACAAAGATCATAAGGGAGTCTGGTTCCAAACCCATGAGGTGGTGTCTCTGAGGTTTTGTCGGCAAATTTAAATTGTGTGTGCGATAACAATTTTTAATGTTTAGAAAAATGGGTTTGGGAAAAGTTAATTTCCTTAATTAGATATGATAGAAATGGTTGTAAAGGAAACTTATCAGATTGGAGAATAGAAATCAGACACAGGTTTGAACTTAAGGGAGAAAGTATGAAGCAAAAGAGCACAAAAGATCAAGTGAAAAGGAGAAAAGTAAGGAACTCCACACATTCTAAGCACAGACCTCAGTTGCAGATAGAAAAGTGAAAAGAGTGGGTGTCTGAACCAGAGATAGGGGAACTTTTTAAAGACTTGATTCATTAAAAATGCCTCTAAGAATGGAGATGCTTGACTGAGACCATGAGACCAAATTCACAGGTGAGTTATGAAACAAAGAAGTGTGGAGGAACTCTCATATTGGACTGTTCTACTTCACAAGAATAACAACAACATTTATTTATATGTCACATTTTCATACAATGTAGCTCAAAGTGCTTTACAAGATGGAATAAAAAAGGCAGTCAATATAAAACACAAACAAACAAGATTAGGCAATAATATTATACAGTATATAACAAAGAAAAGCCTAAGATTGGATGGCCAGGAGGACAGAAAAACAAAACAAAACAAAACAAAAACCTCCACTTAGGCTGGAGAAAACAAACAAAATCTGCAGGGGTTCCAAGGCCCCCAAATTACAATGTCCACTGGGCTCAACATGTCTCCATGTCTGTAGGGTATCAGCAATATCAGGGAAAACAATAGGACAGCAAAACTTTGATTTATTAGAAAGAAAAAGAAAATGAGCTGGGCAATATTGGGAGGTTTAATTTGTTTTGTAATAAGCCAAGAAGGGGGTGTCTGAGAAATTTGATTCAGTTCCACATAGGCCTGAGGGTAAACACTTAACAATATCATTCAAGAAGGCGTCACTTCCATCTGATCTGTTATGGAACAAAGTAGAATGTTGGATAATAGTTCCTTATGATTCCAAAGTCTTGAAGAAACAAGAATCTTAACATTGAACTACTACTGTGGGGAGAGATGAGAAAACTAATCACGGGGTGCAAATTCTTTTTTATAATTTCCAGTCTAGTCTAGAATAAGACATGAAGAAAGGCCCAAGGAGAAATGGTAAAACCAGGCCTTCATGTGTGGTAAACAAGTTGAGAAAATTAGAAAGATCAGTGGTGACATTACCAGGTTATAGCAGAATATCATCAGCATATAAGGAAACCTTTTAAGGGACATCTTTAAACAATATGGCATAACTTGGTGTGAGTTGTGAAGGAGCTCTAGCAAGGAATAAAGAGAAGCAAGAAAAGGCTTCTGGCTTCTTGAAACACAAGAAAAAAAAGGAAAATGTTGCATTTAGTGAAAAGAAATGAACCATGTTAATAAAGAGAGAAAAAAAATTCTGTTCTACCCAGGATATTTGACAACAATGACCAGTTCATCTTGTTAAATGTCTTCTTTGCATCTTGGAAGAAGTTAACAGCAGGAAGAGGAAGGACATAAGGAATGTGTCTATAATGTCAGTTGCATGACAGGACTTGGTAAAGCTGATGGGTCTGAATGATTCAGTTGACATATCACCGTTTGCAACCAATATGGAAGCACCTTTGCCTGTAGCTTTATTAGAATCCATTAGCAATAGGGGATGGTAACTGGAGTAGTCAATTGAGCTTATACCTTGTTTAACTAATAGGGCAATCAAAGCTGAATGAAATGACAGGATAAGGGCAGAAATTGAAACAGAAGAATTAATCATAAGAAGGAGCAGGACCAAAAGCTGCCCTTAAAAAGTTGACAGCAGAGATTTCCCAGAGTCCAGAGATTCTTTGTGTTCAGAAAAATGAGAGAACATCCAGAACCAAGGCCTTTAATCCTGAAAGGTTGTGGGAGGGATAAAGATTTAATAGATAGGTTTATACTGCGTGTAAGAGCCATTTATTGTTATTTAGGGTATGTTAAATTGATAGAAGTATTTTCTTAGTTATGTTAAAATGTGTACCTATACACTGTATATTAATGTATAGACTATGGGAGATTCTATTATGTTCTCCTCAAGCTAAACTGAAATTGAATGTTCTAATTATTTCTTGTCCCCGTGAATACAGATTAGTCCCAGTTTATGATTTGTCTTGGCTTTGATAAGGCATGGAGGGCAAACAGTTTTCAAACCATTCCCTGTAACGTATTGTATTGACCATATTGAATGTGCCATACAAAAAGAATGTGCTGATTGTAATAAGTAAAACATATGTAAGTTTGCCATAGAGAAATAATACCATCTTTAAGTACAGAAATTGACTGAGATTTATCAAGAAAAAGCTAAGTTTGTAGAAGAAAAATATTTTACTTTTTTGTCTTTTATCCTGCATGTGTAATAACTTTTTTCTCTATTTTTGTGGGAACTGTTTTGCTTTGAATCGTCACTAAACCTTTTTAAAATGGGCTGAGAAATTTCTTTTGTTACGCATTTGCTAGATCCTACCTTGTCAACTCAGTAGCAACTCAGTTTTGCTAAACTGAAAAAGACGCAGCTACACTTGGGGGCCAAGGGAAGAGGAAGAAGCGTATAATTTAAATAAACATTTATTAATTTTATTTTAGGTGACCAGTATGAGATCCTTTCTTGGTTTTAATGACTGAAATCACAGAGAATTAACCTCTGAAGCCTAAGAGTCAATAATGTACTGGCTCTGGATCAGTCAGGGACAGCAGAGCCCTCTGTTTACAGCAATGGCAGTATGAGAGATGACGGTCAAGATCAAAAGTTGTCTGTCGAGATTTATATACCAAGACAAGTATCGTGAAAAATCCTTCAGCAGAAGACCATAAATTAGAAGGCAGGATCTTCAGCTAATCCAGTATTATTAGAAATAAATGTACAATTCTTGAACAGACTCATTCAATCTCTGGTGACACCCAAAAAACATGGCACACTCGTGATTTGACATGCATCATGAAAAGAGACAAAATAATAATGTAATCTATATGGGAATGAGACTTAAGGAGAAAAAAGTACTGCTAAGGGTTAATTAAATGATGTCAATGAACTATATTAAAAGACTGCCAATGACGTTCTTAGGCAACAAGTTGAGGGCAGGAACCTATGCCCCAAGAGTGAAGGGCATTTATCCAGAATTGAGTGAAGTATAATGTTAGCATATGTGCCAATAACACATTCATATTTATGAAATATAAGAATTAATTAATCAGGTCCTGGAAGAAGAAGCCATGGAAGGATGTGCAATCAATTAATGAAAGGTTATCATGTTTAATTTATTATTAGGTGGGCTGTGCTAGCTACTTAAAATGTCTTCTGGTTAATGTATAAATGGGAAGAGCAGAAGGCAGTCATGGTGTATAAAGCCTTATACTACTACTGGTGTATAAAGCCTTAAATAATCTTGCCCCTTCCTATATTTTGGAGTGCCTGTCCCCCTACACTCCAAGTCATAACCTTAGATCTTCTAATGAAGGTCTGCTTATAATTTTAAGAGCCAAGCCTAAAACAAGTGGTGAGGCGGCCTTTTGCTTTTATGCACCCAACATCTGGAATACTTTAACAATAGAAGTTTGCCAGGCTAATGCTGCAGAACATTTTTAAAA
This sequence comes from Polypterus bichir lapradei, assembly GCA_026402145.1. Classification (NCBI taxonomy): domain Eukaryota; kingdom Metazoa; phylum Chordata; class Cladistia; order Polypteriformes; family Polypteridae; genus Polypterus; species Polypterus bichir. The sequence continues at coordinate 58,609,688 of JANRMT010062790.1, read as the reverse complement.
ACTGCTAAAAACCCATTATTTTAATTTGGCTTTTTCATAGCTACATTTTACTTGTACTTCTATATCGGCGTAGAATGATCATATTCTCCAGGAATTTGCATTCTTTACCAATCTCTACTTTTCTCTGCTGTCTTTTCTGGTTCCACCACATGATCAAGACACTGTGCAGCCACCTGTGATGCTGGAATGAAGGTGGATGCCTCAGCTGTCCATGAGACCAACTTCAAATTCTCTCATACGAAGCTTGGAAACTTAAAGGATAATTAAGAACATTTATTTTAGGTAGAACGGCTGAACGGTCTTTTGGCTATGGAACCCCTGCAGATTTTTTTTTTCCTTTCCTCCCAGCCATCTGACCTTATCACTGGACTCATCTTTAGAAACTTGCATTGTGTTCTTTTATAAAAGGGTGCTACTCTTCTACTAGTTATGTATCTGTTTTTAAGATTGTATAGATTTATTTGTTTTTCTTTGTTACTTATTCTTTAATGTTCTTAGCTAATCTTTTTCGTTTTCTTTTCTTGTAACTTGCTCTTTGACATCTTGAAAAGCACTTTGAGCTATATTCTTTGTATGAAAATGTTCTATATAAATAAATGTTGTTATTGTTGTAAGAAAATAGCATTGTGGGCAATTCTCTCTGCTTGGTTAGATAAGAAGGGTAAGCCTTTTGGGATACTTGTGGTGTGTCCAAGTTTCATTCCTAGTTATGAAATCTTTCACCCAGTCCAAATTCTTTAGCTCAAGAATCTCCTTGGAACACTGAATGTTGTGATGCTTCACTTCAGGAGCCAGCATTCTATGCACCAGACCTGTCCAAACCTTACCTGCTGTTTAATTGTCCTAACTTACCCCTATGGCACCTTCTTTCCCATACACTGTCACTTTTTGATCCACCTTAATAAAAGGACAAGTGTCTGTGCATCTGTGCGTCCATCTGATTGCTAGTGTTAGGAAGAAAATGTAAAAATTGGAAAAACATGTAGAAAAAGGATTAAAAATGATAACGAAAACCCCGAAACAATTAGGCTACAGTCACATTTTCCCAGCAAAGCACTTTGACTATAAGAGTGTTCAATCTGATGAGCGATGCCAAAAGGAAGTGGCAAAAGTGGACATTTCTATACAAAGAGGTAAAGGCTATTGCGAGGGAAAGGGATCGGGTGTTATTACTCAAATGGACAACCAATGTATCAAATAAAAAAACTTGAAGTCTGTGTTGATTATTTAGATTTCAACGCATCTACGATGGTAGCACAGCTATTTCAACATATATTTTCCCAAATTAAATTGCCCTTAAAGTTTTCTGTATTTTGCTAGACGCAAATGAGCTTTTCTACCAAGTGTCTATCAAATGTTTATCCATGCACTGCTAATTCTCCCTAAGCTGTTGTGTTCGTTCTCAGTCAACTTTGACTAAGTAGCCGCTTTCATTAAAACTGACACAACAGCTACTGCATGATCACTTCCTAGAAAACCTTTGCTAACTTCTGAACTGGTGAAGCATCCCCTAGCACCGTATGCACACTAAATAAAGAAGAAGACCTGTAGAAACTGGCAATCTATCAAAAGAATTATAGCTACTAGCAAAGGCTCTACAAGAACTTCACTTCATACCATCATGCTGCCTTTGTACAGTTGGCAGAGATTAATAAAAAATGATGCAATCTCTGAATATGGCTAATTTTTAAACTTCTTATTCAGTATCTTTCTAATAGTTATAGTATTGTTACTGCATTACGGTCCCCTTCTTAATACCATATCGTAATGCTACATTGATAAACAATCATTGAATTGCCACAATATAAAATAGATTGTGCCCCTTTGAATGTTCATTTATTCTGACTCATTAAGAAAAAAATTAGTTTAGAAGCAGCAATGAGTTCAAAGAATTTAAATATGCTGCAGGACCATAGCCATTTTAATTGCAGGAAGCATAATTTAGTGGAGAAAAAACTTGACTGGAAAAATAAAAAAGATTTTGAGTGCTGGGTAGGTACAATTACATCATGGTCAAATAATGCAACATAATAGATTATATGTTTCGGTGTCTCTTACTCTCTAATGTAAATCAAAGCACTCTGGGTGTTTGTTCACCTTATAAAATAATTAGTGTCCAAATAATTCTGAAAATACCAAGTAGTATGAGTCCATGAATTATAACTTCATAAAGAAGTGTTGTTGCACACTTTTGATTATTAAATTAAACCAATACACTTTCATATTTATATGCAAAATCACAAAGTTATCAGCCCACTCAATTCCACCATTGGAAAATTCAACTATTAAATCTTTTTGTATGCATTATTGGAAAGCCAGATTCAAATGTTAACTCCCAGTGGAAATCTGTCAGGTTTATTGCCAGAGTAATTGCTCTATAAATAACACTTCTTCAATATGTAAATATAAATCAGAACATGGACAGTGCAGAAAGGAAGAGAAAGATGACAGCAACAAGGCCATTTTAGTGATGTAGGTGTGAGGAACCTGGATTTCACCATTCATGGACTATTTATTATTAGTTTTCCAAAATATGATGTACAGGTTTACAGAGGAAAAGAAAAGTATGCATCTGCTTTTCCTTATTTTAAATGAATGCAGAAGAAAACACATATTTTACGTTTTAACATAAATCGCTAAAAGAAAAAAGGAAAAGTAGACAATATTAGATGTAGTATAATACATCACTCTAAAGCAATCCCTGTGTGTTCATTGCAGTTAATTATATTCCTTTACTAAGACAGGTTTACCTGAACTTCATAGAATAATAACTCAGCTAAAACCGTCTCCTAGACCCAGTCCACACAGGCTTTTTCAAAGAAATTTCTTATGTGCTCGACATCTTTAACTCTTCATTAGATTACGCTGTGTTTCAACATTCTTTAACAACTGCAGTAGTTAAACCACTCCTTAAGAAAAATAATCTTGACTCTTTATTCTTTGACAATTATAAACCTACCGCTAACCTGCCTTTTTCCAGGAAACTTCTAATTTCTAACAAAAGTAGTTTTTCAAAAGTTAAATGCTTACTTGAATAAAAACTTTATTCTTAATGAGTTTCAGCTAGGTTTTAGACCAAATTATTGTAATGAGAATGCGTTGATTAATATAGTTAATGATTGATGTTCTTGTTTCCCTGGAGCTGAGTGTAGCATTTGACACCACGCACCACAGTATTCTCACTGATCACCTCGCCACTGGGTGGATCTCTCTGACAGTGTCTTAAACTGGTTGTAGGTTGCGTTGATTGTATCTTGGATATCCATGATATGGAGTACCACAAAGATCTGTTCCAGGCCCATTGTTATTTTTAGTCTAAATGCTTCTATTAGGCTAGATCATTTTGAAACACAAGGTGAACTACCACACTTTGCAGATGACACACATCTTTATTTATCTATGGCAACTGATGGCCCCCGATGCTTTACACACTCTGATTAAATGTGTTACTCATATTACATAATGAATGAGTAGGAATTCCTCAAGTTGAACAAAGAAGAAACAAAATTTTTAGTTGCTGTAAAAAAGTCAGCATCTTAGAAATTAACTTGATCACCTGGCTTTTCAAATCAAGTCAGAAGGAAATAATTTAGATGTTCATGTAGACTCAGATCTAAACTTCATATTACAAAATATCTATGCTACTCTTAAAATTTTTATTTAAGAAATACTGCAAAGTTAGACCTCTTGCAACATCTCAAGATCACAAAAAATTAATTTGTGCTTTTGTTTTTATCTGACTAGAGTACCATAATGCACACCTAACAGGACTTCCTAAGAAAGTCTGCAGGTAATTCAAAAGGCAGCAGCATGAACCTTAACTAGTAAATGAACATCTCAGTGGTCTTGGCATTGTTGCATTGGTTACCTATACCCTACAGAATTGAATTTAAAATACTTTTAATCAAACTGTATATTAAAGCTCACAATAGTAATGTTCTTTTTGTTTTCCTGTATTCCCTGGCTATCTGATCATAGCATCAAACGTAGTGTAATAATCATTACGGACTTGAAAAATGAATCAATTTAATCCATTCATAAGGAATTATGCCTTTTACATTACTTATTTATTTATCTGTAGCTTATATTTAGGTTTTTTTTATTTATTTTATTTTTATTCATTCTTTGTAATTGTAATTTTTTTCTTTTTTTCGTTAACTTAAATTCATGCATAGAATTCACACTAAAACATGGTGTAATGACAAAAGCGGAGTTGTGTGTATGCTCAAAAAATCCAGATGCATAAATATATGTGTTCCCCAACTTCCATGTTCTTCCGCTCCATAAATCCCGGTCAGCATGCAAAGTAACGCACGTGCACGCGCTTGCTGCCACTCCCCAAACTCCTCCAAGAAGTACGCCTCTTTGAATATACAAATCAATATAAATAGCCCTTAAGCTCAGTGTTCTGTAAACAGGCAAAGGCAAGAGCACGGGGGGAAATAGAAGAATTTCAGCAAATACCAAGTGGACGCAAGGAAAACATACTATTTGTTGGTTTAAACAGTGGTATAAACAACAAAAGGAAGTTGATCAAGTGACATAGAGTGTTGAAGAAACTCGAAAGCTCAAGTTCACAAACTCACACAGTGCCCAAAATAAAAAAGAAGTTGTCAGATATCAAAGTCGCCGTGAAAAAGCGAGTCGTAACCCACCGTCTGACTGTCATATGAAAGCTTATTAGGGTACAGAGAAAAGAAAAAAAAAATAGGGACACAGTGAGAAAAAATTTTAATCTCGAAATTCCCACTTTAATCACATAGTTTATTTTGTCATTAAAGTAGAACATCATAAACTTCATCTTAAAATCGTTTAATCTACTAGTTTCTCAAATCCTATCGTAACTAAAGTACCACGTCAAATGCTTTGTTTTGTATGTCCTTCTATGTGCTGTTTGTGTGTGAATCACTACGTGCTTCTTAAACGGGCTTTCTCTTCCTCCAACACTACACAGAATCCATTACATTCATGATATTACAGCTCTCTGAATAATTTAAATACTGAGATATATACTTGATATCATGTTCATGATGATAGGAATTAAAGCATGCTATTAAACATGGGAACACGGTGGCGCAATGATTTGTTCATACCTCATGCAAGACGTTTGCAATCCAATTCCTGTCTTTCCTTTTCTTTCTCCAAATACCCAATCGCCACACAATCAGCTCTATAATAGACGTTAAGCCATCTGTAAGCTTAGAACACTGATTCTTTAAAACTAAGGAACATTGAAATACCTTCATAATACATGTTTAATTATTCTATCCATCTATCCTTCCAGTGCCATGCCAGCCCCAGCAAGAATACAGCGTGAGGCAGGAACAATCCATGAACGGAGCGCTAGCTCCTTGCTAGCGATGTGACACTGTGTCCTCACATTTTTAATTATTAACAGCTCAGGTTGTGCAATGGCTCAGGTTGTGCAATATTATAACTGTATCGCAAGTTTACAGCGAGGTAATTGTACTTATAAGTACAAAGCGTTCTACAAGGAGCACTTGATGGACTGATTGAGTGCGTTTATAGTTCTTGGGATGATGTTTGTCGTATAAGAGCAGTTCAAATAGCACATGGCTAAGGCAGCGTGTGCTTCATGCTGTATGCCGAGTATTCTCTTTCTGATCAACTGCTGTAGAGCTGTGATTCCACACTCAGATACAGTGATATAAATACTTCGAATGGTGCAGTGAGAGTAATATGGAAAAAGATGATCTGCTGTGGCAACCCGTAACGGGAGCAGCTGAAAGAAGAAGAAGAAGGTGCAGTGAGAGTAACAACGCTAAAGCAGCTATGGTATTTGGAATAGTTTGGCCATTCCGTGGACCATTATATTGTTACAGGTTAATTACAATCAGATGCCTTAAACTAATAAACTATATGCGGTTAATTTCAGTGTATATGATAAAGCCGCGTCAGGGATGTGGATTGAGGAAGAGAAAACATTATTATTTAACTCACAGATATCAAGGACTG
>JANRMT010062790.1:58511027-58603702 GCA_026402145.1 Polypterus bichir lapradei | reverse complement strand
AATTGGGTTTAAGTTTTTCCGTTGTTTTTCGACTTCAGCGCTCACAGGATCTAAAAAAGAAAAGGAAACCACACTGGAACAAAAGCACTGCTTTGATGCTGGGTGCCGCCAGTTTGCAAAACCGAGTGGAGAACTTGCGTGTGGCAAGCATTTAACTAGCGTGAAAATGTGCGTGGCTTTTCGCCAAGTTTATACATCGCGACTTGAGCGTGAACACGGGAGTATGCAACATTTTTTTGCGCAAGCACCGTTTATACATGAAGCCCCTGGTGAAGATCTTGAAGCAACATGTTTTGCATAAACTGTAATACAGAAATAAATGTTGTTGTTGAATCAAGTGGAAACAGTAAACAGTAAAAATATTTTAATAACCTTACTGATTCTGGCACATAATTTTCTCTGTGAACTGTAAATCTGTAATTTGCAATAGCAAATTACTACAAACCAGCATTTTACTTACGATTGCCTATAATACAAAAAGCACCTAGTGGTGTCATCATGTTTATCGGCTCATCTCTCTGTTCTCAGTGGATCAATTCTGTTGAAGTTTAGTGCACTTATTCTTGAAGGAAATTTGTAAGGAAAGTTCAATTTTCATTGGGATATATCAAATGCAGTGCACTGTATGTATTTTTTAAATTTCAAAAACTTGCATTGCATTGAAAGCATCAGCAACTTTTCAAACTCTTCAGTATTAAAACTGAGAAACATTTTGAGAGACCTTCAACTACAGATTACTTTCAAATTTACTCTGTGAGCGGTTAATTCAAGGGTATTTTGTAGATTGTCGTCATTTACTCTTCTGATGTTCGGGAGATGCCAGTTGTCATGTATTATATAGACACAAACCTGCTCTTTGAAAGTTACATAATTTTTTGTGACTGTAAAAATAAAAAATGGAAACATCTTATACAGAAGAGAATGAAGGAAGAAACAAGCTCCACAGCCATTCCTCATTCCTACAACTTATGTGTTAACAGTGAATAAACATGTATTTAGGATTTCCATTACATTAAACACAACAAATACTTCTCTGACAGTATAACAATTCAGCAAAGTATCACAATGACCTACCATTCATCATGGGATGCTGCTGACAATTACTTTACCTTGGAACTTCAACAGAGATTATAACTCATAACAAGGAGACTGGGGTTCAGGTCCCTGGGTTTCATGTTCTTCATGTTCTTCCCCTTTCTGCATGGCTTTCCTCCAGGTGCTCTGGTTTCCTCTCACGGTCCATAGACATGCAGGTTGGGTGGACTGGCAATGCTAAATTGGCCCCTGATGTGTGCGTTTGTGTTTTGAATACGATTTATTCTCACAAAAATACTTAATGAATAAAACTAACTCATTGATGAAGTCTCAGAAAATCTAAAAAATATTTCTCCTTTCAAAACCATTAACTAAGTCTCCAAACACACCTAAATGTTATCCCATGTGTACATTTTCTTACTTATTATAAAATGGCATGATGTACACACTGACACATCATTCTGAAAGTTGTTAAATTATGATCTGGGGATGCCTAAAATGTGTAAATCTGTTGAAAACTGAAAATTGAAATTTGACTCCATCGTGATACTTTTCCTATTTCCTATAAAGTGGTTCTGACTCACTCACAATCACAAAAATAGACCTTTCATTCCTCTCCTCCTCCTTCCACTTTCTAATCAATAACCCCAAAATTTAACCCTCAATGGGTCCTTGTTAGAAAGTTATGTTCCAGGTCCTTGGGGTTCAAATTGCACCCCTATTCGTTGGTATATATAATTCAATGGTACCAAGCTCAAATTCAATGAACTAAAGTTAAGATGCGTTTATTAGGTAAGTGCATGATGCATACACAGCTTATGCAGTGAAATAGTGCAGTTAATGGGGTTGAGGCAGTGGGGGGGGTGGGGGGGGGCAGCGGAGGGGACTGGTCATATAATGCACATTCCGTCTAGCCGACCCCTTCACTGCCGCGATGTAAGTGCCATTTTAATTCCAATGTTCTAATAAGATTGTAAAATATATATTATCACACCTTTTAGATGCAAACGTTTAAGATTTCTGCAAATGACATGTCTAAAGTTATATGCATTTGTCACAAAGTACATTTGATTTATTGACAGAATGTGCTGGACAAGCAGGCCTAGAGCACTTATCACAGAATTTGCGTGTCTTCCTGTCAAACTCACGCGGGCAGAGGTGACAACGTCCCTGTGTCTTCTTCATTTTAGCTGGTCTCTCAGTTCCTGCTTCTAGTTCTCCACAGTCCAGCTCTAGAAGTTGGATTGCATCCATGATCGGTCTTCTGAGCTGGGCTGCATTGTCCAAACGTCTTTTAATCAGTGGCTCGACAAGAGACTCCCCGAGACTCACGATGAACTGGCGACGACGTATCGCTTTGGATGACTTGTTCCAATCAGGGTTATTGCACATCCAGATCACGAAACTGGCAATGGCAGCTGTGTCAAGCATGTTGAAGAACAGGACCATTGGCCACCTGTTGATTTTTCGTTTGCAAGAGTAGATGCAGGCCAAATGATCCATGTTATCTACGCCGCTCTTAGTAGCATTATAATGAAGGATGATCTCTGGTTTTTGTTTCAGACCATCAACAGCCTTGTCGTGATGCATTGTCGACAAAAGGATGACCGACTTTCCTTTTTTGGGGACATATGATACCAAAGTTTTGTTGCCATCAAATGCAAAGATCGAAGAAAATTCGTCTCTGTTTTTTGCTATCATACTCAGAGGAATGTCTCGTTTATTCTGTGGAACCGTCTGGGCAAAGTTGAAAGAACTGCATTGTAGGTGGGTGATAGATTATGTCTAAGGTCACCTCCTCTGTTCAACGACGGTCGTTCATTTGAATCAGTTGTCCTCCCAATCCACCTACAATGCAGTTCTTTTAACTTTGCCAACCAATCAGTTAGAATTGAGAAAGCACTCTGGATGGAAACAAAGTCCAGCATAACTCTTTTTTAGGATAACCATGACCTGGATAGCTGAGAATCTCCACAGACTTCTGTCAAAAATTAAGTTTTTTTGGGGGTGCATATTGCACCCCCGATGAAAATATGCCAGCGATAATTGACGTTAACACTTTTTCTATCATTTTATGCATGACCGTATGAAAAACTAGTGCACTTACAATGTCCTAGAGGATAACTGCTGAAATTTTAATAATAACATGGTAGTAGCCATAGAAATGGCCAGGGGGTGCAGAACGCACCCCAAGGAACCATTGAGGGTTAATGATGTGCCAAACATTTAATTACTATGAAGTTTTTTTGTTAAAGCTGTACAAATGAATGCTGTACTGAGTACTTATCAAAAGGACAACGTTTTCATACTGTGAATGCTGTGCTGGACCCTTTCCTGGCTGGGATGCCATAATAGAAGGTTGGTATAGAAGGAGGCATAACCCAGCCAAGATGGGACTGAATCAACATCCCATGCAAAGGGATACATTACTGGACAGTAGTGAGGCGCTGCGATATCAAGAACAGTTCATCCCCCCAGTATAATATATGGCAGTGCTCGGTTGGTACTGACCCAGTGAGGACACCCACAGGGGTTTATAGGAATTGTTGTCCTGAATGACAGCTCTGTCAGGGTCCTTGGGTGCCAGCAAAGGACAATGCAGAGAGGGCTCCCTGTTTTAGGAGGCTTCAGTCTGCCCTGGAACTGCTACCCCCTCGCTACTGGAAGTACTCCCGGGTCTGACATGAAAGCGAGCTGTCCTGCCTCCTCCGGTGAGTCAGAGTCGGGAGGCAGAAGGCCAAGGAGGGAAAATGTTCCTTGAAAGGCTGTGGAATTGGTCTGAATAACAAGGTATTTTCTGCAATAAAAAAATCCTTCTATTACACTTGGAACTGTTTAGTGTTGTGTGTCTGAGGTTTTGGGGCTCAGTGGCACCCCCTGTGTTTTATAGTACTAATCAGTAATTCTTATCATATCCTTTTTGCGAATTCCGTTCCCTTCCTAATTCTCTAATTCATTTTCCTGTCACTTATGAACTGATTTCTTTTACATAATTGCATCTGCATCACAAACACCATTAATAAGTTGAGTACAAGAGCACAGATGTTTTGTTCATCTGATTTCATTTACTAATTCTCAGTAGAGATATGGGAGGAAACTTATAAAATCTGACATCTTTGCAGAAAGTAATTGACAGTTTTGCTCCAAAGTCACTTTTTCATAGCAAGTGTTTCAGTTGATTGTTAAGAGAAATACCCAAAGTAAAGAGTGGACTAGTGAAAAAACAGAAATCAGTGATAGTGGATTTATTAATATTGCAAATGTTCCCCAAGTCATTAGAAGGCAGTGTGGCTTAGAGGTGCAAAAGTACCGGTGAGAACAGCCTAGCTAACACTTCCCAATTCAGCTCTATGGTATAGGAAAGGCAGTACCTCAAGGGAACCAACAGAGGTTTGAATGGTGGTCAGGTAAATCGAAAGTATTCTTGAAAGTTTACCTGGTAGCATTAATGGTTTTGGCTTTGAAAGCTCCTTCCAGCCAGTATTGGCAAGTCAGGAAATGTGAACAAGCTGGTGATACGGGTTTAATTGGCAGGATGAAAGAAGGAAGACCAAAGGATTTCAGAGAAAGCAGATTTGTAGCAAGAACAGAGGAAGGTGTGCAACAATGGGTTGTAAAGAAAGAGCAGAGGGCTTATCTTTTATTATTTTGCCCATTTTTGTATTGTTCCTTTTCCCTTCTGTTATTCTTATATTTTTATTCAAAAATTCCATTTTATTCTATAACTTCATAATCTCTGGTCATCTTTTAGGTAGAAGAAGAGCTCTTGTGTGTCCTCTTAAAGTTCACAATACATACTGTATATACAGTATCAACTTTGTCATGTTTCAGCAAGGTCTTCATCCCCATCTCAAGGAAATTTTGTTTTTATGTAACCATTTTGTTTAATGTACTATTTTGTATATTGTACTATAGATTATGGTTTTCATTTTGTTCTTTCTGTGTTTTATGTATATAATATTGTGTTGTTTTTAAAGGTTGTGCCTTGTTTGTATTACATTAATATATGTATTTTTTACTGCCCTATACTCTTTATGTGGTGGCTAGGAGGAAAGGGCAATGTACTGATGCAACTGGCGGACCCCCTGTCGCTTCCATCCAGGAATGTTTAAGTGTCTTTTAAATTGTGCTTTTTATTTTAGAATAACTTAGTTTTTAACCCCCTGCTTTTGAACTATGGTACTGTCTCTGGTTTCTTTTTTTGTATTTATTTGCTTTATTGGATTGCCTTTTAAGAAAAGCTATTTGGTCTTCCCTTTTTCGTGCCTTCCTTGATTTTTAACTCTTTCCTTATGAATCTTCTTAATAAATATTTAAATAGTCAAGGAATGTTGTTTATTTGTATGGGGCTAGAGACTTTTTTCAGCTTTCCTTTTCCCTTTTTTCAGCATTTGCTTCACTTGTTCGGCTTGTGCAGTCCTTAAGCTTGTCATTTGTGTGTGGGGCCAGGCTAAATGAACTGGTGAGGCCTACTAGTTTGGTGCAGACCTGGAGTGGAGTGCCGGTATGACTTTTGTTTTATGAGGCCTGCTTCCATTTTTGAGTTTGTGAACAGCCAGCATCACAACACACTTGATTACTTTGACATTAATTCTGTTAAAGGCAGATGCTCTTCATTGAAGTTCATTTATGAATTATTTAAAATATTTATGTTTCAGATCGAAATTGTAGGCAATCAATTTTGCATTCATCCTCCAGAAAGGGTGTCATATATTATATGAATACAGCTGATGTTTCCTATGAAAGTCTTTTGGCAGATAATTAAAAACATAAAAAAATACACAAATGCAGTAAAATAATCAGCAGATTAAAACAAGAGATAGCTGTGCTTTATTAATGCCCTTGAAATGTTGCTGGCAATACTGTGAATACTCATTTAACAGCTGGAGGCTGGCACAGAAACATCTGCCCAATTAGTAATAGAGTTTTAAAAAATAATTCCACAAAATATTTTACTGTAACATCAGATATTTATTTCTGCTGGGCCTGAATTATGTTAGGTTGTCAACCTCTTTTGAAGTTTGTGCTTGGCAGTATACAGACTTACCTGTTTATGTGAGATAAGTCAAGTCCAGCGTGTATAACGCCTTGCATAGAATTCATACTAAAACATGGCGTACAGACAAAACTAGAAATGTGCATACACACAATAATTTCAGATGTATAAAACTCTGTGTAATCAAAGTTCTATGCACTTTCCCTTTATAAATCCCAGTTGATGTGAATTTTAATGCACATGCACAAGCATACTGACCCATCCTCACTCCTCCCAGAATTTCACCTATTAAAATATGCAAATCAATATAAATAGCCCCTTCCATTTAGTGTTTTGTTAAAAGACAATGGCAAAAGCATGTGTAAAAAAGAAGAATTTTAGTGAATGCAAAATTTAGGTCCTCCTCAGTGAAGCAGAGGCAAGGAAAAATGTACTATTTGGTGGCTTAAACAATGGTCTAAGCAACAAAAGGAAATTGATAAAGTGGCACAGTATGGTGGAGGCACTCAAAAGTTCAAGTTCAGAAAGTCACATAGTGTCCAAAATAAAGAAGAAGTGGTCAGATATCAAAGTCGATGTAAAAAGGCAAGTTGCAGCCCACCGTCTGAGTGCCAAAAACACTGGAGTGGAGGTAGCAGAATTTCAAGGCTCACACCATCTGAGCAGCGAGCTGCTGCAAATATTGTTGAGACATATTTATATCTTGCCAAAACATAATGAGATGCATTTTCGCATCACAGATAATTTTAAAATTAATACAGTGGAAATGCTTTCTATTTAGATAAGTTAATTCATTTGGTGATGGCACCTTTATAGCAATGTGTGTGCAGTTAACCGCTCTGATTATATTTGAAAAACTGAATGTTCCTGCAAATTGCACTTTGGTGTTTGTCTATTCAACCACAGTGTAAGGAAATCTTATATATCTGGATGACAAGAGGATAATACCATCCCATACAGCTGGCATGACACGACTCAGTGATGTCTGAGAAATACCCAATCGGTCAGCTCACATTAAAAAGCTCCTGTGGCTGAAAACACAAGGGGATACAGAACTTGCAAAAGAACAAGAAGAGCATAATTCCTCAAAGTCTGCCTTTGTAAAGCCATCCCCAGATTAGTACATGGCTCCAGAAGGATAGCTCTTAGAAATCTATATCGACTTAGAAACCAGCCATCATCATAGGACAAGAAATCAGTATGATCTCTAAATACGAGCTTTCTTCTAATTCCTGTTCTAATTCTTCCATTTGCAATGTCTTGTAACAATGCTTAAGCAGCCATGGTAGTTGGAATAATTTGGCCACTCCGTGCACTATTATATTGTTACAGATCGATTACAGTCAAGTGCTTTAAATTCGTATGCAATTAATTTCACTGTATTTGATAAAGCCCGTGTCACGGATGCAAGTATAAAAAAGACACCGAAACTGCACAGAAATAGTAGCACTGCTTTGATGCTAAGTGCTGCCCATTTACAAAACCGAGTAGAAACATGTGTATGCATGGTCTGAGGCTACCGTGAAAATGTACATAGCTTTACGCCAAGTTTAGTTTTTATACAACTCGATATAAGCATGGAAATAGGCATACACAACATTTTTGTGCATACACACCATTTATACATGAGGCCCCAGGTTACCTGCAGCTAACATACTCATCCTTGATAGTCATGAAACTGAGATGAACTGGGCATTACACCCACACACACTACAAAAGATGGTGCGAAGTGCTTAGTGGATTATTTCAATAAACAATAAAGTGTCCAACAACCAAGTGCAGTGCTGCTGCCATAAATAATCCACAATAAAAACAGTGATCATGGGGAGGGTAAATAACCACAAAATAGGTTAAAATGTGAGGTTAAAATACAGTCAGGATCAGTCCTTTTAACACCACTAACAAGATTCATTGCCTCCGCCTTAAATGACATTCCTGCTGATCATCCCATCGGTCAGCTCAACAACAGGAAACGCCTACCGAGAAGTGCAGTCCACCTTCTTATTGGCTTGTGCCCCCACTGCCATCCTGTGCTGTTCAGAGGGGAACCCTGCAAGCCCTGCCCCCCTACTTCTACCGCCGTACTTTAGCATTCTTCGGGATCTTCTGGAGCGGTTGGTCACTCCTGGTTCTTGGGCACTCAGCAGAACAGACCTCACCCCATGAGTGTCATCTTCTCTCTCTACCCAGGGTCATCCCCAACAGTTTGCCTCCACTCCATAGCACCAACTCAGCCATGATCCTGCCACACCACTTCTTATCCTTACCCTTTCATTTAACCTCCATGCCTGTCTTTTTGTTTTACTTTTCCTTCTATTCATGCTCTCTGTTATACTTCTGTGGGGGTGGCATCCTAATTCCTATCTGCGAAGTGCTGATGTGGAACAGCTGGCCTAATTAAGCAATCAGCTCACCTCCCCATCAAACACCCCACGGCTGTATCCACGGGACCTAAGATGCAATATTTTTTATTTAAAACCTGCACACTGCCACTGACCCGTAAATATCCTTTACTACCAGTTTTCACATAAAAAGCCACATGCAGATCTTATTTAAAGTGTACTGTTCTAGATAAAATATGCAATGTATATGGTATGTGTTAATATTTTTAGTAGAGCATATTTAACAACAAAGCTCATGTGATTTAATCCATGTCCAGATTTAATCAGGTGAACTTGAAATTCCCCCACATTACCTTTATTTATTTAGTTAAAATGTCTTCTGTAAAGCTCCAGCACCGTATTATTATCATTGAGTAATTTTGTACTTTCTCACTGTGTAGATTTTTCTTTGGGTACTCTTCCCATGTTCCAAAGACTTAGATATTAGGTTGATTTTAAATTGTTCCTAAATTAATGTAAATGTGTGTGGGTGGGTCCTGTTTTGAACTACAAGCCCATTGAGAATTGGTTCCTAATTCTTGTAATGTACCCATACTGTGATCCTGAATTGAATTAAATGAATCTAAGAATGTGATTTCTTTACAGCAAACAAACAATTCCTACTTCTTTCCAGTACTGCAACAAATATGAAATTCGTAAACAGGGAAACTAAACATTTGACTCGACTCAACAGAAAAAAATTCTAAAAATTCTAAATGTGTACTGCCTTAGGTATAAAGCCCCAGTAGCAATAATTTTTACAGCAATTCTTTAACAAATATAACATTGTAATGAGTTGCTAAAAGCTCAATGCCCTTTGTTATCAAAGAATATATTAATATGGTATTTCCATCCATCCATCCATCCAGTATCCAACCCGCTATATCCAAACTACAGGATCACAGGGGTCTGCTGGAGCCAATCCCAGCCAACACAGGGCGCAAGGCAGGAAACAAACCCCGAGCATGGCACCAGCCAACCACAGGGCATTAATATGATATAGTTTTATTTAATTATTTTAATAGAATACTGTTGGAAATATATCTAATTCCTGAAGCATATATTAATTTTTCATTAAAAATGTTAGCTGCGTTAGGTAGTAGAGTAAACAATTCATTTTTTATATCACTTACTTGTTACTTACTTAGTGATAATTGCTGTTCTGAATATACCTCCATCTGTAGTCCTCAGTGGGAGTTACATTTCAAGGCTTCCACAGACAAAAAGTAAAATCCGCAAATACTGAATTCACGTGAAAACTGCTCTTTAATATCAAACCAACATATTATGTGTAATATGCATAATGGTGCAGTGAATTAGCAAAGATGTTAACCCCAAAGGTATTACACTTAAAAAAAAATAATAAATGTAGGCCTACTTAATATTTAATGACATCCATACTTAATATAAAAGTTATAGGGAGGACCTGAAATTCAGTTCTGGTAGAGAGAAAGATTTCTGCACAATTTAACAACAAATTGGGGGGATTTATTGGTTTGGTGTTAGATTTTATAGGCTTCTGAGGAATTTCATAATTAGGGTATATAAAGAACAATATGAATGATATCTGATTATCTTAATCTGCTCATGTACTAAATGTATTCTTTCATTTTATGGACAATAACTGAACAAAGTTACTGCTTAAGATTAAGCTGCTGATTAGTTTCCATTAATAGGTGTGATTAATGCATTAAAAATTTCAGCAATTACATTTTGTAATGCAATACCTAAATGTGTTAATTTAATCCGGTTAATGTGGCCGCATTTCACACATTGTTAATGAAGCAGCATCAAATGAATCCAAGTGTAGTAATAGTAGTAGTGGTTCACTTGGATAAGCTTCGCTTCCTGCAGTATGTTGTTTCTTGATAATGATCAGCACGCACCAGAACAACCACAGACAAAGAAAATGTGAATGCATCAACTGCCATCAGACTCTGAAGAGGACCTACTAATCCTCCACTAAATCAGTTGTTGAGCAATACTGACTTGAGCAACAACTGGCTGAATAAATAGTAAGAAGTTCAATAAATGTGTTTTTCATCGTCAAGTCATTTTAAAGATAGAATTACTGGTAGAATCGATCAAAATGGTAGACTAATTTGCATTGTGAAGTGTCTCAAAATAAAAAAAAAAATAAAAATTTATTTTGAGCTCTTGACAGGTTAGTGATTCACTGGAATTATTTCTGCTACACAAACCTGGAAAAATGTAATATGCACAGACACATGATTATTGAAACTGTTTTGTATGAGAAATGAATCACTGAGGTATTAATGCTTTATAGTACTAATATGCTTGAAGGAAATACGTAACATTTGTAATAATGTGATTATTCGAGAGGGCGGCACGGTGGCGCAGTGTGAGATCAGCAGGAAGGTGTGGTCTGCTCAGGAAATTGGAAGTTCCTTTCTGGGGTTCTGCAGAGGAGGGAGAAAAAACATTAGTGCATTTCGTCAACTCCTGACCTGGCATGGTACCCTTAGTTAAGCTCATAGACTGCCTCCCATTTACACATGTGTGACAACAGGTAGCCTCCCTCTCTATCAGTGCCAAAAACACTGCCTTCAAAACAAGGAAAGTAATGTTGAGCATGCCTGGACCATAGTTGTCTTTTATAGCTTTCTTTTTGTGACCTAATGTACTGTCACAAAAGTGAGCTTGGAGGACAACTTGAGAGCACAATTGATGGTAATTCCACCCTGAGTTGAGGGTTGGCACTGTTGCTTAATGCTTCTCCTCTTCCTTCCCTTGCAGATCTGATAACTAGCAGCACCAGTGACATCAACTCCAAGTCATGGTTCCATGGGCCCACCTCTTCCGACGTGGTTTCAGCCGCCATCTTGAGTCAGTCTAATCTGTTGACTCATGTCTGAAAAGATGTTTCGCTTGTTTTGCAATTTTTTTTTTGTTTTTTCTTTCCAAAATAAACAGGGTTTCCCTTCAACACTTTATCTCTCTTCTGTGTTTTATCTTACAGTATATTTTGCTTTCTTTTCAGACACACAGATACCACCTGTAGAACTTGAAGGCAATCTGCACATTTTTTAGACTTAATATTTTTCAACAGTTATTAAATAAAGAAGACAAAATAAATGACCTATATATTTCAAATTCTATAATTCAGACTGTGTACACTGTTTATAGAACACAAACACACTAATCTGCAAACAAAGTATTTCTGCTAGAAAGTAAAGAACAAAAAATCCCAAGGCAAAAATGGCCATAATGATGGCCCACTTCGCAGAAAAGCCTACTATGCAACCTTAGCTCTTAGGTCAGGATTATTCTCATTTCCAAAGTGTATTTCTTCTTCAACATCCTCAGTCTTCCTCATATGCACTGGCTAGTTGTACTTGTCCTCTAACAGCAATATTGTGCAGCACTGCAAATGCAACTGTCATCCACAGCACCGCCTTGGTGACTATTTCATGCCTTCCAATGAATTATTTTTCCATATTCCATAAAGCATTTTCCATATGTCTGTATTTTGTTCTATCATGCTGCAAGTTTGCTGGCGTGCTAAATGTTGTCGTTGTTTGGCCTCTGTCTATGGGTTAGTTTCAGGTGTCAACATGTATGGATGTAAGGGATACCCAGTAGCCAAATGCCAAACAAACTCGTGGTTTTTTGCCTTCTGGTACACTGCTGAATTGGACCAGATAAAGGCATCATTGGTGTTGCCAGGCCATTTTTCCACATTATTTGTGAAATTCCTTGATGATTTCAAATTGCAGTGTGCAGTCCCAAGAAACATTTATGACAGACTAGCAAAATACCCGCGCTTCGCAGCGGCGAAATACTGCCTCAATATTTTTATTAAGAAAAAAGTAAATATTTTTAAACTGAGGGAAAATATACAAAAAATTATTTGTTATGGATCTCTTTGTATACTACGTTCTCAGTTCGGCCCTCCAGTTGTAATATGACCAAGCTGTGCGCTGAGCTTACTCTTGAGCACGCAACATACAGTTGGCCATGTGAAAAGCAATCCTGCCTCAAATCAATGCCAACCTTTTGTAGTGTTTGTCCCTGAGACTTATTAATTGTCATTGCGAAGCAGAGCCTTACTGGAAATTGAACACGTTTGAATTGAAATGGGAGATTATATGGTATAACGGGGATGCGAGGAATAAAAACTGTGTCACCTGAGGCACTGCCAGTAAAAATAGTTGCTTCAATTAGGTTGTCTCGTGCCGTTACAAAGTTTCGGTGGCTGTAAGTTTCTTAGTAACATTATTGGTGCCCCAACCTTCAAAATGAGATTATGCTCAGGAGGTCCTGGAGGATTTAGAGTGTTGAGAAACTCTACCAGATAATGTACTGCGTCTTCTGCTTCTACAGCTGAATCAACAGATTGATATGTTTTTGGTTGTGAAGGTAGTTCTTGAAGTAAAATGTGGTTTATAGTCGTAGTCATGTCATTTTTTTGGTGTCAGGATAGCTCTCTCTCTTAACCATGACATGTCATTTTGATGGAGATTTCGTAGATCGGGGTAAACATTTTGTAGAAGGCTTTAAAAGGTATTCACAATGAGACAGAGATTTGTAGGAATATTTATTTTATGATTTTCTTGTATGAAGGTGCCATCACCTATACTCATCAGAAGAGCAGAGAACTTCTCGGCTTTTTTGTCGTCTTTCAAATTAACTCTCATGTTTATTTTAAAGTAAAAACATTGATTTGTGGCCATAGGTATGAAGATTTCAGAGATGCTTTAACTTCATCAGCGCGTGTTCCTCTAGGCATGACTGGTAGGGTTTGGCGGACGTCTCCAGCCAGCAACACTGTCAAGCCTCCCATAAGTTTGTTGGTGTTTCGGATGTCTTGAAGGGTCCTGTCTAAAGCCTCAATACCTGCTCTGTGTGCCATAGTGCATTCATCCCAAACAATAAGCTGACAATGTCGCAGCACTTCAGCCATGTTGCTCTGCTTTGATACACATGTTACACATTGGGGATTCAGTATGGTTGAGGTTCAGAGGCAGCTTGAAAGCTGAATGAGCAGTTTTGCCACCCTCTAGAAGAGTTGCAGCAATGCCAGAAGAAGCCACAGCTATGGCAATGTTACGTTTTGCTCGGATTTTTGCAAGGAGAAGGTTTATTAGGAATGTCTTACCAGTTCCTCCTGGAGCATCAAGGAAAAACACCGTGCCAGTGGCTGACACAACGCTGCTCATGATTTGCTCATAAACTGACTTTTGGTCACTATTTAGCAACTGCTCATTATTTGTGACTATATTGGCTAATTGCGAGGTGTTGTAAGATGTCTGTTTCAAGTACTCGGGATTTGACGTAAGTTGTGCCAGTTCTGGTAAAGGTGAAGGCAAACCGTAATGATGAAGAGATTGACCTCCAATAGCAATTATGTAGTTTTCAAGCAAGTGTAGACACTTGTTATAGATCAAATTTAACCACTGGTGGACTTCTGTTCGTATATGATCTCTTTCAGTCTGTCTCCTAACATCTTCTGCTATGCTGTCTTTATGTTTTTCCCATAGGTTTAAGGGGTTTTCCATTTGGCAGAACACCAACATGACAGCAAACAGTTCACGGATCTTTTGAGGTGAGCGAGACAGAGCAGCTTCCTGTAGAGTCTCGTCCCAGTTGATATCGTCATGTAATAAACTGAGTGCCCTGCAGGCTGACTTATAGGTCAGATGTAGGACACCATCAACTGTTCTGAGAGATTTGAAAGATGTGGGACCTGTGATTTTGTTGAGCAGCAGTCGAAGATGGTAGTATTCAGAGTTATTCGGGTGTACAGTGTAGACCTGTCCCAGTACATTATCCTTTTTCACTCCCGAATGTCCTGGTACAGGGTTGCCCTGTTTCTTCGGACGAAACATGTTGTTTGTCCACACATAATATGATGGAATTTCTTTATAATAAAGTTGTTTTGCAAAATCATCGTGTTTGCAAAGGTCAAAGAATGCTAAAAGGGTCATCTGTGGTGGATTGTGTACTTTATCGGCAACATTGCGTTCTGTGAAATAAATTCTTTGTCCGTTTTCAAGATGCACAGCAAGATGAACGACCGGAGGGAAACGTTCGTGAATGGGAAAACACAAAATGCGCCAGGCTGCTTCAGAGCTACTAATGTAACGACCAGCTTCGTATCGAGATACTTCGTCATTTTGATTTTGTATTGTACACACTGCCTGGTCACTTCCATTGTTAACATACTTGCAGATGTATTTGATCGATTTTACTGAATTGCAAAATTCGACATTGATGTGAGCATTGAAGAAGCGGGACAGCGCAGGACTATAAGGGACCACCCATCTGTTGCCAACATCTACTCCTTTGATGTTAATTGTATGACCTCCATCAGCAGGTGCGCGCCGGCGGTACTGAGGATAACCATCTTCTCCGGTCTGAGTTTCCGAGATGAACGTACACGGGTACTTCTTAGTGCATATTCTGTTGATCATGGATGGTGAGTTGATATTATGAGGTCCACATGGGTCATGAATCATGGTGGATTTTACTATTTTGTGTAGGGCAGGGTCAGTCTGTGGATCAGGAATTTCCGCACGGATAACTTGATCGATTAGAGCTGGTTTAATCCTATCCTTTAGCCACAATAGAATGTGTGCATGGGAAATAACTCGCTTTTGCCACTCTATGGTGTACATGTAGCAATTTGTACAGCCGAAAATGTTACTCTTCGTGAGCAAGTCTATCATTTTGCGAATCTTGAGATGAAATACATGACTGATAAGGTCGTGGCGATCGTGGGGTTTTTGACGTGGAAGGAGAACTTCAGTGATGTCAGTCCATTTAGGATTGCAAGTAAATGTGATGAATAAGTCAGGGCGGCCATAATGACATACGTATGTCATTGCGTCTTGTGTACGCTCGTGCATTATAGCGAGGTCCTCAAGTGAAGGAAGATGGTAATATCACAGCTTGACCAAGTTCTATTAAATCAGTGTCGTTTTTGTCTATAGCATCTTTTAAGTGAACGTAATTTTCAGCTCGTAGTTTTTTCTGATTTAGTCTGATATAATTTAGTCTTTCGGATTCAATTTTTGCATATATATCAACTAAAAACTGATTTAATAAAGTTCGGAAGAAAAGAATAGTATTATCATGATGTTGTCTGATCATAAGCCGGTATGAATAGAAGTTTGCTGCAGAGACGGTTTTGTTCATAGGTAATCTACTGGCAGCATGAACTTGAGGTATAGACACAGAATAGCCGTCTTCACCATAGCAGAACATGAGAGGATATTGAAGTGCATCATAGGATCTGTGGGTTTCGTTAATGCGTTGCAGTTTATTGTCTCTGGTTTTCAAGACAATATCTCTATTGCTGAATGTTTGCCCAACGATGACAACACCAACTTGATGAACTGTGGGTTTATTAAATCTGCCTTTGTGTGCATGTAATGGTTTTTTGTCTGCATGAATGACAACTTTGAAGTCTTTGTCATCATCTGAAATACTGTCCATTGTGGAGTGGAAGTCCTGGATGTAAGTGTTACAGTCATGGAGCATTTTTTGTAATTGCTTGACCAGGGGTACGTTAAGTCCAGAAAAATTAGCGCAGCGGATTTGTGCTTCCTTTTCATTGTCCCCGACAAAATAAATTTGCAAAATTGTGTTCCTCACTCGGCATAGGTAAAAGACTGCCAATCAAGTGATACACTTGTCCCTGAACTTTAAATGAAGGCATAAAATTTTCCTCAACGATTTGCTTAGCACCAAATGACGTCATTTGAAATGTGCTGTTGTACTTTCGAATGTTGTTCAAGAAATGCTCACTTTGAGGATGTTGGCCATTTAACAGGCCCTCAAGAAGGTCAGGAAGCTTACGTAAAGGAGTGAGAGAGACTTTACCACCGTTACAGCACAAACCAGGAGACTCGCATTTCCACTTCTGAGCTTGACAATAGTCACAGTGAACATCCATGGATCCAATGTGTACTGTTTTGTCAGACTCATAATGTATGTTTGAGTCGTACACAAATCCACAATTGGCTTTTTTGAGCCAAACCTGTTGTTTTCGTATGAGCCGCTTTTCATTATTGGGATCGTATCTAGAAACAGAAGCTCTATTAACTTGTGGATTTGCCTCCGTGTATTTAGCGACAGCGTCTCTATGAACTTGTGGATTCGCTTGCGAGTATTTAGCGACAGCGTCCCTATGAATTCTGGATTCGCTTGCGAGTATTTAGCGACAGCGTCCCTATGAACTTCTGGATTCGCTTGCGAGTATTTAGCGACAGCGTTCCTATTAACTTGTGGATGTGCTTGCGAGTATTTAGCGACAGCGTCACTATTAACTTGTGGATATACTTGCGAGTATTTAGCGACAGCGTCCCTATTAACTTGTGGATGTGCTTGCGAGTATTTAGCGACAGCGTCCCTATTAACTTGTGGATGTGCTTGAGAGTACAGTATTTAGCCACAGCATGTTTATTAACTTGTGGATTTTCCTGCGAGTATTTGGCGGCAGCTGCACGAAGTTGCTTCCGTCTAGCTGCATCAGAAAATCTACCACGACGTCTGATACGCCTCCTTTTTACTGAGTTCTCACAGCTTGGATTGCTGCTGTCATAATCGGTTCGAGATGGATTTGTGTTGAACTGACATTCGGTATGTGTCAATCGATGTAAGCATACAACCGGCTTCATCAATAACTTCGCATCCAGCTTTTGAGAGTTAAAATATTCATAAACATCAAAGTGTCCACTACTCAAATCGTCACCTGTGAATCTAAGATGTTTAAGAGGCATTGATGGTTCTCCAAAGGTGTAAAATATTTGGCCATTTCGGTACACTTGAAAGCGACAACCGAACAATTCAGCGGCAGCCATCAACTCACATGCAGAACCATAGGTGAAGGGCTTAAGCATTTCAGTCTTATAGTGCTCCTGTGTACTATAATTATCTCCTGTACCATCATCAGTCCACACTTTCAACCTGTCCCAGTCATTTAATACATAAGATACAATGTCCCTGCAGATATCAAAAGTGAGCCTGATATGTCCGTGCAATATGTAACACAGAGAATGGAAAAGGCAGGCGCCATCTCCGGGCATGGACACCACTCGGTAAGTGATAGTTCTTTGATTGATGGTCATCACCTCGATAGACATGTTAATAGGGGTACAGTTGGAAGACTAAAGGGAATGGGTACTTGATCAGTAAACAAAGTATAAAATATCTACACAATAACTATAACAATCGTAATAAACGAACAATAAAACAGCAGAGAACCCGTGGATTAAATAAAAAGGCTGCTTCCTTAGCGAAGCAAGGAAAAACGACGGCCTTATATGGCCTTCATTTATAAAGCAGCGGAGAAGCTGTGTAAAGGCCGCTTCACAAAAAAACAGCGGAGCGTCTTATATGGGCAGGCAGTCAGCCAAAGAAGGGAATCAATAAATAATTATAATCGTAATAAAGGAACAAAAAAATAGCAGAGAATCAGCGGATTAAATAAAGGAAATGGGTACCTGAACAGTAAACTAAGTCTAAAATAGCTACACAATAACTATAACAATCATAATAAACGAACAATAAAACAGTAGAGAACCGCAAAGCAAGGAGAAAGGACGGCCTTATATGGCGTTCATTTATAACACAGCGAAGAAGCTGTGTAAAGGCTGCTTCACAAAAAATTAGTGAAGCGCCTTATATGGGTAGGCAGTCAGGAAAAGAAAGGGAATCAAATAACTATAATCGTAATAAACGAAGAAAACAACAGCAGAGAAGCCGCGGATTAAATAAAGGAAATGGGTACCTGAACAGTAAACTGTTCTAAGTATAAAACTCCTACACAATAACTATAACAATCGTAACAAATGAACAATAAAACAGTGGAGAACCTGTGGATTAAATAAAACCTACACAATAACTATAACAATCGTAATGAATGAACAATAAAACAATGGAGAACCCGTGGATTAAATAAAAAGGCTGCTTCCTTGGCGAAGTAAGGAAAAAGGACAGCCTTATATGTCGTTCATTTATAAAACAGTGGAGAAGCTTTGAAAAGACTGCTTCCTTGGCGAAGCAAGGAAAGGAATGAACACACTGCAGCGAAGAACGGCCTTATATGGGCAGGCAGTCAATTACGTGGGAGGTGTACTGATTTCCGCAGCAGCCGCACTTATGAATATGCTAAAACAGTGGAGAAGCTGTGAAAAGGCTGCACCTTGGCGAAGCAAGGAAAGGAATGAACACACCGCAGCGAAGAATGGCTTTATATGGGCAGGCAGTCAATTACGTGGGAGGCGTGCTGATTTCTGCAGCAGCCGCACTTATGAATATGCTAAGCACAGTCCTTCACCCGCGAATATTTACCTTATATGGGCAGGCACTCAATTACATGGGAAGCGTGATGATGCAAGACGCAAGACGCAACCGCCTCACACGGCGACCAAGCTGCCCGCTATGGCCGTATACAGTATACGAAAGTAGGTTCCAGTTATGACCGTCACACGTAGAATTTCGAAATGAAACCTGCCTAACTTTTGTAAGTAAGCTGTAAGGAATGAGCCTGCCAAATTTCAGCCTTCCACCTACACGGGAAATTGGAGAATTAGTAATGAGTGAGTGAGTGAGTGAGTGAGTGAGTGAGTCAGTCAGTCAGTCAGTCAGTCAGTCAGTCAGTCAGTCAGTGAGGGCTTTGCCTTTTATTAGTATAGATGTAAACAGGTTCCAAAAGGTTGGGAGTATGAATGAGAATCAATAAACTATTCACTGCTACTCCAGCAATTGGATGTAGCCAGTTGCATGAAACCCAATGTTAATTTCACACCTCTCCTCAGGGGTGCATGGAAATGTAATGCATGGTGGATACCATGCTGCCTTAGATACAGCGATACAGCTGCCTTGCTGAGACTATCCAGGTAACCTCCATTGGCTTAAAGTTGCAGGGCTTTTAGGAGCTGCAGAGCTGAAGTAAAGGGCAACTTCTCTGGATATGTCTAGATAAATCCTCCTCCAATCGCCCCAAAATTACCAATTTTCTGCTTAGTGCAACCTTTATTGTTTAATTATTAACACCTTGCTGGGTTAATCATTGGGATCTCCTAAACCACAGCATTAATTTTCACGGTCACACTATGCGTCTTTGACTGAATCTTTGATTTAAGACAAGTATTCTGTGGCGTGCTGCTATTGTTATGAATCACAGGATTTCATGAGCAAATAATTCTCTTATTTATAGTAATTTGGTGTATTGGAACCACATTTTAATTAGTATAACATGATGTTTGTGAAATGTAGTAAAAAAAGTAGTAAGCCTGACATGTGTCCTGTGCACAAGCTACAATACTCCATCAACAAATACAGATCAAAAATTAAACGTTTTACACCAAGTGGGCCCAACAGACTTAAAACAGTATTTGAATCATATATATATAAATGAGTGTCATTTTTTTATTTCACAAAACCCGATAACCATCTGTTATTGTGGTCTTTATGAACTTCTCGTATGATACCAGTCACCACTAAAATCAATAATTTCCTTTAGATGATGCATTACTGCATTTAATGATGAACTAATATCATGGAATAAAGTAAACATTTTAGTATTCTGAAGCATTGCCATGAACTTAGTGTTTCATTCAGGCTGGCAATAGAGGAAGCCTGTTTAAAAAGCACATAGCGATTAACGACTAGGTCAGAGAGCACTTAGCTTATGAAGGATTTAATGAGCTACTTTAGTTATGACAGGAGTTGAAAAACACTCATAAACTGACAATTGATCTTAAGATGGATTTTGTGATGTTCTTAGTGTACAAATTCAAAATTAGTCATTGGACTGAGCAGACCCTAACTGGAGTCCAATGTAGCTGGAGACTGCATCGTCGTCACTCAAATATCTGTCTTATATGCTTTCACTAGCTTTATAGCATTTTTGTTGTTATACTAATGATTATTAATTTGGCTACAAAAACACAATAACACAGGTCTAGCCTTTGCAGATTTGTTTTCACAAAGTACATTTTTTAGCAGCCTTGGTGACCATGCATCTCTGAGATTCTGCATTTCAGTTAGCTCATAACATTTCATATCCGTCATATTGAATGCTTAGCCAATATGAAAATTTTGAAACACTAACAATATACATTTTATTTTGGAATGAACACAGGGAACAGCTCATTTTGGTATTGTTGATGACTTTCCATAGGGACAAAGATGGCCTATTCATTAAAAACTTGACTCAGCTTTTTATTTGCTATTATTTTTGGCAATGCCTAATGCTCAGTTTTTAAATCCAAAATCCCATGGATGTGCAATTTAGATTATTTAGTCACAACGTCTGCATGCACGGCATACTGTCCTAGGTTGGTTCCTGCAACACATTTTACGTAGCTGAGATAAATGCCTGCTCCCACCACCCTGAATTAAATTAAACAGTCAATGGATGGGTGGTTGGATAGAAAACAATAGTTATGTTTATTGCAATCAAGGGATAAGTATGAAGCCTCCTTCCCTCTAAGGAGGCTACTGTATATATTGTGCTATATTACGAAGCGATTATTATCTTGCCATCATTTCAACTCCCTCATTCAAATTTCATGATGCTAACATTGAAAACGATCACAACTCCCAGCCAATTGATCATCTTACTACACTCTCAAAACATGAATAAATCAGGTATTTTTATTTATTTGTAATGGGATTAAAATAGCAATAGTAAAAAGTCATTTTGCCTGAAAAAATAATGATTTTTCCATTTTATTAAATTTATCCTTGTCAGATTTTTAAATAAAAGGCATGATTCCCACGGTCCCACTCTGAAATTCAAGACATGTTATGCATACTTAATAAAAGTCTTATGTAATGAATGTTAAAGACACAATTATTAAAGGTATTACTTAATAAAAAATCATAAAAACTAATCTGTAATCTAGAATGCACAGTGTTTTGTATTCTGTGAAACAGAAAAAATGGTGAGATGATTTTATTTTAAATACAAAATATAAATATGATTTTAAAAAAGGATACCGGTGAGACTCCAACCAAAAGGATACTGGTTTGTGGTGACCATGCTATGACCTGTGGCATGTTATTAACAGTAACTAAGGTGGCCATCTGCCACAGTTATGTGTGTAACATAATCAAAATTTAGTCTTCTTCTTCTTTACTCTTCATCAATTTAGTCATGATAAAATTAACTTTTCAACAGTTGAATTTTTTTGGAATTCAGGCCATGAGATTGATCCACTAGGATAAATAATTTTTTATCTGATTGTCCCTAAATAGCCAAAACTTTCTTTGAGTGTCAGTGAGTCAATTAGAAATGTGTAAGTTTATTTTTATCTATATATTCTGTATATAGTGCCCTCCATAATGTTTTGGACAAAGACACATTTGTGCTTAGTTTACCCATCCATTCCACAGTTTAAAATCACTAATCAAACAATTCAGACATGGTTAAAGTGCACATTGCAGACTTTAATTTAAGGTAGTTGCATACATTTCGGTCACAGCACATAGAAATGACCCCACATTTTCAGGACCCAATAATGTCTGGGACATAGCAATGTTCTGTATATTACAGCAGTTGTATTTAGGATTTTGTCACATATCCCTTGTATGCAATGACTGCTTGAAGTCTGCGATTCATAGACATCATCATGTGTTGAGCATCCTCACTGGTGATGCTTTGCCAAGTCTGTAATCTTCAGCTCGTTTGTTTTGTAGGCTTGTCCCTTTAAGGTTTCTCTTCGGCATATGAAGGCATGCTCAGCTGGATTTAAATCTGCTTACTGGCTTGGCCATTCAAGAATTTTCCATTTTTACTTGCTCATATACGAAGTATAGGGAAAGTATTGTAATCATCCAAAAATTCGACCCCAAGATTTTGAATCTCAACATTTTAGACCTCCCTGAGTCTGAAAATACCATTTTTGGAATTATGTCTATGTGTCTGTCTGTGTGTGTATGTAAACATGATATCATGATACCTTGAGTACACTTTCACTTAGGTCAACCAAATTTTGCATACAAGTATTAGGTACAAAAGTAGATTTCCACCAACTTTTGAGCTATTTCCGCTAATCGAAAGTGGTACTTTTTTATTCATGCAACTGCAGAGTCCGATTTATTCAACTTTACTTTTATAATAATTGTTCAAAATATTATTAACTAGCCGTTCCCCAAAGCACTGCCCGTGTAGTAGTGAAACAGGACAAACTTTAAAAATCAATTAACAAAAAGGTATCGCTAGCTAAAAGGAGGCAAGTTACGCTCCAAAACACAGAGGTAGACCGACTCCCCACTACTGACGTCACGCTCCCCCCTCCCTTCGGCCCATAGCCTCTGTCTCGGATTAGGCCGAATATATCTCTCCTCCAAGTGAACTATGATTCTTAGTGCGATGAGAGAAGTTGCAAAATCAACCAGAATGTTCAAGCAGATTCTAGAAAAACCTGATCTAAATCCGCTAATTAGTCCTCTTGGTCTCTAGCTAAGTGGATGTAAAATATGACGCATGGCTGGCGTGTGAGTGAGGAGGGCCCCGCTGCATCTCTCTTAGATTTGCGCAAATAAATCTGTACCGCAAGCGAACTGCGATACTTAATGCGATGAGAGAGGTCACAACATCAACTGGAATGTTCAAACAAATTATAGAAAAAAACCTGATCTAAATTCGTTAAGTAGTTCTCTCGTGAAAAGCAGACAGACATACAGACAGAAAGACAGACAGACGTTGAATTTTATATGTAGAGAGAGATTTGAGTTGATTTGTTGGTGATAGTTCTTTAATGTACATAATATAAAAATATAATCATTGTCTTGCGGTTGTCAAGAATGCCAGGGGCGACGAACCGGCCAGGACGCCTTCAGGGACCGGAAGTGGGCATGCGCCCAACTGGGATCACGTGGGGGCCACCATCCTGGTTGCTTTGTTGGCCACGGGTAGAGGCCTTGGAAGCCCAACCCTGTAGGGACCCGTGGTCACCGCCAGGGGGCGCCCCAATGCCTTGGGGACCCTGGACCTCAGCACTTCCGCCACACCAGGAAGTGCTGGGGGGAAGAAGAAGAGGGACACCCGGAGTGCTTCCGGGAGAACAGCTGGCATTTCCACCACACTGGGGCGTGTCCAGGGAGGAATGCCGGGACACACCTGGAGCTCGTCCCGGATGACATAAAAGGGGCCGTCTCCCTTCATTCAGGGCTGGAGTCGAGTGGAAGCAGGACGAGGCAGAAGAGAGTGTGGAGGCGGCCCGAAGGAGAAGGCATTGTGTGTTGGCCAGGACTTTGGGGACATTTGGGGTTTTGTGTGCACTTGATCTTGTTGTATATATTTGTAAATAAACATGTGGTGGTGGAAAACAACATGTCCGCCTGTCTGTGTCCGGGCCGGGTTCACACGGTTTACTACTCAAATATCTATCCCCATATCTGAGTACTGTATATGAGATATGAGATATAGATATGAGTCTAGGGCAGGGGTCCTCAATCACGGTCCTGGAGAGCTGCAGTGGCTACAGGTTTTTGCTCCAACCCAATTGCTTAATAAGAAGCCCTTGTTGCTCAAGTAACACTTCTGCTTCACTTTAGTTGTCCCACTTGTTAAGATTGTGAACCCTTATTGCTTATTTAAGTCTTAAACAGCTGCATTCTTGGTTTTTAATTGCTCCTAATTAGCAATAACATGCAAACAACAAAAGAGACAAGCATTTCTCCATTTAGCTTGTTACCATTTACACCTGTGTGCATTTATCATGTACTATTGGGTTTAATTAAATACTTGGAAGGAAAGTAAAGAGAAAAAAATGAAGGACTGAGAATTACTCATCCATTTTAGCCTTCAAATCATTTGGATGATATCCTTAGAAAGGAGAAGAAAATCTAGGATACGAGAATTACCTGACATAGCGGAGTTAAAGCACTAACAAGCCATGAAATTAAATTATTGGCAAGAATTGCTTTCTAATTAAGCAACCAGGTTAAAACAAAAACCTGCAGCCACTGCGGCTCTCCAGGACTGTGATTGAGGACACCTGGTCTAGGGGAGACCACTTCCAATTTTTTAGATTTGAAAAACTTCTGTGTTGCCTTAGCAGTATGTTTAGGATCATGTGTCCAAAGAGTTTAGAGGCATTTGCTGGAACTTGAGCAAATAAGATGCTTCTATACACTTCAGAGTTCCAGGAGGGGGCTAAAAATGGCATGAACAGCATCATATCATGCCCCCTGAGTGGGGGAACAAAAAGACATAAAACGGGGATTGGGTGCCGATGGTTGATAGATGGTTAATTGTGACCAAATCAATGTAATTTAGTTTTTTGGTTACAATATTTCTTAGTATTAATGACTTTGCCTTTAGTGTTGCCCTGTTCATTTTGGTCACCAATGTCTGTTATTAGTGTATCAACCTCTGCCTATCTGAAGATCATTCTAAAACACCATTAAAATAAATAAACAGAGATCTTCACCATTGTCCTTAATGTTATGTCTGTGAGAACTTGCATGGAGAGTTCTCATCAAGCACAACTTTACTGCACACAATAGCTAAGGTTACTGTAGAATTGTGGGAATGACTTGAATGTTACTTATTAAATTTGCAAATCCACTCTAGTGAGCACTTGCTTACGGGCAATCCGCTAATAGCACAATTATTCTGTAAGATGTGTAAGTGAAAGTGTTTTTAGATTTGAAAGCATGTAAGTTGTGAACACTTCACTTATTTATCTGCTTAGTGCTACAGTATTCATTACGAGTTGTGTACAGTATACACAACTTTCCTCTAGGATATAATGTCACTGAAAAACTAATCATAGGATGCAGCTAATGGTCTGGCAGTGCCTTACAGTTATCAGCCATGCTGAGTGAATCCACAAACTTGGAAAGAATTAAAATGAGTTACAATGCTTACTGTTTAAATCATTGACACTGAGGTGGTGACAAAGCGTTTTATGGCTAAAGTGGAGAAGAAAGAACACATATTCCAAAGAGATGTGTGAAATAAAATGCAGAAACACATCATGGTCATAGTTAAGAAAAATGACATATAAAACTATTTTGAAATATATTTTACTTGATTTATTGGAGGAAAATTCTTCTCTAATCGATGTGCCAGGTGATATGCCCAGAATTCTGAAGCTTCCCCTCCTGCATCATAAACACCATCCCAGTTATTTGCTGCCAACAGCAGTGTTGGGCACAGTGGTGCAGTTCACTAAGGTCAGATCAGTTTTTCAAATTTTAAAGTCATACAAAGCAAAATTAGGGAGATTTATGTAAAAAATCAAGTCAGGCAAATCAGACTTTCACTGGAAAATGGTGAAAACATCGTACATCATACATCAACAGAGAAGGAAAATCCCCTTTATTGTCAATTCTTCATCAAAGTTTTGCATATTGCCAAGGCTGAACATAAATTAGGAGCTCCCATAACCTTCAGCACATCCTTGAGTTTTGTAAGAGTGGCTCTGCATTTCTGTTGAGTGGACAAATGCTCCAGTGTGTTTCACAGGTGTATAGTACATGTCCTGGAGGGCGGCAGAGATTAATGTTTTCATCATTTCTCGATGCCATGCTCTGTTACTCTAAAGCTTTCTGTGATATTTTGGGGATGAATGCAGAGACATTAAAATACCACAGAGCAAAGATCTCTTGAAGTGGCAGATTATGTACATTAGACATCAGATGAGTGGAGATAACATTCAAATCAATGTTAATGATCTAAAGCCAGTATATGCAGACATGCTTTTTAACACAATCAGAAAAACTGTCGATCTGAACACATCGTGCTGCTGTGAAGTGACATGTCAATGCTTGTGGTTGCTCCCACTGTGTGACAGAAGCTGATGTAAATGATGTTGAGTGAGAATTTACTATACCAAGTAAAGCAAAAAGGTGAAGCTTGAACAGGTTAGACATTGAATATGGTAAAGTAAAAATGTACTGAATCATATAGGGCTTAAATCTTTCTTACATTCTTATGTAGGAACACAAGAGTTTGCAGTATAGCATACAGATAGAATTATTAACTCCATATAGTAAAAACAAATATATGCTACAAACCTTTCCAAAGCTGATTTGCAGTCAAATCACAGCAAACATGCAAATTCTGAATAAGCACATATATCAAAGGCAAACTTGTACATAGCCAGGATTACCTAACCTGATGCAGTATTTTACCACTCTTTGCTTTCGCAAAGATCGTATCAGTTACAATTATGTTATCATATACTGTTATAAAGCAGAGTCCAAAACATTATTTGTGTATCTTGTACTGCTTTTGCACAGATCATATCAGCTACAATTATATTATATACAGTGCCTACAGTATATCAAGAAGCAGATGCTTAAGCATTATTTGTGTGCTGTCTCAAGCTGACAGCTAAACGTTGAATATTTACAAAATGAATCGCTGTGTAAGGTAATTTCTTGTGACTCTTTCTTGACTTGATGTGTTACTAGCAAGACAGTTTTGGAAGTTAAAGAAAGAAAAAATAAGATAAATGCACATATATCCTGTTTATTCAAGTACGAAGCAGCTAAATCTGCAGCCATAAAGTTTATGCAAAGTGTTATCACTTGACAGAAGTTCAAAAAGACATCAATTCTCCTTTATTTCACCCTGTCCCAATTTCCTAGTACAGCAGAGAACAAAATGATTCATCTTTTCTGTCATTTGGGGCTTAAAGCTGTCTCAAAGTGCCTTCTCTGTCTGCTGATCAGAGGGAGGAAGCCAGACTCCCATTGTGGTACTGTGCAGCCTGTAAATGTTAACAGAATCACAGGGAAACAGGTAATGGCTTCTTTTTCACAGTGTGTCAATTTTTTAAACTAATGTTTTTTTTATGCAGGACAATGTGGTGGGCATTAAAGCTGACAATACTCATAGATTTATTCAAAAAATGTTTAAACCTGAAAAATAAAGTAAATGAAGATATAATCATATTTTAATTTTGGTAATGAAGTTATTATTCAGAATTATTGAAAATGAAATTACAGTATTCATTCTACATGTTTAATAAATTATCTGGTGTTAATTCATTTAACATGATTTATCATTGAACCAAGACCAAATATGAAAATCCTTAAATTCAACTCATGCCTCCAGTGATCTGGGTTTCTCATTCATTCATTCATTTGTTCATTCATTTACTGTCTCTAGGTACTTCATACATTCTCCCTGTGCCTATGAGGGTCTTTTTTATGTAATGAGGTTCCCTCCCACATCCCAAAGACATACAAACTAGCCAAACATGTTTCTTGCCATTTCTATAATGGCATAGTATGTGTGTGGGTTTGTGTGTGAGTTTGCATGGCAATACTGACAGGATAAGATGTGCCTTCCAGCAATTTGGTAATTCAAAACAAAAACTGGTCAATTGAATGTTCAGGTCTGGTTAATTTCAACCAGTAAAGTGTTTGATTTGGTTTGTGCTAGAAATGACTTCATAAGTGTTTAATTAGATTCCACAGACTTTCTCCAAACAGGAGAAAATGTATATGTGTCCTTCAGTCTTTAAGCCTTGTCTTTAGAATAATTTTTAAAATGTTCATTAGATGGTTGGAATTTGACATGATCAGTGCTTTGTTGTGATTTATTCCCTTCTCTCTGCAATGGACCATAGTTTTAGTGAGTTTAACAGAAGACATTTCTTCCACTGTTTTTAACACGCATCCAGGAGTCATACTCAGCTTCTATCCAGGGCGTGGAAGAACACTTTTGATGAGATCATTAGTGTTTGACACTGCAGTATTGTTGCTGTGACAGAGAACAAAACAGTTGACCAAGAAAAATTTGAAAGATTCAAGAATAGTAAATCATCTGGTTACTTTCAAATTGCCTTTTGTGTTAGTGGCCTTCCTCTTTAGGAAGAATAGAAACCGATTAAGATTACCCCTCTTCAGGAGGTAATATTTAAGATTCTTCATTGCCATCCTAACATATTCAAAGGTAGTTTAACTCTCGAGGTAAGGGGAAGTGGCAGAGTACTGGAGGACTGTGTTGGTCATTTGTTTATAACTATTCTGTTTAGATCTTTACAGCGAAACACATTTGTTGGTTCATATTTCAAGTTTTACAGCTCTTGGTGCTTTTCAGAGCTATTTCCTGTGGTGATATTAGTTTGAATTATGAATACAAAACAGCTATTGACTTTTTAAACAAAACATATACGTACAATACAGCAATATAATACTGAAAAGGAATATAAAATCAGCTTATCTCTTCTTCCTTCCTAAAGTGAAGCTCAGCTGAACTGAACTGAACTGAATGTTAGTTCTTTTCAC
This sequence comes from Polypterus bichir lapradei, assembly GCA_026402145.1. Taxonomy (NCBI): domain Eukaryota; kingdom Metazoa; phylum Chordata; class Cladistia; order Polypteriformes; family Polypteridae; genus Polypterus; species Polypterus bichir. Next base: position 58,575,064 of record JANRMT010062790.1, on the reverse strand, counting down.
TCGTTTGTATCTCTTTCGGGGCGGCACAGTGGTGCAGTGGTAGCGCTGCTGCCTCGCAGTTAGGCGACTCGGGTTTGCTTCCCCGGTCCTCCCTGTGTGGAGTTTGCATGTTCTCCCTGTGGGTGTGCTCCGGTTTCCTCCCACAGTCCAAAGACATGCAGGTTAGGTGGATTGGCAATTCTAAATTGACCCTAGTGTGTGTTTGTGTGTGTCCTGTGGTGGGTTGGCACCCTGCCTGGGATTGGTTCGTGCCCTGTGTTGGCTGGGATTGGCTCCAGCAGACCCCTGTGTTTGGATTCAGCGGGTTGGAAAATGGATGGATGTATCTCTTTTGAAATAGTTCACATTTTGTTTACTAATCCGTCCTCTTTGCCTTGATGCTTATTTCAGGCTGGGTTTCTTCAAGAAATATCTATAGAAGTCAGTGCTCCACTACATGAAATAATGGCTAAACCTGAACAGTTCATGAGTTTGTTATTCAGCTGCCTCATCCGCAGCACAGTGATTAAAGTATCTATGATTAGGAGTTGTCATGAGGTAGCCCATTACTGGTAATAACTATTGATCTTCTTATAAATTCATTATTATACATGTGTGGTGAATGAAAATGTGTGCATGTTTGCTAGGCGGTTATATAAAGTATACATTTGTCATGCTATAAATTTCTTTCACCTGCATGTTTTTGTTAGTATTAAGCATAAACATATTTTGAATCCAATATTCTTTGCTTTATGCCCATATTTTAAGTTGATATTTAATCAGCTATTATTTATTTTTGTGTGCAATAATCTCACATACTTATGTCTGCATGTTAATATTTCTGGGAACCCTTAGCTGCAAAAGTGAATACTGTATTTTGTTTTTTAAATAAATTTGAGACGTTGATTTACTTAAAATTGACATGCATTCTGAAAAATAAAATATGCAAAAATAATTTTTAGTTGCTACTTTTCTTAGTTGTGTCCATGTTGAAGCTAAGATCTTCAACTTTTAACAATATAACTAAAATTTAGTGCTAATTATCTGACCATGAAAATATGTCATTAGAAAGTGACTTAATGTAATTTAATTGTATTATTTTAGATGGTCTTTTATGAATCACTATTGCTGTCTTACATATTTGACTTTTCAATTGTCTGTATTCATAAATGTCTCATATGTTCATATCAGATTTATTTGATTCATATGCACTTAATTTGACCATATCTCTCTATTATAAAAAAAAATCTTGAGACAAGACTATTGGCAAGAGATTTTTTCAAGTCCTGCCCTCCTCTCAACCATTTTCAACTATGCCAACGGTCCTCTCACCTCTCATTCGTGTGAATGCTTTTGCCAGACGCAGTTCCTGCGCTCTCAGCTCTTATAAATTTTTACGTTTTCCTCACTTTAAGTTCCCAATAAAAGAAGACTTATTATGTACAAATCTTATTGAAGAATTTCATCCCAAAGGGTTATCAACAGAAGAAATGAGTACACTGGCAATCCTAGCACTGAGAAATGATGAAGTCAAACGAATTAACGCAAAAATTGTCCAATGGTTACACGGCAAATTGGTTAAATGCATATGAATAGACTATACTGAAACAGTTGGTGGTGATGGTGCAGAAGACAAAAACATCAACTTACAATATCCCGTAGAATATCTACAACCATTAATACCATCCAGTCTTCCTCCGGCTGGATTACTGTTGAAAGAAGGATGTATCGCAATGTTATTGCACAATTTATGTCTGAGTGATGGGCTATGCAATAGGACAAGATTAGTTGTATTCAAAATTGGTCAAACAATTCCGACATGTAAAATATTAACAGGAGAAAAGAAAGGTAATGTAGTACATCTTCCGCGAACACCAAAGGAGATCTTGATATGCCATTCATATGAAAACGTTTACAGTTTCCCATCAGAATAGCTTTAGCTATGACAATTAGCAAATCACACGAACAAACATTTGAAAAAGTCAGTTTATTTATTACAGAGAAAGAAATGATATTCACTCACGGGCAGTTATATGTTGCGTTGTCACGATATAAGTCCAAACACGGAATCAAAATTCAATGCGATATTAATGAAAAGTTAATTCAAAAAATTGTTTTTACTGAAGTTTTACAGTAAAAGTGTAAGTTTAAAAAGTATTTGTGTGTTAATTTCAAAGCCAAATGAAAACGTATAACACAACAAATACCTCTAACACAACAAGCGAGCATAGGGAAGAGCCCCCCAGTTTTATTACAATTTAATCATCACATTTTATCAAAGGAATGGCAGAAACAGAAAACAATTAAGGAAGGAATATCTGAAATAGAGATATAAACCAGTACCAAGATAGCGACAACTGCAAATGTGCCCAATATGCAAAAATATCCTTTCTGCTGACCATTCCAGACTGATCGAACATTTTCAGAAGGCACATCCTGACAGAGCAGTCAACATATTCCTGTTTTTTAATCACTTTGAGATAAATTTCAAAGCAACCCAACCTTGCTAAGCATGTTTAGGCTACATAAAATTGAGGAAAAACTTGTTGTACTAGAAATTAATTAGGTTCTGAAACCAGTTTTAAAGAAGTCACCACACATGATTGCTTTAAGCAGCACTGGAGTGTCTGTGCTTGTCTGACATAGAACATAAAAGTGGGATACAAGATAATGATATGCAAGAAGAAGACCACAGATAGAGCTGCAGGCAACAAGGCAGCAACAACCCCTGCTTGAGTAGCAAGCAGCTGCACAAGAACAGCCCCTCCAGAGGATCACATGCAATAACACTCTTGCTTGTGTTGACCCACCCTAGAGTGTCCCTTGACATGTTGAGGCAGCAAAACTAGACAGACATCTACAGAGGTCATGGATGAATGGGTGGAAGGCAGAAGGCTCATGGTTTGTGGTGAAAACTGAAGCTTGTGATTTAATGGAAACTGCAGCAGACACTGAAATCAGTTGTTTAATGGACGCAAAAAAAACAGGACCTGAGGCCTCAACTCACATTGTAGTGATGGCTGGAGTTGACAGAATTAGAGATTCAGGTATAAGGACTGAAGACCCAAAAATGCCTCTGGATGGGTCCTTTGTACATTCTGGTATAGCAGCCTTGACTTCATTATTATTATTATTATTATTATTATTATTATTATTATTATTTTGGCTCTAACCTTTTTGAGACATTAGCAGATTTTTCATTGTCTTGCACAACATTTCAAAACCCTCTCAGCGTTCTGGACAATACAACAGAAAAGGCTGCATCAAATGATTCAATACTTTGGCATTTTGAAATAAGATTAATAGTCTTTCATTTGTGTCTTTCTGCTTTCTTTTAGATTTATAGTCCAAGAAAACATAAAGGAAATCCATTAGAGTATTAATTTTCTCCACATCTGCTGATGAATTGATATTTTCTGTGCTAGGTATTACATTCAGCAAGGCATTATAGCTACTATCCAAAATGAAATGTAATATTTGCAGCTTGGGTCTGTTCCACATGAATGGCCTGTTTACAGACATGATTTTATTTTTTTTTTAAATTTGGCTAAGGCATTTAGTTTTAAATTTAGGCCAACAAATGCAGGAAAGGCTTCAAACTCAGAGCTAGCCCTTTAAAACTCTTCAAAGGTCTCAGGATTCATGGTAGGCCTGGCAGATCTAGATCTGCACCCTCAAAAAAGGCCAGGACTATTATTTCCAAAATGGAGACAGGGAGTCATTTAAACCACTGGCCCAGTAAGCAAAAGCATACTTTGTTATAATAATGCAGTTTACTTACTAAGATGTTTCAAAATGGAAACTAAATATTGAAAAGGTAAAAAACACATAAGGAACCATAAGGAATATAGTGGTGGTATTTAATATAAGTAAAAATAAATAAACAAGAAAATGCTAAATAATCGGGTCCATAGATTTTGTATTATAATTAAAAGCATATTGAATTTCATTTATTTCACTTATTATTATGGATTTCGCTCATTTTATTTTGATTACATTTTGATTCAAGACCACATTTTAATTGTGTCAAAACTGAATGTAATAAAATGCCCAATCCTGCATAGAAGATAATGTAAGTTCACCAGCTAGACCAAATAATGTCAGAAAAACAGAAAAGATTCAATGCAATCCATAAAAAATGCAGCAACAACCTCAGAATCTGAGAAGTCAAATTGCACACACCAACTAAATTAAAATACTCCTGTCTGCACTTTTCTTAATTTTTTTTCCTGAAAGTTTCACTGTTTTGTGTGTCTGTCCATTGGCACATTGGCTCTCTGCGATCCATAACATCCACACTACATGCTGTCTCAAGAAAGTGAACCATATCAGGCGGGACCCCAGCCAACCTGCACTGTCACTTTTCACCCTCCTCCCAACTGGGAAGCAACTAAAGTCCATTCGGATGCGCACCTCCAGGTTCAGGAACAGTTTCTACCCAACTGCAATCAGACTCATGAACAATCGGTAACCTTGTGTCATCTCCACTGCTACTTGCACATATACCACTGTCTCTATTTATTCCTAGGATTCTGGTTTTATTTATTTACTTATTTATATTCATTTACTTATTGTGTGTGGTTTTTTTTTTGTCTATGTTCACTGTCTGCAGGGGCACATGCAAGCAAGCATTTTATTGTACATGGTACTTGTACACATGACAATAAATAATTGAAAATTGAAATTGAAATTGAATTAGGGAAAGAAATAGAGTTTGGGACTTGGTGAGTTTAAAGAAAAATGTTCCCATTGTTTCTATTCTCTCTTTAAATTCTTTGCCAAATGGAGTGTGGTCAAAACTGCATAAAGTAAACAGGACATGAGTGTACTTGGAGTATATCTAATGAAGTTAATTTATACAAGACCTAATAGGCAGATGTGTTTGTTTCTTTCGCATAAAAGAACTTCATTCATGCAAAACTATGGCATTATCTTGGTAGGAAAAACAAAGAAGATTTTAGTGCTACATGCTGTATGGTACTCAATGGAGATTACAAGGGATTTAAAAGCTGTTCTTGTTGACAAGTGTCATAGTAATTGTTGGAATAATCATACATAAAACATTATAAGACCCAAGCCAAAAGGAATTAGAAACTAAAGCTGTTGTCTGTTTTGGACATCGTGTATCTTTTAATACACCAGAAGTATTAATATACATATACAGTTACTACAATAATAAATGAACAAAAAAAAGAATACAGTTTTTCTAGCACCAAATTCTCTTTAAAATGCCTTTTCCATTGACAGTTACTTTCTTTGTGTAGTTACAAAGGACAAACTGAAAGATTTTAATATGTAGGTTTTCCTGCCTAGGCTTTAAAATCAACATTTTTTCTGGCTATCTTTTTCCATACTTTATAAAATAACACACTTAAAAATGAATGAATAGTAGATTTTAAATTCAACTTCCTCATCTCTGTGTGTTAAGTTATTGAAACAATAGCTTAACACACAAACAACTGTCACAGATTAGTCCTTGTCCTCCATTAGTTAAAATCACTGGGAAAAGTCTGGGGGAGCTAGCAAGAAACTCCAAATACATCAGAGCATGTTATCCTATCTTCTCAGGAAAGACGTAGAAAGAGTATATGGTGAGGTGCCTGGGAACAGAGACTACCCAGTGAACTCAAGAATAATCACAGAAGCTTTGCCTCCTCTGGTCATGTGACATCAGAGATTGTAATAAAAAGAGAAGCCTGACAGGGTTTATGCAGTTTGGTGAAGAATATGAGATAGGGAGGAATTCTGCCTGTTTCTGTATATTTTAGGGTGAAACATGCAAAGTAGGGCATCTGCTGCCAACTTCTATGACCATGAATATTTTAAAACATCTGTGGAAAGCCTTAGATGAGATTAACAGCCACTGTCTGAGGGATAAATACCCAGAATTACTCATTTTAGAAGAAAATAAGGCTCTGATAACCCTTGGGTGACCTATCTGGTGATTATTGCTTTCTTGACTGCCTTCCTTTATTTTAAAGAATCTACTCAAATGGTTTGTGGAAATCGTGTTTGTGAGTTTGTGTTCAGACTTGCTGCACACATAATCACAGTTTCACTGCATTTTACAGTAATAAAGTTTTTCTTTAATTTTGAGTTTAAATTGTATACTATGCTCCTACACCTATTCTCCCAAAATGTTTAGAAAGTTTACAATACTTTGTCTAAAAGGTAAGTAAAGTATTAGAAGGTTTATATAAATATTGTGTGATTTCTTTTTTAATGGTAATATAATATTTATAATGAAATGCAGAAGATGTAGTTGAATCTTAAATGGGGCATCAGTACACCTTATCAGGCCAATGTAGAGTTACCAGTTAACCTACTTTGTATATGATAAATAATAGTATGTTATCACCAATAAAAAATAAAAAACACACAGTATTAAAAAAAAGTCTTCTATCAAGTTACATACCTCTTAGATAAAGGATCGTAAACTTAAAACTTGTATAACAGTATATTATTGAACCAAATCCAAATGTTTATTTAGATTACAATCTAATAACTTATACTAGTGGAGCAGATATCCTACACTACAGCATATAATTCAATCAAATATAATTTCCCTTGGGATTACTGTGCTTTACATAAAGAGCTTGTAGTTAGGAACAAAATACTATAGCTTATATACACTTTGCAATCAAAAGTAAAACACAAGTACAACAAACACTAGTTATAATGTGGTCATCGCATGGTTGCCTTCCTCCCTGACAAGTAATCACAAAAATCACAGTCACTAGTTCACTCATACTGAGACTGTCCTCACTAAAGCCAAATTAATAATGTGGGACTGGGTTTTGCAAACCAACCATTATGGGTCAATTCCTAACACCAGGTTTAAATGCAGTATAAAGTACAATTAGAGAGAGAATAATAATTTGTAAATCTGCTCCATTACAGAGGCCTCTCTCTTACCCAAAAACTAAAACTTCAAGAGTCGGTTTAATTTTAATGATGCCCCCAATGACCTTATGGTCCCTGGGGCTTTACCCAACTGGCCCATTTAGTGATACATGTAGGCCTAATCTGCATATCTTTGGGATGTGGATGGAGAACCAGTGTACCATAAGTAAGACATACCAGAAGAAAAGTAAGGTTATGCTGATCAAATGTATAGGATGAAAGGAATATAAAAAGCAATGATTGCTAGGATCAATATTTATATTTATATTTATATTATATTATACTGAGTTGAGCTAATAACTCGTGTGTCCAGTGTCAGATTTTTTTTGTTCAGACTTTGTATTTTCTGTGTCATTAAATAGAGCGGATGGGTTGGCACCCCAAAATTTCCCAGAGCCCCTGCATTCTTCTCTTCACAATACCTTGCTTAAAAAAATAATAATAAACATATATAAAACACTTGAAATTAAACAGAGACATAAAACAGGGAATACAGAAAATGAACAAACAGCATCATGATTTACGAAAAATAATAAATGAGAAAAATAACAATTGCAAATCATTCCCAAATTAGTTTCAAACACTAAAACCTGAGGAAATGAATGGGTATTATGACATTATCATTATAAGATATTGAAATTATTATTTAACATTATTTATTTTCTTTTTCTACAGTTTATCTTCAAAATTGTGCAATAGTAATTTCATGGTTGTAGCCATTGTACTATTACATGTGATGTAGTTTTGTCATCCCTATGTAAGATGGCAGTACTAATGGTCATTGAAAAATTGTGTAAAATATTTTAATAGTTAGGGACAAAAATATTACTTAGGATTAGAACCTGTTTTCATCAGTATTTGCATTCTGACCTCAGAATAATGATTAATGTCTTAGTTCTGTCTGCAGGCTCATATTGATTTTTTGGCACTGACCCATGAGGTTCCCTCAACTATTATCTTCCTTTTCCCTTTGGCTCTTTGTGTCTCGATCCTACCTCTATTATCTGTTCAGGGTTGGAATTGGCTTCTCTCAATTTTTGCCACAAAAGTTATAACACTGATTTTTAAAGGTTTTAAAGTTCTACTGAAAAAGTTTTTATCAAAATTAGCATATGATGTCTGTTATGAATTAAAAAATGCTAAACTGAAATTTATTTAAATAAAGATACAAAGACTTGGTCATTAAAAGTATTGTAGCAGTCTGTCACAGTACTAAAATTAAAGTTAAGATCCTAGAAAAGAGAATTTCAAATGTGTGATTTTGGACTGAATGTGAATGTGAGCTGTTTGTAAAAATATAAAATAAAGTACTGCGTATTGTTTACTTAAACTTTACATAATGGAATATGGAATATGTCCCACTATATTCAGCTTTGATGGGCTGTTGCATTCATAGTTTATTTTAGCAACCACTTCAAAGGCTATTATCTGTAAAGTTTATTTTAGCAGGTGTCACACACGTGCAATTAGGAGGCAGTCAAAAAGCCTAAAGGTGAGTGAAACATCACAAGATGAAGGATTGTCACGTGGTACTTATCTGAACCTCTTCTCTGAACAGGAAAACCGAGGAAAAATAATCGCCTCTATTTCCGGATTCCAAAATGGATGCCATGATGTCAATTCCGGCGACCCGATATGACATCCCTTCCGGCCATTACGATTGACGTCACTTCCGGTTCCTCCAAAATTATGCTGTTTCCAACTCCTGCATTCAGTGTCACTTCCTGCCAACCATTTCCTGTTCCCATAATTCATTTCTGTATAAAAAAGCCATTTTGTTCCATAGACTTTGTCAATTGTTATAATACAGTACTTTGATCATTCATCTGCTAATTTTTCTTCATTTTGTCCGTAGGACAATATATGGGGACGGTCCCCAAAACTTTATTTTTGTAGAGTTTTCTTCTTTTCTGGATTTATTTCCACACAGGTAAAATTTTATTTACTTCAACTGAAGATCTAATACTTTATTGCAAATATAAAAGTTCTTGATTTACAGCTGCACTGTGGATAACAAAATTAAGGTGTAGAAAATGTGATGGAATATGTAAAATGTAATGTATGTCAGGCTTTGAAGTTTTCAAATTGTGGAAATGTGCTCACTGTAGCTAATGGGTGAATGTTGTGAATTTAAGAAAGCTATAAAGGTCAAGAGATCATTTTAAACACTCCGACAGCCAAACAATACAAAATGTAGAGAACAGCAGGGGAGTGTGTATGGGAGTAGCATAAGAACATGTACTGGAGACTTATTAAGCAGTTATTTGCCTTTAATTGTGTGTTTGCAATGCTTATTTAAATTGCAAAAAAGTTTTGGTAAGAACATGTGTCAGAAAAAAAAAAATTAAGCCTGTTAACTAATATAAAAATCATGGCTTTATAGTGGAAGGATTTAAAATTGTTTTCAAGGCTGCAAGGGAATATTTTTGCACTTCAAAGGAAATCATTTGGTATCTACAATGACTGCAGCTATCATCTGGTCAATAGGTTGAGGATTCCTTGAGGAAATACAAGGAATCTCACAGCTGACAGGCAGAGATGTATGCATGGCTGCACATACAGACAAAACTGCAGAACTTATTTAAGAAGCTTTCCACAGAGAAGAATTTTACTGAGAAATTTAGTTTGCATAATTTATTCTTAGTAGATTTTCTTTATAAGAGCAAATGAATAATGAGCAACCAAACATTGGCCTGGTGTGAGTGAATGTGAGTGTGCTCTGTAATGAACTGATATTTTGTGGTGGACTGTTGCCCTTTTCAGGGTTGGATTGCACCTTCTGCTTTTCATTACAAATATGATTTTGCCATTAAATCACACAGTGTTAAAAGACAATGTTTAATTGGTAAACAAATTGTACCCAGTAAATGACATTAGTAAAATGCTGAATATTTTTTATTCTGCCATAATATGGAAGCAGAAGTAGATTGATAAGAGGATTGGTGAAATAAAAAGCCCCAACAATGAACAATGGAGAATTGTAAAAAGCTTCAACAGTTAAACTATTGAAGGGCTTTCTGTTTAACTCCTTTTGTTTTTTGTTGGTTTATTCTTCTGAAGCAAATTATTCACTAGATACATCTTTCAAAGCAGTGAATGTACTAATAATACCAATTTTGTTTTTAGTTCTGCTCCCTCATGTGCTAAGGAAAACCATCCATTGTGCCTGTCCTTGGAAGAGGGCAGCCTTCTTTAATTTTGCAAGCAGAGGCATAGCTAGGGTTTTCAGCACCCAAGACAACTGAAGATTTCGCGCCCCCTCCTGTTTGACAAAATGTAATGGGGAAGGGAAAGAAAATTTTTAATAATGTATTTAAAATAATAGTATTTTAAGAAAAAAATTTCATTTAAGTCTCCAAAAATGATACCGCCGCCTTGTGTTCTTTAAAATCTAAATCTGTCATTAGTTTTTGTAAGAAAAAATGTGTTTTCCACATTTAAAAATGATTGTAAAGAAAGTATATAGCAAATTATAAAGCAAAATAATTATATATTTATAAAAACTGCATTACTTACAATTTATTTGTCCGAAAATATGATGGGGAAACATCTAGACTTTTGCAACCATCTACTAGAATACTTCACCACAACCCAATCAATTTTCTGTCAAACACAAACACAAATCACTTGGACCACAGAAATAGCATTTGCAACAACTTAGAAAATGATACACTAATGCCTCATGTCAGTCGCGCGACCTGTTTAATAACGTCAAAAATGTTTCTGGGTGGGAGTCAAGCATGTTAGAGTAGTGGAGGGGATAAATTATTATCTGTTGGGTATATAGAATTAAAACGTGCTTCGAAATCAGAAAGAGACAAAAAACATAGGAAAAAGATATCCTCATACTGATGGAGTGATTGACTGAGTATGCAAATGTTTTTTATTTACTTTTTAGTGGATTTAAGAATTGAAAACATTTCATTCTAAAATTTTGTAACATCAATTTGGCACCCCCTGGAAGCTGCACCCAAGGACAGATGTGCCCCCGGGGCCCCCCCCCCAGCTACGCCACTGTTTGCAAGAGCATCACGGAAAACAATGAGGAAACCTTGACCGAGAGTACCACTTGAGCTCTATTAAGCACTTAATGGAGTTAAACTGAACTTGCACAGATACCTAAAAGCAGTTGCTTGGCTGAAACCAGTGGAAGCAGAAGTGTTCCAGATGGTGTGGTATCCATTGTGCAATTTGTCTGCCCTGAGAGAATGAAAGAGAGAATTGAATGTTAGCAAAATGTTAGAGCAGACTTGGGCATTGTGTGGCCCATAGTCTGGTTCTGTTGTCCCTGTGGAAGGTAAGACAAACCTCACACTATGCTAGAAAAATGAGTGAAATTTTGTAAAGTGTGTGCCTTCTAATCTATTTATGTATAGTGATGCTGATGGCAAATACCTGCCTGGGAGTCAGTCTGAATCACGACAAGATGTGAGCAGTAACGAGCAGTAAAATGAGCAGAAATGAGCAGTAAAAAACAAAAAGATGAAGATGAAAACAGATCATTCAACAAATCCTAGACTTCTAAGTATGTTTTCACAAAAGCTAGAGGTAAGGCAGTCAGTTTGGTAGGCAAAGAGCACATCGCTGCATTCAAAGACTACAACTTCAGCTGTTACTTCGAGACCAAACATGCCAAAAAATACAGCAACTTATCTGAAGAGAAGGTGAGGAATTGTTAGCTAAACTGCAAAAGCAGCAAAAGGCTTTTTACAAAGCTTCATACAGCAAAGAAATGAACAATAAAAAACAGCTATATACAGTATTTGCTCATAAAATTACCAAAAGAAGTAAACTGTTTTTGGATGTGGATTTTGTTAAAGAGAAGAAGGATTTGTTTGAACCTCTGTCCCTCACACACTAAACACTTACAAGCTGGATTTAGGAAATTGCAGGGAATCTGGAAGTGTAGCTGAAGAGCATGGTGGAAAATGTCGACTTCTTCCCCTTGTGCTTGGATGAGAGCTTGTGGTATAGCAGGTGCACAGCTCAGATAAAAAGCCACTTTTTAAATAAATAATCACTGCACTTACGGCTTAGAAAAGGGGGCGAGGTAGTGTGGACGGAGCAGTTCCCAGGTAATTCGTGATGCGGATGGTCCTCGCTTAAGTGCACAGGTGAGGAGTTGTCCGCATCCGTAATTGTTGCCGGGAGCTGCTAATTGCCACACCTGATCCACGTCCCCATAATATTTAATAGAAGAGTGAGTTGGATGAAAGGGAAGGAGAAAAAGATATAGAAAAGAGAGAGAGAGAAAGAACAGAGGTTAATGGGGAAGAAGGTGGCAGGAAGGAGAAAGCCGGTGCGTGAGAGCAAGAGCAGTTTGGACGGTAATGCAGCTGGTAGGAGAGCCCCAGAGGAGTGTTTGGCCGACTTCTAGAGGGGGCAGATTGAAGCGGTCGCTCAAGCTGAGCAGTTTGGTGGAGCTGGAGTGACCGGTAGTGGAGTCGACTGGCCCCTGAAGGAAGCAGAGTCATGGAGGCTTTGGGCATTTTGAGCCCCAGCATGGGCGCCCTGGCCACTGGGGAAGGAACCCAAGTCTTGGTCCAGCTGGAGCCCGACATAGCCGGGGATCGGAGGGCTAACGGACCAGTATTGAAGGGAGCTGCATTTGCTGGTTGAGCGACTCCCCTGTTGCGGGGCCCGTAGGGGAGAAGCAGGGGAGCCACCAGTAAGGAATAAGTATGCACAGGATGTTTAAAGAAACGCTGCTTCCAGCCATTGTTTTTAACTTCATTTAAAAGGATTTTTCTATTGTCTCTTTAACCTGCACAAATTCACCTGTTTTATTGGATTATTTATTTAATGACTTATTTGATACACTGCACTTATATATTTGAACACTTTAATTCTGTTGTTTCTGGTCTTGATTTTTAATAAAAGCACTTTACACTTTTTGTACCATCCCCTTGCTTCATGGTTGATTGTCTTCACTGCCTAGCTCATCGGTGACATTACCAACGGTGTTGGGTTCGAGAGCTCCCAAAAGCTGAATGGGAGCATTGAGCAGAACCCGCATCGTCACAGAGCTATGATGTTTGTGACATGACAACACTGTTGATTTTCATGAAAGGAATAACGAAGACTTTAAAATGACAGAGGAACTGGCTGCTATGCAGTCAATGAAATTGACAACAACTGGTAATGATTTATTTGCAGAAGTTAGGACACCAGTGTAAAAACCAGTGTGGTGTAACAACTGATGATTCTCCTACTTTGATAGGTAAAAATGCTGAACATTTTAGAATGATGCAAGAAAAAATGGCTGAGATTAACCCAGCCCAAAAACTCATATTTTTACATTGTATTATTCTCTAAGACGTTCTATGTAAACCAGTGCTAAAAAATAATCATGTGGTTGATGTTGCAACAAATGCTATAAATTTCATCAGGGCTAGGGCACTAAATCTCAGATAGTTTGTTACACCGTTGGAGGAGCATGAGACTGATCACGTTGGTCTGGGATACCACACAGCTGTCATGTAGCAAAGTGCACAAACAGGTCTGGGATCTGAAATCAGAGACTCAGGAGTTTTAGGAAATGAAAGGAAAAACCATCCCTGAACTAAGCAGCACTGAGTGGCAACCAGAGTTAACATTTGCTGTTGAGGTGATGGCAATGAATAAACTGAATGCAAAATTGCAACTTGAATTTTTTTTTGCACATGAAATGCACAGCCTAGTAGAGAACAACAAGTAGAGAGAAACACATTGACACACCATCCCATACTGAGAGGGAGGAATCTATCTGCTGATCAGCTTAACAGATATGCAGACATGTTCTGGGCACTGCATGGTGAGTTTTCTAGGCGATTGGAAGCCTTCAAAGCAGTGGGAACTGAAATGTTCACCTCTCCTTTTACATATGATGTGGACAGTGCCCCCAAGTGAGGTACAACTTGAACTTATAGACTTGCAGTCGGATGCATTGCTGGCAGAACACTTCAAGTCAGTGCCATTACTGACATTCTACAATTCTCTCATAAAGGAGAATTCCTCACACTTTTGAGGAGACTGGCTGAGAGAATGCTTGTCCTCTTTGGATCACATACATATGTGAACAGATATTCCCAGTAATGAAATTCAACAAATCCAGGTACAGATCTTCTGTCAGTTATGACCATCTGTCTGCTGTACTGTGAATAGCAACATCAGGAATTACACCTGACTTTGGTGCAGTATTTAAAGCTCATCAAAGACATAATTCTTCTCACTAAGTTGTCAAAGGTACAGAGACAGTAAAACACATTACCAGTGACTAATGCAGTAAAATGCATTTCTTATTTTGTTTTACACATTTAGGAATTCTAGATTATGTTTGAAAGATTGCTGTATAGTGTGGATATGTTCCATGGTTAAATAAATCAAAAACTGTGAATATTTGGACTATATTAACATTATGGTGAAAAAAGAAGTAAAGATTGTTATCCATAATGTAACAGTTGAATCACTTTGACAGAATGAGTTTGGCCCTCCTCAACAGGCTGGTTTTCTCATGTGCCTCCTCATATAAGACAATTGCCCAGTCTTGTGTTAGAGGGATGTTCTGTTCTTTAATCTGAATGTGAATGGCATCATACTGTAGTCCACTCTGCATGAAGCCCAACAACATACTCTTACGGCTTTTGTGTTTATTTACATCTAAAGTTCATTTAGTATTTTTTAAGGAGTGAAAATAAATGACCCATGAGTTTACTTTTTTCAGTTTTGCATGCCTTATATTAGGCTATTACAGTGTTCTTGAATAAAATTCAATAATTATGAAGACTTTTTTATTTAAAGACAGTTTATTGAGTTATACCCAGCAACAAACACGTATAACCATATATGCTAATATTCTTCCGGTCAAAAAAGAAATTAAGTAGATGCAAGTACTGTATACATATAAACTACCACTCTATTTCCAACCGTGTGACACAAATGGTGATTGTGGCATCATCTTGTGGGTGAACTAACCTATTATACTGCTGGTCAAAATTCATGTCACCTATTGTATGTCCAAATGGGAAAAATCTAAGTTACCGCTCTATTTCCAACCGTGTGACACAAATGGTGATTGTGGAATCAACATGTAGGTGAACTAACCTATTACGCTGCCGGTCAAAATTCGCCACACATATTGCATGTCCAATGGGAAAAAATATAAAGTGGCCTCGTGAAGTACAATGTTTTCCTGAAAGCGGAGCTTTACCACATGCTTGTGTCAGCTGTGGTGCAGCTTTATCACAAGCAGGCAGACACAGACAGTGCCTATTTGATTCTACATTATTTTTTCAGAATACAAATCAATGGCAAAAAATTCACATGAAATTAATATTTGTAAAAATACACTATTTGTGATTATCCGCATACCGTATTCGGATTCAGCTCCACCCCTACATTACACAGTAAGGCAAAACATTTAATCTGGACCTAAACCAGATCCAGAATGTCACATAAAACTGAACTAGCTCACGTTCAAGTTCTTCACTTGCAAATGCGTTGCATTAAGTTCACCGTTCTTAGAAAAATTAGCTTGTTCAATGAATGCTGTCTTTTGAAGTAGTTCATGCACAACACTGGCCCTGAGCCACACATGAACCAGCACTCGAATGAGCAGCTTGTGAAAATGAAAGTATAAAAGCTATGATATATTTATTTTTTGTATCAAATATTTTAAGGAACACAGTATGTTAATAATAATTGATGTCCAGAAATCTAACTGGATGGCCCATTCAGTTAGAACTTTCTTTAGGACAGTCTCTTCGCAAAAATAATATGAACAATATTGCACACCGGTGAAAAGTAGTTCTTAGGACAGAAAGTCACAGCTCAGAAAATAATTTGCCCTGCGTTGAAGGTGAGCGCTGTCTTGAACTAGTGGTTATACAACACCTTTGTTACAATCAATCAGCTCCGTCTGCTCTCATCCCAGTAATTACTGCCTTCCCTGATGTGATCGTTGCTGCATCTAAAGGACAGAGGGAGTCTGAGAACATGATACACTACCACTTCACAGCAGAAGCACCATACACCCTCATTTCAACTGTGAACATCTGCTTTATCCTCTTAACTTTGGTAATTTATGCAAGTGCCACTCTGAGAAGAGATTCCTTGATGTCTTTCATGCAAATGCATTAGTTTTTTTTTATTTTACTGCTAAAAGCTACAATGATCCTTTCATTTTGGGCAACAATAAATGAAGCTCTTTAAGGTTCACATTTAAGTATTTTGAGTTTAATCATGAAGTATATTTGAAAGGAATAACTGTAGGCATTTTTCTTCTTTTATTATTACTGCTACCAATAAAGCATGTACTAAGTAATGCAGAAAGTTATTTATCATTTTAAATTAAATTATAATTATTCATGACAGGCTTAAAACTGTCTTATTATTATTATTTTTTTTTTGCTTCATAGTAGCCTTAAACTATAGTCACATATTTTTTAAGTTTATAAGAAATGAGAAAGCCAGTCATGTGTATATAATTTATTGCTCCTTGGTTTCACAGGTATACACTATTTGATTAATTATTGTAAAAACTGCCACTGTGAAGTAAAGCAGTTCTCTAAATTCAGAACTGGTCTTAACTCCTTCGCTTGCGAAAAGTTATCACTGTGTGGTTTTGTTATTGTGTGGAGTGTTATGCTTTTCCTAAATAGCTGTATAGTACAGCCTCCCAGCTCTTACGAGTCTTCTAGCTAAGTAACCCTATTATTGTGTCAAGCAGAGTTCACTACAATCTGTGGAATGGCTTTCTAAAAATAACAGAACAATTTTGACAAGAACAGGCCATTCTTCCTAATAATGCTCATCAGTCCTTCTTAACCTAGCCTTTGTAAAATATCATTTAGGTAGGATCTGACAGTTTGTACTACTCTCCAATGTTGGTGTAGGCAGCTTCCAAGGTCACAGATGAGTGGTTGGGCCCTGGATTTCAGTACCCAGTCGGAAACCAGCAGGGCATGCTGGGGTCCGTGGGTGCAGGAAGTGGGTATTGCCATGTACCATCCTGGGTGAATAAAGAGTCTTCAGCAATATCCTCTTCTTCTGGTGGGCTGTCCGTCCATCCACTCAGGCAACCTCATCTGGGTCTGGAAACTTTCTCTCCCCTGGTCCGGATGCTTGTCTCAGAGCCTCCCATCTGTGTCTGGATGCCCATTAATATATATATTGTAATGGGACAGGTCCATACCTATTAGCTTAAACCTGTTGAATGCACCCAACTCATAGATCTAATTAATTAAGAATACGAGAAAAGCGGTTGGGGATAGTCGTTTCATTGAGGTCCAGAGCATCCCAGTTCTCTTTTTAACAAAGCATAAACCATTACCAACTTGAGTACTGAAGGGAAAATGCACTGCTCAAAAAATTATAGGAACACTTAAATTACACACCTGATCTAGATTAATGAAATATTTAAGTGGAAAATATTTACTGAGTAATACTGTGTAATTCATTTAGAACAAAACAATGAAACTGCCGTAAATGAACACCAAAATCATTGAATCACAAAAATCAAAAAACCCATTGAGGTCTGGATTCAACATCACAACAAAAATCAAAGCCAAATGTTGAAAGCAGAGGCTGATCCATCATCATCACGGCAAGTCATAATGTGCCTCAATAGTGTGTATGGCTCCATGTGCAAGTATGCACTTCTGACAACGTCTGGACATATTCCTGATGTGAAGGCGGCCCTGGGGGCTGTTCTCCCAGAAGTGGATCAGGGCATCGATGAACTCCTGGACAGTCTGTGACACCATTTGGTGGCTTCAGATGCATTAACACATGATGTCCCAGAGGTCCTCAATTGATTCAGGTCTAGGGAATGTGCCGGCCTATCAGTGGCATCAATGCCTTCATCATCTGGGAACTGCCTACACACTCTGTCCAAATGAGGCCGGGCATTGTCCTGCACCAGGAGGAACCCAGATCTGAGAATGGCTTTGAGGATTTCATCCTGTTACCTAACAGCAGTCAGGTTACCGTTACTTAGCATGTGAAAGTCTGTGCAACCCATCAAGGTGGACATGCCCATCTAAACCAACACTGATCCAACGCCAAACCAGTCACGCTGGATAATGTTGCAGGCGGTATAACATTCATCATGGCATCTCCAGACTCTTTCACAGCTGTCATATGTGCTCAGTATGAACCTGCTCTCATCTGTGAAGAGAATGGGGTGCAAGTTGCAGAAATGGGCTGTCTACAGGTATCTCCTCCATGCTCTTGAGATTGTGTTGGGTGACACAGTAAACCTTCCTGCTATGACACGTATGGATGTGCCATCCTGGAGGAGCTGGACTACCTGTGCAACCTGAATTGGCTGTAGGTACTGCCTCATGATGAATCAGTGAGGAAAGATAAGGAGAGAGCAATTGTCCATGGCCACCACCTGCAACACCATTCCCATTTTGAGGGTTGTTTTGCTGTTGCCCCTCCAGTGCACCTGTTGTTACTTTCATTTGCACCAAAGCAGGTAAAGTTGACTCACAATCCCTTATGCTTCCTAACTGGACAGACTGCTGTCCCTTAAGCTTAACTGACTTGGTGTTGGAATGTTATGATTAAATGTTCCCTTAATGTTTTTGAGAAGTATACATTAATTTGCCAAACTGATATCTATGGACTTTTAGACCCAAAGATACCTACTGCAACAACTGGGACATTAAGTAGCAACTCATTTTTTAAATCATATGCCCTACTGAGAGGCACTGTAAAGGAATTCTTTTTTCTAAAATAAAATTTAAGCTCACTGTTATAGAAGGCAGTACTGTGATGATGCAACTAAAACATGGTAAAGGATTGTTTGTGTTAAAAAATGAAATCCTGACAGTTCCCACTCCAGACCGTAGATTTCACCATTGGCCCAATCTACTCACACTATGCAGAATACCCACTGTAAAGGTGAGTAGATTTGTTCTGAGCTTCTCAATCCTGTTTTTAAGGGGCATCCATTCATTTCAAATTGCTTACTTCACCTTGGTTCATCTGAAGTTGTGCTATGAGCTGTGAATTATCTAAACACTCTGCAGCACCGGAGTCATTAAAAGATCTCTATAGTAATCATCAGATTCTTCGTTTTAAGTGGGACAAACACTGCAAGGCAATTAAAGAGCAATGATGTCACACACTATCAAAGGTTCATTAGTAAATGAATAGTACTTTTTGCCTACAGCCTAGGGTATTGATTTCTTAAATGTGAAAAAATTGAAAGCACTCTCTAACTCTGCTTTTCACAATTTGTAATTGAGCTGGTCATTGATTCTTTAGGATCTCTTGTCAGAAGAACAGCAAAACAAAACATTTTTAAAGTCCTTCTTTCCTTATTTCACTAAACTATACTTGTTCCTGGCTTCAGAAACAGTGACAGCTCTTCCAACTGAGAGTCTACAGTAAAAATTTAGTCTTTCACTACCTCACATAGGCTATTTCTGATGACTTAAATTAAGGCTTTTTTATTTGGGACAAGTGCATTACAGGTGTCACTCACACCCAGTAAAGCTAGACTCGATAATTAACCTAACACTCCCATTGTTCATATTTGGAATAAAAACAGGATTACCAGGAGAAGAACTAATTCATGGAGATACCCTACAATGGTTGAAACCAGGGTAGGATTCAAATAGATTTTCCCTGGATTGTGAGGAAGTAGAAATAAGTGCTGACCCTGATAGTTACATTTTAAAAAGTTCTTCAGGAAACCAGGAGTGTTACAAAGTTTTGAAGGAGTTGCTTTGTTTTGACAGGAGCAACAGGTTCAGTGACATTTATCAGAGATAATAGTAGTGTTGATGTTAACACATTTAATGTATATTGGACATTTCCCATACTCAAAACAAATGACCTTCAAAGATGGGCAGCATTCCTCGTGGTAGATGTAAGCCTTGTAGAGTAAAGAAATAAGTGGCTGAAGATGTGATTAGAAAAGAGTAACCTCATAGTTAATTAATAGTTAACCTATAGGTAATTGGAGAGCAAGGCAGTGATCATGGAGATGGCAGAGAAAGATCAGCAGAGGCCAGAAAATGATTGGAGAGTGTGAGAACTGATGCAGAGTCATTAACTGATGTAGGAGACTCTAAATATGGCCATGAGCATGAGTATGTAAAAGGAGAGTCTGAAGCAGTGTAAAAGAGAGATACAATTTGAAGTATGATAAGCAGAAGAGCATTTCACATTAATGTGAAAAGCACTAAGAATAAGAATATTATTGTCGGGACTGCATGAACGAGTGGTTTAACAACTTCTATGGTTGTTATTTGTTTTAATATCATAATTAAGATGGCATTATTATTTAAATGTTGATATTTTTGTTTTTTATGTTTATCATGTTTATTCCATGTCATGTTGACTTTTCATCACTTTCTTATGAGTACTTCTATTTTGTGACATATAATGCATGTGTTCAC
This sequence comes from Polypterus bichir lapradei, assembly GCA_026402145.1. Taxonomy (NCBI): domain Eukaryota; kingdom Metazoa; phylum Chordata; class Cladistia; order Polypteriformes; family Polypteridae; genus Polypterus; species Polypterus bichir. The sequence goes on along the minus strand of JANRMT010062790.1, from coordinate 58,554,791 downwards.
ATCTCTGCAATATTAAAGAAGGTGGTGTGCACAACAAAGCATCCAAACAAAGCACTGGCTACAAATGCAAGAGTCTTAGTGCTTAGTCAAATAATCTGGTGTTGGACTTTGTTTCTGTATCTCCAGTACAGGATAAAATTTAGAACAAAAAATATATTTATCACATCACATTGAGTGACTGCAAGGTTAAGTCCTCACTTCTCACTTCTTAGGCCTGTAAAATCCAACCTGGAGGTTAACTTGGCATATTTCAGTTTGCTTACTTTATATCAATTGCTTATTAAAGTATTCTTAAAGTTAACTTACAGCTTCTTCATGCTGTCACATTACATTTTTGAATCCTCTATAGTATGATATGTTTTGGAAGTATTTTGTACTGTCTGAAACTATAACTAATTTATTTCAAGCCTATGGAAAATTATAAAATAAGTAACATTCAATCAAGCTTCCATTTTTCCCCATAAGTATCAACACAAAAACATTTAAAATTTTATCCTACATAAATCCTTTATATAATTTATAATTAACAGCAAGTTAAAGAGAGTACTTCTGTTTCACTGCTCTGCTTTTCGATTAATAGTGCATATTGGCAACTATATGCTTTTCTTTTGATTGGACAACTATAAAAGAGTCTCTTGCACCTCATTGAAAGATAAATCATGAAGGAAATACAATTAACATTTTTTGACAAAATGAAATCCAGTTAACCAATATGCTCCAGGATTGTTGTCCTTTCCTCAACTTCAATATCACATGCAAATGTTTCCTGCTTCTCTTAAAGACATATCCTACAACACACACAAATTATTACGTGTAAATCTACTCTATTTATATAAAATCCTAAGCCTAAAAGTGCAATGATTTTGTGCAACTATTTCATGTCACGTTTTTTGTTACGCTTTAAATCGGGCTTATTTTAAAACCTACATACGAGTATATACGTATGTTTGGTATCATTCTTTTTCAGAATTTATCGAACTTTAATGTGATGTTGTTAGATTTTCAGATTCTTATTCCCTTTTTAAATTCTAAAGTAAAAAATATCAAGAACTCATGTCCCGTGAGATGAGACTTTGTGCCAAGAGATTTAACCTCACCCGGGGACGGAAATAAAAAACAAACAGTAGATGACAAAGACAGCTGCTGTACAGGCTTTTAAATGTTCGAAGAGCTATGTGAGATGCAGATCACACGGCATGGCAGCAGCAGCAGTAGCAAGCCAGCAGCTGATTGAGCAAAGTGGAGGTAAAAAAAAATGTATTGGTTTCCCATTGTATCACCATTTAAGAGGGGGTTTCGGAGGAGCATCTCCTTGGGGTGCGTTCAGCCCCCCTCTTCACAACACGAGCAGCAGAGATGCGAAGTGGCTGGCACGTAGCGCAGTACAGGAGGGTTGGCGAGCGAAGCGAGCAGGAAAGAACCCCCGTAATGTTATATAAAAGAAGACAGATATAAATCAAACCAGAATATCCAACAATGCTGCATAGTCCCCAACTAAGGACTAAAATATTGCTTGATGTTGTTTACCCCCAAAGAAATGCACAAATATGTTGTTGAACAACCCTTACAGTAGAGAATTCAGATAAAAGGTGTTAATAATGGAAAACTCTTAATTACTTAAAACGGGACACCTTTTACAAGAGAAATCAATATCCACTCATTCATTAATTATCCATCTTCTAAACCCTCTTTATCCTGAGTAGGTTCACAGGGAAAGACAACTTTCCATGCAGAACAATTCTTTATTTGCACATAGACATGCACAGATGTCTCAGTCCATGGACTACAATTCATTCACTTTTATACTTTTCTATTACCATTACCTTATCTAATACGTCACGTCATCAGACTCTTAACATGCAGAATTTAGCCAATCAACTGCAGCCACCAGTAACTTCATATACATAACGATTCTTCAATTATTCTAAACATAGCTTACTTAATAGTGTCCAACAGGTTTTCCCATTGATCTTATTTCCGCTTCATAATAATGGTGTTTGGACTTTCTCATTAGTTTGTTCTCGTTTTTTGAATGGGGTGTTCATTAAACATCTACTTCATTTTAACCTTAGCAACTATCCTGGTGGCTCCTCTAGATGAAGCAAAAGCCTCACCTGCTCAAGTTCTAAGCCACGTTTAGTTAACCCTTTAGTTACCTTCAGTCCTTTTCCTTATGCTTTTAATAATCCATTGTTACAACTTCATATAAGTATATGCTTATATTAAATTGTAAAAATTATCATGGAAGCTGGAGTCTATCCCAACAAACACAGGGTGCAAGGCCAGAACAATCTCCTGAACAGAGCATCAGGGAGAACACACCTCCACCTGACCTGCTTGTCTTTGGGCTGTGGAAGGGGACCCACATGGGCATTTAAAGAACATGCAAACTATACATACACAGGGTGTGCCCAGGATATAAACCCTTGCCTCCTTCTTGCAAGGCAGCACCACTGCTATTGCACCATTGTGCTGCAATGCAATACTCTGCATGTAATGAATACAATGGAGAGACAGAGTCAACATTACAGGAAATTTCATCCATTTATCAAAAGGCATACTGTAAATAAATCCTCGGTGGAAGACCAGTCAGTCATAGGGTACACATCTACACTCATTCAAACATCTCACTCATAATTTTGGGTTGTTGGAGAAAAAGACTGAAAAAACAGCACATTGGATGTGACAAGAGCAAACTCCACACATACTGCATAGTCATCAAAATGATGCCAAGGACAAAGAGTTTTGTCAATGTGACTGAGAATTCCAAACAACGTCAAAAAATATAATCCTAATTTGAAAAATTATCATTTATTGTGGAAGCACTGATACCATCTAGATATTATTATAACATCTTTTGTTATGTAGAAGTTTATGCTTTGTCTGAAAACTATTTGTCTGTGGTTTCATTATCACAATTTTTGTGATGCTGCTTTTTATTCCAAAATGAATCAGAAACCAGACTCTTTTGTGAGGTGATTTTATCAAGCTAGTCCAACATATAAACTGAGAAAAAAAGTCAGTTTTTGTCTTTTAGAAGACAAGAAGAAACTAAAAAAACACTGCATCTGATAGTTCTGTGTATTTGGCAGGACTATGCAAAACTAACATACAATTGAGAATGAAATTTTAAATTTCTTTTGTCTTCATCTGCCTGTACATTCAAGTTTTTATGTATGATATTCATATATGGTACCGTATATTTAACTAGTTTTAATCATCAATGTTCAAAAAAATCATTTAAATTCTGTTATATTATTTACTAGCGACTGGGAGCCCGATCAAATCAGGCTACAAATTCTACGTTTGTGAAATCCATACTTTCTCTGCAAAGAATTAGTTTTTTTAAGTCCTTGAAATGATTTTGTTATCATGGTACTGATTTGTGCTTAAAATAGACCTTTTCAGCTGATGTAATGAAGAGCTTCCTGTTTAAACAGGGCTGCGAGACGCGAACTGAGCTCTTCGGCACACCTAATTTGATTTTTTCCGGTAAACAAATTTTCAAAACAAACCGTCTTTTACGACTCTAATCAGAGTCGGAGTAATAATTATGTTTGCGTGGTCATTTTAGATCTGAGATCAGCTAAAATTTAAACAATGACTATTGTTAATACCCAGCCATCATTACTCATTTTGCCAATAGATGTCAGAAGGACGGATGCCAAAACCGAACTACCCAAAGATAGATTTCGACATACCAAGCAAATGGCAATACGTTTTAAATTACTTACAGTTCCAGAGGTGTCGAAGGGTTTAAGTCAGTCGATGATGTTAGTCCTGGAAAGTACGCCCCACCAAACCAACGTTCAAAAAACCAACCGAACTTACTGTTAGCTGCTCGAACCAACACCGACTTACTATACTCGGCCATCCAGCAGCGTCACTGAAGCATTCAAACATTCTTAGCCAATCATGTAATACTGCATCCGCGTTTGCCACGTTATGTTCTAACTACAGAGGCAGAGTCCTATTGCATGGTTCTAACTTATATTGAATCGAGGTATTGACGCAAACACCATACATACGGATAGTATCAAATTATATATAAGGATGTTGCAATAAAGTTTCTGGACACTGGTGCAACTGTTGGGGTGCCAAGCCAGCTTTTTCCCATATAGTCAGCATTTCTGAAATAAAATAGTAGAAAACAAAATGTATATAAGCGTGTGCGTCTAACAAAATAAATAGTAATAAATGCTGAGATCTCTTCAACTCTGTCAGGTTTTCTAGTGTCAAAAAAAAGACCTTCACAGCTCCATCCTTCCCTATTTATAGGTCTCTGTCCACATAGCGTGGGACTGATGCAGCCCGTCAGGGCAGGGCTATGCCTCCACTGCTGGCAATCGCTTGAGTTGTGGAGAAAGTGGGAGATACCATTACCAATCGCACACCCTCTCACCCTGATTTGCAGAACTATCAGAGCCATCCAGACGATCCCAATGTGCTTGTGCGTGACACTTTTTGCTTAAAAAATGTACCCATAAAATCAAATGAAAGCAGATGACCACTTCATCTTTATCCTGTCAACAAGGGGTAAATCTTTTACCTCAGTCTCATAGTTTGCCAAGTGTGAGAGCATACATAACATTTTTTTGAATTGCTGAATCATACATATATATTAATTGTACATGAACTAGACAACATATTTTGTAATATTATGCAATGCACTAGATATTTCAGAACTTGAGCTGTTATATACTGCAGTTATTTCACACTTTCTACATCTTTGATATATGCTTTTAGGTAGATATTTTTCTCTATTTACTTCAGCAAAAAGAAACTGTGAACCAAGATCCGGGATCAGATTTGAAGGTCCATCTTGTTCAAACACAGAGATTTACACCTCACTTGGAGAGAACACAATCAATAGCAATTTTGCAGACCACTTGCTTGAAATCTGTCTTCTGCTACAAAGAAAATTAGCTTTGGAAATCTTGTTAAGGAATATCTTCTTTTTCTAGTATGGGGATTATGTTTCTTTCATTTCCTTTATCTGTCCTTTTTCAATACATCATGCAGTTACAGAAACACATCTGAGTTTCACAAACTCTTGTCAGCAAGTAAACAAATCAGGTAAACAAAAATTTTATTTCTAAATACAGTCCAGCTATAATATAACTAATAATGTAAGGAATGCATCCGTACATTTATTTCTGTTTGGCATTCTAATTTATTTAAATACATTTAAAAGCCTCAGGAAGCAAAATTTCAACCCAAAATACAGAGATTTATAACAAAAAACTTCAAAGTGGTATCAGCATTAAAATATTTGTGTTTTCAAAGGCTTTCTGTTTCTAGTGGTAGACTAAGCATAAAATAGACACAGGACAAGAAAATTGAGAACAGGAGCTGTTTGTAAATTTAACTTGCAATGATGAAAAAACAAATATTCATAAAGAGAGTGATAGTATAATATGGCTGAGAATAGTTTGTGATCTAGACCAAAGGAAAAATAGAAATATTAGCCCCATTCCCTCTTGCTACAGCATCAGAAAGTTTAGCTAACAAAAAATGTTGTTGTTTCTTATAGTTGAAGGCAGGCTGTCCAGCATCTGGTATTATATACTGGCTCTTTGCATACATATCTAACTGTAACCAGAAGCAACTAGAAGGCACTATACTATATTAAAGTGCTCCAAAAGATTGTCATGATATTTCTTGACTTTTGAAATTACTCAGGTTTTTTTTAAGGTAACAGAAGGATCAGGGTTAAACAACTGCCCTTTGACTGTGATTAGGGTGCACCACTGTGCCTTCCTGAGATAAAATGATGTCACATATCAGACTACATTGTCACTTTCTAGAGCTGGCTCAGTTATAAATGTTAGCCAGATAAATCTTAGATCAACTGTGGTCATGCACAAATCTCATATCTCACAGTAATAAAAACCTTTAAAAGTGATTAACCTGTCTGAGATGCTTGCCTTTTGAGTCATGCACCACCACTCCTCTGCAATGGGGACATCTCTGTAGAGCATGGGTCCTAGAAGAGGCACCACAAGAAGTACAGAGATAAAATAATTCAACACTAGAAGTGTCACAGCCAACATCAATTAGTGTTGCATGTTTACATTTTTAATTATTTCATCAGTGTGCATGTCAGGTTACTGTCGTTCTTTGACTTTTCCGGAATTGCTGCATTTCAAATTCCTATGCTGTAGCAACTCCAAAATTCCATTCAGAAAACATGATTGATGCTATTTGTTTTTTTCACACTTGACTGCATATGCATATCTTTTTATCTCAACAGATCCTCCTGCCATTGTTATTGACATCATTGAATATTGTTTCCCAGAAGTGAATTGCTGTATGTCTGCAGCATAACTATAAAATATTCAGTGAGAAAATGTCACACTTATAATCACTCAAATTGTTTCACTATACATGATGAGGAAATAAACAAATCTGGAAAACTATTGGCAATTGAGTTATTTCAGTTAGGTTAAAAAAATGACTGTAAACTCACTTGAAATAGCAAGGCAATGTTTTCCCCAAACAGTGGAATATGAAGTACACAGCCAATGTGGATGTGATGTGGGGAAGGGAGAGCATGTGAAGTGGCATATAGTGGACAGAACAATTGAGTCAGGAGTGAAAAGCACAGCAGTGGATTGTGGGTCACTGGGCAAGCTTTCACACACACGTCAGTTGCAACAGTGAATGCAAACACGAGAATAAATAGTGGTCTTTCTTTGTGAAAATTGAAGGACAAAAGCAATATGGTACCTGACTGTAAAGGTAGAGGTGCTTTTTAGGAGAAAGTATATGATTTGAGTACAGCTATTGAAATGCTGGAACATGTATTGAATTACATGCACACACAATTGGACACACAGATTCACACACATGGTTTGATGGTAAATGCGTACACACACCAAGAAAACTGTTTATTCTATTTCTACATATCATCGTGTCTGTGAACACTTTGCAAGTGGGCTGCATTGACTCACCAATTACTCCATCCACAATGTGCTGTCTCAAGTGTTCTCCTTTCACTGTGTAAAACTGATGCTGGCTGGGCATTTTGTATACTGACAACAATGCTACTAAATCAGACACTTTGCATGAAGCATTATATGTAACAGCAGACATTACTGTTGATTAGCAGGGGATTGGTGTTATATACTCAGGGGGCTGCCTCATTCAACATCAGCTGCAAAAGCTCTGTGATGGCATGCTGCTATCACAAAGCATCATGGGTCACTGGAAAAATAAACATTCTTCAGCCACCACGTGATACAAAGCTTGTTATTTGACCCTGATTTGAGCTATCTGGGTGCAGGAGTACCAGCAGGAGTGGCCCTTGTGACAGCTCTCGGCTGTTATTAAGGTATTCTGAAGTGTAGCCCTTTCAGTGGAAGTATTCTGGTGGCACATTGACACCTTTGTGAATTCTAGCAGGGACGACTTGTAAGCAGAGCGGCTTCTAGTCCCTGGTAGAGTATCAAAGCTGAGGTAGCCAACCTCAGCCAGTGTTGAGATATTCCTGCTTCATATTTAAGTGTACCTGTGCTGGGTGAATGTGAAATAGGTAAGTGCTGCAGGATGTGCATGCAAATCAAGGCTAACAGTTTAGGCATTTTCAGTATTAACTTGTACACCAATTAAAAAGAACCATAGAGGTTAAGGTACCTTTTGTGAACACTTTTTCACAAAAAAACATATGTTAAATTTGTAAACTCACTATATAAGTAGGGACTAACAAACTGATTTTAAAAAAAATCAAATACAACTATCTTTACCTTTGTTAACATTCAGTATTTCATCAGCAGGTAATGATATCCAGGGTTACTCATTATGTTTGGGTCTGCTTATTGCTGATATTCACATAGAAAATATTAAAGAGGAATATAAAAAATAATTTTTAGTATTGTTGATAATTGTTACACATCTTAGTTGAGCAAATACTGTATAGGAAGAATACTATGAAGTACCATACTTACAAGCTGGTTTGAGTGACACGTAGTGTGGTTTATTGCTGAAATCGCTTCATTTATTCAATCTTACTGTCGTTATTTTAAATAAATGTAGTAATCTGGCAAACTGACATTTATTCTTAATGTGTGACACAGTATTCCTGAAGGGAAATCTGGTAATACCGGATTATGTAAATGAATAGGACTGCCATCTTATCATTTAGGTCCTGGACATCAAAGCTGTGGTATTAGGGGAGCATAGCTGTAGGGGTTATCGTTTTGAAGACTTTGTTGCCTGTTTTAGTAAAAAAAAATGAGTTTGAACTACGCTCTGTACATTAATTATGCAATGATATGTAACACTTGGAGTCCTCTGCAGATAAAATATTTTTTTGTCTGGATTTAAAACATTTTCTTGCATTTACTTATAAAATAAGTTACTTGTCTGATAAATACTAGAATATCACAACTACTTAAGTCATAAGTTCTCCTGTTTAGAACCCCAATGAATTTCTTTTTTTTCTTCATGCATTTTGGTAGTCCTTTGTGCCTTATTTAATTTCCACTATTTTCTTCATTGATGTGACCTTTTCCAAAACCATGATCATATTCACATTAAATTTAAATTTACCAGTAATTTGATCTCAGCGGAATGAATAAAACATTTTAATTATGCAAAAAAGATAACAAATTACAAATTAAAATATTGAGAATGCAGATTTGAGGTCAAGTTTCAGTTTTCTTAAATTGTTTTTAAAGTTCACGGTTATTACTGTAAGGGAACAAACTATTCAGTTAATTACAAGTAGTACACTAATAAGTCAGCTATAAAAATAAGGAAATTGTCTGTTACAAGATCACAAAGCCCCTCCTCCACATCCCCTAAAGTTATCTTGTCACTATGGTATATTTTAAAGAAACATAAAACCATTTAAGGAATCTAAATACTCCATTGTGGTAATATATTGCCCTTCATAGGTAGGCAGCATCTATCTAATTTAACATCAAAGATATTAGAATAAAAGCTTTAATCACAGAATAGTGCCCCATTAAATTAACATTGTCCTTTTGTTTCACTAATAATTAGCTGTCTGACATTCTGTGAAGATTAAAAATGAAAACTCTTCTCTGAATTAGGCAGTATCTTCTTGTAAAAATTCCCATTACAGGAATTCACCTTACTGTTAAATGACTTCTTATATAGAAAGAGTCTGTTTTCTTTAAATATGATGTCACTTTGCTAGGTCTATCAACACAGGAGATGTGGGAAATCACATGGAGCACTTTACTCTGTATATTATCAGTAAACAACTAATGTAACTTTTATTATCATTTTTAAAAGGTTATTTTAGTATGACACATTTCTGAAAATTCAAACAACTCATCTTGATGGAGTGAAACCAGGAGTAAAAAGAAATTAAGGATTTAAAAGATTACACATCTCTGTCAAACCAGAGAAGACAATACAAAAAAAGCAGGACGACCACCCACAGAATAAAACCCCTTAGGCTTTCTCACATACGGTAGCACACATACACAGATATCTGATATCCGAACAAAAACATAAAAAAATGGGCACTTCATTTTGGTTCTAATTTAATGAAAAGTTTTGACCCCCATAATAGTGGATGTATCAAGAAAACAGGTTATGTGATTCTAACCCTAATTTCTGTTTTGTTCCTAAAATGTTGACTTTATATGCTTTCTATTTCTTCATTATTAAAAATGCAAACAAAAATAATTTGGCAAGCTTCCCATTTTATTTACCTTACCTTTCTCTGTTGTGGGAGGAGGGTCTCCAGCTGTTAGACTTATATCGATGTAACCTAAGCCCTATCATTTTAAAAATCAGAATAATACATTTTATTGAGAAACACAACGATGAGATAAATATAACTGCACATATATTGTTATATAAGACAGGATGTAGATAGACCAGACAGACAAACATTTAACACAGAGAGGCTGGCTGTTTACTCATAGATCTAATTTATCTTAGCTTTACAATACCCAGTCCTTAAAGGTGATATCCGATGTTAAGTGGCATTGTTGCTTTGCTGTTGCTCCAGGTTCAAGTGGAGGATTCTTCTTGCATTTTTCCTTCTTGGTGTTCTGTGATGCTGCTTTCTCAGCTTGCTTTCTGCCATCTATGATGTGTCTTCTGCAACATCATAGAGAAAAGCATTACTCTTTCTGGCACAAGAGTTTAGATGCTGAAGTTCCTGTAATGACGTAATGCCTGTTTCTCATTCTTTTCAGCCCACTGGCTCACAGCTTGCCTTGGCAGAGAGATTGTCAATTTTTGATCAACAAAGAGAAAAAGAGGTTGTCAGTTCTCCTTTCACCAAACAGGGAATGGCTCATCCGCTTTTAAATTAAGAGTGAAGTTTAACAAGAACATTTTGCAGAGTGAGAGCACAGTTTTCCCATGGGGCAGAGTGATCCAGAGAAAATAACCTACAGGAGTCTCCAAGGAGTTCAGTGAGAGTGTCCAGAAAATATCTCCTTCTTCTTGCTATATAGAAATTGCTTGGATATTATAGTTCTCTCCCATTTGTGTATACATTTTGACCAAATGATACACAGTGTGATTTGATTTGAATACAAGATTCATGGAAAAACACACCAACTATGCAAAACTAAATCGACATTATGCTGCTTCAACTCAATTTGCAATTCAAGATGACTCTTGTTGTAAACCACTTGCAGTCCTCAATGTGTAAGCCCAACAATCACTTGGACCATTACTATTAATATGAGAAACACCTGGTAATGTTCAAAATGACAATGAGCTACAAAGGTCTTAAGCTGAACAAACACAGTCGGTCAGATATTTTCACTTAGTTCTCCACTACACAAATTACCAGTATAAAAAACAATGGACCAACAAAGAGCACATAGAGCATGTGGGAGGGAAAGAAACAGAGAAAGAGGAAGGCCACATATTTCAAATGAAACAGAAGACATTCTAATCAATATTTCAATCAACCAAGCAATGACTAAGTGGAAAGTAGAACAAAGAGTACAGCCCAGCCTGAACCTGTGCACTGTAGCTGGAATCATCCAAAATATATGGACTGAACACAGGTGGGGGAGTAAAAATTCAATGTAACTTGTGTGGACCACCAGGGAGTGCACCACCACACAAACCCGAAACAGATAGGCGTGGGACACAAGTTCAAAGCATACAATTATTTTTATTTTTTGCTCGTGGGAAATGCCTTCCCCCATTTCACACAAGTCTAGCACAGTTCCCAACAGTGGCGGCTGCTAGCTTTTGAAACGGGAAGCTCATATTAGGCCTTCATCATAAAATTCATTATGTTATTTGTACGTAAATTCTGCCCTCCGTTCCTTATGCAGAAAATGGTCTGTGACCCTGTCGTACCAATTGGCCGTCTTTTCCAGGGACTTAACCAGTTTCCTCTCAATGGCCAGGAGAGCAAGGTTGCTCAAACGATCTTGGCCCATCGTGTTGGCGGGTGTTTTAAACAGGAGAAGCTCCTCTCTACACCTGCTGATGTAGCGCCATGAGATTGTCTAGGATGGCCATGTACAAATTTCTGTAGCGGTCCTGGGGATCCTGTAATTGTGACAGACGGCGCTTTCTAATAGGTTCATCTCGAGGGTCTGATGTGAGATTTGCTGTTTTTGCATAAACTGCTTGATAAGCCTCCTCTGACCTCTTCTCCTTGACAAAAGCAAGGAGAGACCCAATTCTTTTTTTGCAGTAAAGAACATCCATAGCCCTTTGCTGGACAATATCAAAGACAACATCTGTCTCAGAGAATATTTGTTCATATGTGTACAACATGAACACAAACTCAAAATCCTCCAGTTTCATTATGAAGCCTTTGGCAGCATCTAATGTGTCATCATCCATGCTCTCATCCTGGGTAATCTTGTCAAAAGTCTGCAGGAGGCCATCATAATTGTTTGCCACAGTGCTCAGTATCCGTGATGTGAAATTCCATCGAGTAGGAGCGTTTCTGGGCAATCTTGAAGACCCTGCAGACTCAAGAAAGACATCCTTTTTGTGGACTTTGAAAAAAATGTGGTAAACTCAGAGAGAGATGCAAAAAATATTCTTGACTCAGGCAAGCATTTAGCACCCTGGGACAACACCTGGTTCAGTCTGTGTGCATAGCAATGCGCAAACACTGCACTAGGGGCTATTACTTTAACTTTGGCCTGTAGGCCATTGAGAGATGAAGCAAAGACAGCAGCCCCATCGTAGGTTTGTGCCACAAGTTTTTCTCTAAAACTGTAGCCCTGCATGTTCTCGTTTAAAACTTCAAACACAGACTGAGCATCTCGACCCCCTGACACATCCAAAAATCCAATGAAGCACTCTTGAATTTTACCTGCACTATCCACATATCTAACAGACAGTTGGGGATGGAAAGATATGTCAGTTGCTTCATCCACCTGCCATGCAAAAAAAGGAGCAGTCTGAATTTCACCTTTTATGTGATCAGAAACAGTGGCTGCGAGAGCAGAGATCAAGTCATTTTGGATTGAGTGGGAAATACCAGAAAACAAAGCTGATGACTTCAATTGTGTGGCCAAGACAGAGCCATATTTAGCTAATGTTTCTGTAAATTCCCTGTAATTCCCCTTATTTGCTGATTCACTACTCTCATCATGCCCCCTGAATGCCAGCTCCTGACGGCCAAGCAAGGAAGTCACATCAATTAGACGGTTTAGGAAGGCCTTGTTTTTTTTTACTGTTTCATTATGTTTTGCCACCTGAATCCGAAGACCTTCATTGATTGCATGTTCAACCCTGACCCTGCCCAGACAACTTAACCTTGCACATGTTCTTTGCACTTTTGTATGCCTTTTGTATGCCCTGTCAAAGTTACCCAGATCCCCAAAACCCACGTTTGACCAAACACATCCCATTCCCTGAGAAGGTTTCGTCAAGAGGCATGGCCAACAGTACGTTTTCTTTGTCACAGCACTTCCAGTCAGCCAGTTCACCTTGTCATACCAGGAGAGTTGAAAAGACCTGTTATTTTTTCCTGATTTTTGCACCAGATCAATCTTGGGTGTTGGTCTGCCCTGCCGTTTAATTCTGAGTCTCTCCTTGTAAGGAAGACTACTAAATGGTTTTGCCAAAAGCAGGTCAACAATATTAGCACCGTCTGCCATTATGCACAGCTTGCCAGCTGGCTAGTTTCCCCTTCCATGAGCTACTTTAATTATATGAACGAACTAACTTTACAATGCTGAAACAAGGAGCAAAGTCAAGAACACTATAATATGTTTTTTATTCTTTAAAGAATGATTTGTACAAACAAAAGTGGTTTATATCACCAGCAAACAATACAGAGTGCAGCAGTTTGTCGTACGACTTCACCTGTAAATCCGCATGGGACTGAACTCGAATCTCTGTAGTGCTGATGTATACTTAAGACATGCTGTCAATCAAAAAAGGGGTTCCGCCCTTTAAACAACTCCTCCAATCATCATGCAGCAGCCCAGCGTCCTGGCCCACCCAATGCTCCATTCACTCCCAGAGAAGCTGAGCTTCCCTGGAAGTGACGATTTTGGTGCATTTATCCAATTACCGTCCAGCTTTTCTGCAGTGAAAAAAGCTCCTCTGTGCTTGCCCATAGAGCTCCAGTGACGCTGGGCTTCAGGAGGGTTTAACGCGCTGTGCTGCACGGAAATGTATGACAAGAACATCGTGTCAAACAATCTACAATAAATACCTGTTTCTGAATGAGCTAGTCATTAAGTTGAATGCGTTCTAGCGCACTTTTATTAAAACCAATATAAATACGACAGTGCATATAAGAGCATTTATTTTCTGACATAGTAGAGAAAGTGGAGCTTCCCTTGTAGTCTTAGAGCAGTCGCCACTGGTTCCCAAGCACAGCACAACACAAATATCTTCTTTTTTCTCTCTTTCTTTCTCTTTCCTCAACTCCTCCTGGCAAGCTTTTCTTCTCCCATCCAACTCCGGCTCCCAGAGTAGTGGCTGCTGGCTCCTTTTATAAGGCACCCGGAAGTGCTCCAGGTGCTCGTTGTTCCACTTCCAGTAGCACTTCCGGGTATGAAGGAAGAACTGCCCATAAGTGTTCCGCAGCAGCTGCAGCACCCCCTAGCAGTGTCCACAGATCCCAACAGGGCTGTATCAAGCTCCAACTCCCATGGGGCACTGCAGGAGTCCGAGACACTGCTGCAACCCAGGGGGGCTGCCACCTAGCGCTCCGGGGGAGTTAATGTTCTCTGGACTTTCCAGTGAGGAGGCACCCCGGCCAGGCAAGGGTCCTGGCCGTATGCCACACTTGTTACTCTATATTATTTTGTCAAGAACACTTGATTGCTGTGGGCAAAACTGACAGCTCACCACAAAACAAGAGATGAAACAGTACAGACAGTGTTCTCAAATAATGTCCTAAGGCCCAAAGAAGTCCAATGTACTGCAGGACAACAGAGTCTATCCATATCCACAGAGTATATCCATATCCACCATTGACTACAAGTTCAGAACACACAGGTGTCTATGAAGCAAATATATCGTGTGCCTTTAAAGCGAAACAAGTTTTTGAACTACTGCATTTGAGAACAATTTGAAGTTTTCCCATATTATGAAAGTTCACCTCAGTTCACCTAAATAGACCTCTGTTTGTGTCACAATTACCATTTTAGCATTTGTGTTTAAACTTCTGCTCCCGTATGAGTAAAAACAAATAAAGGAAACAGAGATATTTTAATTGAAGATGCTCATAAAAGAGTGACATAAGTGTTTCAAATTACTAAATGAGTTTGCAGCGTGGATGTTTGCTGTTACCTTTCAGAAATTCTTATTTTTTAAACTCATTTCAACAGGCAGCCGGGAATAAAAGTTGGTTAAGTGCTAATTTGGCATAAACCAAATAACGTTTTTATTCACACAGAGAACTCAAATGTCAACTTAAAGGTATGCTGCAAAAGGAGTTAAATAGGGATTGAAAAACTATGTCAGGATGAATCACAAATCCTTAATTTTTTGTTACTGTTTTAAATGTTATATAATACTAGCTGTTCTTCTTGGTGTGATAAAATGTATTTTACATGCATAAAATAAATAAAAATCATATTGGACACTTATGACTTCCTCAACACAGTAGAAAAACATGTATTTTAACATTTTAAACATGTATAAAAAATTTCTCAAAGGCTTGTTAAGCTCAGAAGCACTAGTTAGCATAAATAGTGCTCTCTAGTGCTTCTGAGCTTAACAAGCCTTTGAGAAATTTTTACTGTGAAATTAAGTCAGATAATTTTGCCGCACAAAACAATTTGTATAACGGTAATAATAATTATGTTAGTAGTTTCATAATAATATTGAAATGTTATAGAGTGTGTAGAATGCGCTGTAATTGTAATGTACAACTTGATCGTTGAGAGACAAATGAAGTTCAAGGTGCTCCTGGATGTTCTCCACTCCCATCATCTCAAAAGACTTTTTTTACTGAAGCTCAAGCATGGGTCTCATCACAAATGGGTCATTTGCTTTCTTATTATTTGCCCTAAACAAAAACTAAGTAATGGTCTTTCTTGTACTTCTTAAAATAAATATTCTTAAAAGAGGAAATTATTTTTTGATTCAATAAACCGCTAAAGAGTTATTGAGAGGCAAACATAAAAATGTCATTTTTTTTCAACACGCTTAAATATTTAAAAATTCTCTGTTCTAAAAAATAAAATATACGATCTTTGCTATATAATGATATAAGCTTCCTTAAAATGAAAGATTGTAAGTGGTAATAAGTGTGAGACTTTTTTTAGTGATTATTATCTAGCTGTCTACAAAACAGAGACACAATTCACACTGATATCATCACATATTTACATCACTGAATAATGTCAATAGCAGCACTTGGAGATGGCTTTTTGAAGTGAAAAGTGTAGGCTGGAAGAAATCGCACCCTGGGGCTAAAAAGCTGTGATAGAGAAAGACAAAAAGCGAAGTGAAGCACACAGCAAGTCTCCTTTTAAAATGGTTGAAACTCACAGCAATGGTTTGCTTTTTGCTTATTTTCCTTCCCAAAATGATATGAATACAGCATTTTGCAATAACTGTTTAATCTAGAGACATGGATCAATACTTAGTACCACTTTTGGCTTAAAAAGTACCATTCACCTCTGTCATAAAATGCAAGACCAGGCTACATTTCTTATAGAACTTACAAAAATTGCTTCACTTTAGAACCCAGTTTCATGTGGGAAATTAATATATACATTGATTGTGAAGGAGTAACTTTGACGTTAAAAACAATGAACTTACCTTTTAAGAATGCATGTGTATATGTATGTAATAACATTAGAAGGACTATTATTGAGGTCTGGTACAGCAGTCAACCTCAATGAAATAAGTTACTAAAAATTGCCATTATTTAGCTTAGAAAAGTCGTCTTTACTATGGTGTTTTACCACCTCCTGTATCGTCACTGCATGTGTCTACATCAGCACCTATGGATCTAACAACAAATATATTTCACCTTACTAAAACATATAGTGACAATAAATTAAACTGACCTAAAAATGAGCCAACAAATCTGTAATCAGTTGCAAAACACACAAATGCGTCCTCTGCAAATGTGCAAATGGTTTTGTGTTAAAATCTGGTTTTGGGTTAGAAATTCTCATTGTAGCCAAGCGCTTTCTAATTAATAGATTCACAATGTTACAAAGGTTCGGCACCCAACATGCATTTATCTTTATCAATAATTTGCATCTCCTTGTATGAAAGTGTGTTATTTCTGACTTTATCACTTAGTGATTGTCCAACTTAGAATACAAACTGATTCTTTATGGGATTTTTTTTTTGTTTAAGTTTGAGATCTATTATAACTAGTAGACAACCTGCAGATTTAATCCCAATGAAACTGGAATGCCAATTATGCTTTTACAGAATGTAAATATTGTGATAAAGGACAATACATCTTTATTGCATAAATTCCTCTCATCTTGTTAAATTTCCCCTTCCATTTCAAATGTACCCAGGTTCCTGTCACTTTATGTTTGCCAAGATAATAAATAAGGCACAGGACCAGACTAGGGATAGGCCTCTGCTCAGACTGCCACCGCTATGAACAACTGTATAATACTTGCTCAAGGATCAGCAGAAGGAGCAAGAATGACTTTATGTGTGCCTCTGACAAAGTAAAAAAACAATGTTTTCAGTAAGCATTGAATTGACTGCTTCCTTTCAAACTGGTGATATAAACTAAAATTAATTCAATAATTTTAATAAATGTATTTATCTACAGATAGTTATAAAATACAGTGGTTCTTTATTATTTTCAGTGTCTTGGAGTCAGAGTTAAAACACTGCATAAGCACTGTTGGGGGTGATTAAGAAGTTCCAAAATATACTGCTCAAAGAAATTAAAGGTACACTTTTTAATCAGAGTATAGCATCAAGTCAAGGAAACTTCTGGGCTATTGATCTGGTCAGTTAAGTAGCAGAGGGGGTTGTTAATGAGTTTCAGCTGCTTTGGTGTTAATGAAATTAACAACAGGTGCACTAGAGGGGCAACAATGAGACGACCCCCCCCAAAACAGAAATGGTTTAACAGGTGGAGGCCACTGACAGTTTTCCCTCCTCATCTTTTCTGACTGTTTTTTCACTAGTTTTGCATTTGGCTATGGTCAGTGTCACTACTGCTAGCATGAAGCTATACCTGGACTCTACAGAGGTGGCACAGGTAGTCGAAATTCTCCAGGAAGGCATATGAATACGTGCCATTGCCAGAAAGTTTGCTGTGTGTCCCAGCACAGTCTCAAGGGCATGGAGGAGATTCCAGGAGACAGGCAGTTACTCTAGGAGAGATGGGGAGGGCCATAGACGGTCCTTAACCCAGCAGCAGGGTCAGTATCTGCTCCTTTTGGCAAGGAAGAACAGGATGAGCACTGCTACAGCCCTACAAAATGATCTCCACCAGGCCACCAGTGTGAATGTCTCTGACCAAACAATCAGAGACAGACATAGTGAGGGTGGCCTGAGAGCCCAATGTCCTCTAAGGGCCCTGTGCTCACTGCCTGGCACCGTGGAGCTCAACTGGCATTTGCCATAGAATACCAGAATTGGCAGATCGGACCTCTAAAGATACAGAAACACTCCTTGGCAAAACCTTTGGGAGCGATTCACAGCTCAGAGGCAACTGTTGGGGCCCTGGCTCAGACCGGATCATGAACTTTAAACCCAAGACCGGATCATTCGGGGGTCAGTGTGAAAAATATCCTTACCTTATGACATACAGAGGCTAAAAGAAATCTACGGCGTGCAAAGGTGACTTTTAAAAAAATACTGGACTTTTCGATGTAAGGATTTTTAGATGTCAGCCTTAGGCCGGACAACGGACATTACAGAAATGTCCAGTAAAAATGATGGTCAGACATCTGCTATTACAAATAACCATAAAACCTTCCAAAATGCCGCTCTTTTTTGTATAAATTGAGCTGCTTCAGGAACATAAGCTCATATCAATGATCACCATCCAGAACAACAAGATGAATTTCAGCCGTGATGGTGCGTTTTCACGAATTTCTTAATGATTTTTAATATTTATGGCTAGGACTAAATGAAATATAATTATCGTTCATACAGCGTATTCTGCAGTGACCGGCTTATCTCAGGATCACGGTAGGTCCATTCATGATTATTATTATATACGCTTTAAACAAGTATGTTTTTAAAAAACGGATGGCTGAATCCTTATATATTGTTTTTTCTTAGAATTGTACATCAGAGCATACTCGGAAAGAGGCAAGGCTCTTTTTAAAAAAAATGTTTAAATATTCACATGAAGTTTGGGTATGTTTGCGCGTGGGCATGTGTAAGCGCGCATGATCAATTGTAGCCTTTTCTGTCTGTACCGTTCATGAATGGTTTTGATGAAGGGTCATGTGTGAGTGAATATTTGAGTATAATTACGGTTGTATAATGGAAAAGCTACAGTGATAAAGTTTGTTTTAAAAATGGACGGTTGAAGTCTTTAATTTTTTTTTTTTTAGAGGTCTATATTCATATAGAGCCTACGATTCATTATGCGGAAGCAGGTAAGAACCCTTTTTTTTTTAAAAATGCTCTGTGTTTACAACGTGTGTGTGTGTGTGCGAGAGCTTGGAAGCGCTCGTGCTTGTGTCTGAGCGTGTGCTTGGGCGCGCACGGACATAAACATTTTCATTCATTCATTTTAATACAGCCTAGTAGACCCAAAGTCCTTTTGACTTTTAGATGTATCAAGTGTATTGTTGAATCATGTGTATTGTTGAATCATGTGTAAATTAATAGGATTAAGATGTTCCTGTATTTATGAGATTATATCTTAGGAACAGGCAGTCCTTTTTATCCATCTTGGTGTAGGTATAGCGCGTGCGCTTTGTTAAAGTGCTTGGTGTAGTTACAAATATCTTATTTAGGGCGAGAGTCTGTCTAGCTACCGTAAAATAGAATTTTTATATGGACACGCATCTATCTGACTGAATCGTGCTTGAGAGTGTGTGTGTGTGTGTGGATTGCTTGTTTAAAGAGAGCCAGCATTTTGTATGAACCGTGGCATGCTTTGGAAACGGAGCTTGTTATTTTAAAGAGCGTATGCCTTTTGTTTTTTAGACGATAACCCTTTACAAAGTGAATCAGTTTCTAAAAGGGTTTCCCCCAGGCGCCCCGACAGCAGTAAGTGTCATTTTAGATTTCAATTTATCGAAGAATCGTAGGAGGCATAAAGAAATCCAGATTTTGTGAAAAGGGGACTTTAACTGAGAAGTTCATACTTTATTTCTAGGTCCCCCGTGTATTTTAACGCAAGTGTTGGACGGGTTAGAAAATCTTGCCCTGTACCATAACTGGCAGAATCTAAAAACACCTCTGCACTCTGAGAGCAGCATTCAACATTCTCCAGCAGCCTCTGAGAGCATCGTTCAGCATTCTCCGACGGCCTCTGAGCTCAGCTTTAATTCCAGTCTCTTGCAGTTTTCTCTACTATCCCCGACGCCCTCTAATTCTAGCCGGTGTTCATCCACCCAAAGGATCCCTGTGCCGGCAACGCTTCACTCTGACGGCGGATCTCAGCATAGAATTCGTTATTCACCCCGATATTCCCTTCGTCCTGAACAGCAGCGGAGACATCGAGAAAGACTGGAACAGCTGACTGAACAACTTCACCAGTTACTGGTGCAATTTGTAGAATTAGAGGCTCCTGTGTACAACTCCATACCTGAAATGTGTTTATACTTGATGCATATGTATGCATTTTACATCCATCTATCCCAAAATTAAAGAAGTTTTATATTACTTTTTTTTTTGTTTTTTTTTTCATGAAAAATAACATTGATTGCAAATTATTATATTGTGTCAATAATTGTAGCCTTTGATTAAGTTTACGTCATGCCTGAAAGCAGCTCTAGCGGCAGCAGCGTCACCGGCAGTGACAACATCGGCAGTGATACAGACAGCGTGTGTGAATATTCTGGAGGGCGTAAAGGTAGGAAAAGACCATGCAGTGAAAACCTGAGACTATTAAAAGAGATGTCTGATAACCTAGAATATTCTATAAAGCCCCCTAAAATCCCTACCCCTCCGCGATCTCCTCAAATTGTTCAATCACCACACCCGGTGACACATCCGATCGACAATTTTGACCTCATTAATAATGCGCAGCAGGTTCTAAATTCTCATGAAATAGCCGTAGTTAACGCCCTGTTGGAGCTTTTGAAGAATACCTCTTCTGAGTACGGAATGTCTTCATGCCCTTCACAACAACCTAATGCCCTAGACACGAATGTAAAACCCCCACAAACTTCTACCTCGGGAGTGTCAGGGGACTTATGCTCCTCCGGTGCAAGCAGATCCCCACTTCAACACTTCCCCGTCAGCGACACGGTAATACAGCCTTCTACCTCAGGGTGCAGCAAGGTCCATCTTCAGCACTCGTCTGCTGATGATTTAACAGGGTTGGATAGTTCAATTCCTCAGACAGACCCCGGAGTGACTAATCCGTCCAGGGTAAACTCGACTCTCGAAGCCAACTCTCCACAGCCATCTACCTTGCATCAGCACTCGCCTGCTGATGATTTAACAGGGTCGGATAATTCAACTCCTCAGACCTGCTTCGTAGTGACTAATCCGTCCGGGGTTAACTCGACTCTCGAAGCCAACTCTCCACAGCCATCTACCTCGCATACGGCCAATGCTTCGTCTCCAGATCTGTCAGTAAGCTCACCTCAACCCTCCACTTCTATAACGGAGTGTCCAAAATTTAACAATATCGAGATTAGACACCGTTTCAATTTTTCTGAGGCCTACACACTTGATTCATTCGTTGAAGTTTTTAATCACATACACGAGACCCTTCAGCAAATATTATACAGTTTTACGAGCACTTTGAATCCTAAGGATCTAGTACAGTTGGAGTTACGTGCCGAATCTCTCAACCCCAGTGTTTTTTCCCTAACCCCCGCAGTATGCTTTCTGTGGAGGATTTTTTTAATCAAATTGAATTACTTCTCCAGAGTCACGCTACTATTTTAGCCGATTCCAGTCTGACACTAATCATTCAGGTAGTGAGGGTTCCATCTGGTGGCGGGGCTCCTAGGCATAAAGCCTGTACCCTTTTCAACGATATAATCGTTCAAAAGAAACGGAAACACCTATGGATTTCCTTCAACCCGGATGATCAGTACTGTTTTGCCAGGGGTCTGCTGGCTGTATTAAACGCTAAGTTCAGAAATTGTGTGAACAAGAGGCTCGTCGATTGCATGTCAGGGTCGGATTATCAACGGATCAGAAAGTAACGCTTTCAGATATTGAAAAGTTTGAGAGGTTAATGGGAATTAAAATTGTCGTCTGGTACCGGGAACCGAACACTATAACTCTCTTAAAATTTGAAATGTCCCATGCCAGAAAAACAAAGACGGCTTTCCTGTTTTTGCACCATGAACATTATTACAGAATTTTGAATCTAAAAGGCTTTCTGGGATTTTCCTACATCTGCGATTTCTGCTACACGGGATATTCTAATCCGTCACGACATCGTTGTGAGCAGCACTGTGACGTCTGTTTATCTACAGACTGTCAAATGGTTGACGGGGAGGCTTTTCGATGTTCCAATTGCCATCGTTTCTGTCGATCAAGGTTTTGCTTCAAACTCCACAAAATGCGCAAAATTAAAAGACGCGCAGGTCTGAAAGTATCTGTGACGTCCATAAAGTCTGCCCTCTCTTCAAACGGAGATACAGTTTGAAAGCCGATTCAAAATCTCACAAGTGTCGACCCAAACACTGTCGCGTTTGTAGAATGGTTATGAAAGAATCAGATGAAAATCATCAGTGTTTTATTCAAAGTTTACCGCAAAGACTGATCCACGAAAAGTACGTGTTCTATGATTTTGAGTGCCGTCAAGATGACGGAATCCACATCCCCAATTACATCCACTGCATGCATTGGAACGGTCAATCGTGGAGTCGGGCCGGGGAGGACTTCGTCGCAAAGTTCATCCACAGATATCGACGTCCAAAATACCAAGAGTACACATTCATAGCTCACAATTCTAAGGGGTATGACGGCTATTTTTTAATGAAATATCTCGTTAAGAGTGGGCAAACTCCAATTGTTACAGCTCAGGGTTGTAAACTAATGTGTTTTATAGAAGAAGATTATGACTTGAGATTTATCGACTCGTCGAGCTTCTTGCCCATGAAATTGAGCAGTATGCCCAAAGCCCTGGGATTCCAGGCTCAAAAAGGGTACTTTCCCCATTTCTTTAACACCGTTGAAAATCAAAATTACATCAGGCCGTACTCGTGCCTAAATATTACGGCATTCAACACATGATGAGCCAGGAAAGAGAGGAGTTTTTATCTTGGTATGATTCGATTAAAAGCGGTAGATAAAGGGTACAGAGTTTTAAAAATACATGAGATATGGCACTATGAACAGAGCACCACCGATTTATTTTCCGATTACATCAAAATTCATCTGAAAAGCAAACAGGAAGCCTCTGGGTGGCCCTCGTGGGCCCAGGACGAGGCGTCCCGCCGGCGCTATGTTGATGACTATTTTGTAAAAGAAGGCGTATTATTGGAGAATGAAAACATCGCCTCCAACCCCGCTAAGAGACAAATTTCCAAGTTATTTCTGAATTCTCTTTGGGGAAAATTCGGTCAGAAGTCTAACCAACTGACCACGACATTTGTTAAACACACCCAAGAATTCTTCGATTACCTGTTCTCCGACGTGTATCAGGTGTTCTATTTTGGTTTTGTCAGCGACGAAATCGCTCAAGTGCAGTGGAGGTATGCGGATGACAGATACATTCTACGCGGCCCCGTCAATGTGGTGATCACTGCTTTTACAACAGCCTATGCCCGTCTAGAATTGTACGATTTGCTGGAGCGTTTAGGTTTGAGGATTCTGTATCATGATACAGATTCTGTTATTTTCACAGCCTTTCCCGGGCAGTACACCCTGCCGCTCGGTGACTATTTAGGGGAACTCACCAGTGAATTAGATCCTGACGACTTCATAGTAGACTTTTTTTCTGGGGGTCCGAAAACGTACGCATACAAAACGTTCAAAGGTAAGGTCTGCATGAAGGTAAAGGGCATTATTCTCAAACACGAAATGGCTCAAGCGGTAAACCTGTACTCTTTAATGGATCTAGTGCATAGTTTTGTAGAACACGATCTCACAAAAGAAATAACGGTTCATGGCACCCAGATTCATAGGAACAAAAAGAACCTGACGTTGCAAAATCGTCCACTCAGAAAAAGATTCAGAGTGGTGTACAACAAAAGGGTTCTATTGCCCGATTGCACATCTCTCCCCTATGGATACAAAAGAGGGTTTTGATGTTAGACTTCAGCATCCGTTCTTGAAAATAGTCTTGGGACCCTCTTGTTTGGGCAAATCGCATTATGTGAAAAAGCTTTTGGAGCACACGGACCATGTGCTTTCTCGTCACCC
Source organism: Polypterus bichir lapradei (assembly GCA_026402145.1). NCBI lineage: Eukaryota > Metazoa > Chordata > Cladistia > Polypteriformes > Polypteridae > Polypterus > Polypterus bichir. Next base: position 58,530,908 of record JANRMT010062790.1, on the reverse strand, counting down.
CGACAATATAGTCTGGTTTTACAGCTGCTGGCAGCCTCTGTACGACAAGCTGCTAGCCCAATTTCCCAAAACCAGATTTTTGGAGGGATTACACGTCTCCTTAAGTGACGATGAACTACTGCCGCCTGACAAGGTTAACTAGGTGATCGTCGACAATTTGATGGAACAGGCGAGTCCTAGCGAAGCGATAGAGAGGGCCTTCACAAAATATACTCACCACAGGAATTTGTCCATCATTTACTTGGTCCAAAATTTATTTTTTCAAGGCAAGAAAAGTAGAACAACAAACCTGAATGCCAATTACATTACCCTCTTTAAAAATCTTTGAGATAAACTGCAAATTACCAATTTAGCGCGTCAAATGTACCCTGGGAAGGTTAAATGTTTCTTGGAGGCCTTTAAGAACGCTACAAGGCAACCTTACGGTTATCTGTTGGTGGATCTAAAAGCCCATACGCCTGACAAATTTCGTTTATGTACCGGATTGTTTCCTACCGACTGGCCTGTGGCGTACGTCGTGAAAAGATAAAGACATTTTCCAATTATTTGAGAAAGAGCCGGCATGTCGTGCAGAATAAAAAGAAATCTCCCTCTGCTCAAGGCCCTACATGGGGTCTCCTGTCGTCGAAGAAAAGCGGTGCTGAGCTCAGTCAGAAATAGCTCTCAATACTTTAAAATGCCGCGTTCCCCTGACGTCCAGACAGTTCAAGTTGCTGAAGAAGCATCGTTGCTCCGTTAAAAAACTCAGCAATAAAAAACTTACCGTTAAAAATAAAAAAGCCCTTTTAAATCAGAAAGGGGGATTTCTCTGAATTCTATTAAGCGCCGCCATTCCTTTCATTACTAGTTTAATAGGGTCGAGAGTATAAATATAGAACACACGCACAAGATGTACCTGGTCCCTCAACAGCAAATGGTTCAATGGCAACAGAAAGCCCCAGCTTCCACCGACCTTTTAAGTGCTACGGAAAGTGAGCTGGATAAACAAATGAAATTCATACTCGAACGCAGTGACTTGAGCGCTGAGGCAAAAGTTAAACTTTATACGAGCGTCTTGCAAAGATACTTGACCTTTGTGAAAAAAGCAGATAAAGAAACCAGGTCTCTGACGCTATTGCTGCCTGCCGAGAGCAAGGAGGAACTGCAGGGGGCTCTCAAAGAGGCTCCTAGTATCCCCGAAGACCGGGTGTACGACGAGATTTTGAAAAGTGCGCCAGATAAATCAAAGAAATACTCCGAAATTATTTTACATAAAATGTTGTATAACCCTAATACAACCTATTGGAATGGCTTGGGAGAGTTTGTGCTTCGTGGAGAACCGCTACGAGGGACAAATATGGTCGATCTAATGCGGAACTTGACTGCCCGGCACAACATACCGTCCTATAGGAGACCTAGGGGTTGGAAGGAATTTGTTAAGGCTCTGGCTGGTTTGAACATTCCGGCATCTGCCGTGCCAAATGCCGACACGAGAGAACTTCTAGAGAGCTTCAAACCTTCGGCCCCAGAGGGGGCCACTGCCTCTATTGCTGCCGCTGCCTCTGCTGCTTCTGATACACCTGTTGGCAAGAAAACTAAATCTCGCAAAAAGAATGAATGGATTCCTTATTGAAATGTAATTATATTTTTGTTTAATAAAATATTACATTTGATTATACAGACCGTCTATTCTTTATTAAGATAATTACAAGTCGTAGAACTTTGCATACAGGGGTGATCCTGAAAACCTCTAGAAGTATTCTTAGACAAGGTACTGACAAAAGTTTGAACCATATAATCGTTCTTGGTGACCTCATTAAAATACAGGTTCATGACCTCTTTATAAGAGCATCCTTTTCCTCTGTGATGCAGGAAAAAAATACAGTGTTGTCCGCAGACGCTGGAAAACCAGCTTTGAAGCTGGTGGGTATGGTGAATAATTTCTTTACAGTTTCTGTTTAAAAAGCTGTATATTTCATCAGGAAAATAGATAAAGTCTGGTGGGGCGCCGTAGGAATTGAAAAATTCTCCAGTTCCATCTTCTCTGAGATGTATCGCCATCCAGTGTTCTCCGGGTTGATTTTGACAGTGAGTGTTGACAATGATCATGGCTGGGAGATCCATAAGTATTTTTTCAGGCAGTTCGTCACATGCCAACACTCCATAAAACAGTTTTTCTGTGTATGGATTACTGGACATGAGTTCGTCGATCTGCAGGGTGTTAATGCTTTTTTAGTAATCATAAAGGATGTTTTTTCTCTGGTTTATTTCAATAATGTTATCAAAGCCGGCGTACACTATTAGATTCACAGTATGGGGTAGGGGCTGTTGAAAGCGTATTTCAAATCTCATGTTCCCGGTTTTCACCAAGGAGAAATGGTCTCTGCATTCTTGATCAGAGGCAAACACGGTGTATCCCCGGGAGAAGTCAGAACGACTGATGGCTAGAGGTTGATCTTTCAAATGCTTTCCGGAGGCCAACACGAGGTTGTAATATTCTCGAGCTGTGTTGTCATTAGCAAAATTGGGCTGAAAGGGCTTGGATGGAATCTGCTCTCCGTCCAAATACAATGCCAGGAACTCCACCTGGTTATGCTTGAAATTGAAGGGGTTTCTGGCGTAATCCCCCGAAAAGGCCTCATTATCCACCATGCCTATGACCACGTACTTGGACAGCTGTCCCAAGAACAAGTTCTCCTGATTGCTCACTCGTATCCCTGCCGGCATACTGAGAACTTTCATATTCACTCTTTCCACGGGGTACTTGGCATTGGCGGTTGTGAGAGCGTGGGCGTGCCCTAATTTCACCGCCGCCGAAACTTTAACTTTCTTGACAAAAACAGCAGCGGATTACTTTGTAACGCTCGGCATCTCCAGACATCAGACAGAATTCATTTTTGCTCCGTACCATTTTTATTCTGACGTCCACCCCATTTAGAATTAATTTTTCTTGAAAAAATAGATCGGAATGAGTAGGACCGAGGAGTTCTACGGTTTTAGCCCTGGGCTGTATAACCATTTCTTTTTTTGAATCCCTCATTCGGGCCGTCCAAGGCGATGTTCGTTGGCCGTGTCTTTGTAAAAAAGACCCGACGCAAATTGGAACCTGAGAGTTTCATTGCTGTAATTTAGCAGGCCCTCAAAAAGGTCCCTGCACGGGTAAAGGCTAGAACTCTGTGATATTAAGTGGTCTCCGAGGGTCACATCCACTTATGAAAATAAAGAGGCTATCGGATAATTAACAAAGGCTACCTTGGCCACGGGGGGCGGATTAGTTCCGTCGGCATTGACGATTTTGCATCGGACGTGTAGAAGCATGTTATTCAGATCCAAGTAGTCTTCAACGTTCCCAGTAATCAGAAACTCTAGCGGCGCGGCTTCAGATAGAGCTGAGAGAGGGGGTACCTCGATGTAGATGATTTTTTCTATGCTAGTCTGAGTATAGAGTACCGTAAACAAATCCAATTCAGATTTCACACACTCTTGAGACATGCGATGAACGAAAGACATTTTGAGTTAAAAAATGTTTTTCGATTTCTTTTTCTGCGGTCTCGGGACTTATCCTTGTGGCGGAGAGAAGAAAATAATGTAAAAGCTGAACGGCGCGTCTTTTTGAGGATGGGTCCGGCGCGTGACCTGGGAGGTCTCTTACGTTTAGTTTTCCTCATCACCATCAGCCCCGACCCTGCTTGATTTTCTTCGCTTCCTCGAGTCATATCTCCGGACATGGCACCCGCCACCACATCTTTGACGATATTCTTGGCGGCTGATTTAATGTGTGGTTTGACAATTTTGAATCCTCTTTTCAAGAGAGGCAAAACTCTTCTAAACAGACCTCGAAATATTCCTCCAATCCCAGAACCGTACATCACGGGTGCCCCAGAGAACCCGGGAAGTCCGCTACCCGCTAGGGCTTCGTAATAATGCACGTAGAGGTGCACGCACCTCTTAGAGGGTCTGAAATGTAACTTGACTATGACCTTGCCAAACTGAAATGGAACCACTTTGTTCTGATCCGTCTTTATTTCAATGGTCAAAGTATCAAACTGAGTCTTGCTGACAGGAGCGTAGTGCGGCTTGTCATAGGTGATTGTGGTAATCTTATTCACCTTATCCTCAATATGTACACATCTCAAGAGAGGGACATAGCTGTCTCCGACTCTTTGGTGAGACACAATGTCGCTGTAGACGGACAAGTATAAAACCCCACTCTGATATCCGCGGGATAAGGAGCTTCATTCACCAGGCCCATGGTCATGTCTGAATGAGCGCCTAGAATTCTCCCCAAATGTCCCCTGACATGAAGAGTTTCATCCTTCGCGGTGTTTACGACATAGAATCTTCGCTCCAGAGCGTTGTAGCGGAATCTCGCGGTGTTTTCCGGTATCGGTAAGCCTGAAGAACCAACCTCGACGGCTTTGGGTTCTTTCACCACCGCTTCATTCATCTTGGAGGTCACTTTCTTGAGGCTAGAGTAATAGCCTGCAGGAATAGTATAAAACTTGGTTAATCGTGGGGACACCACAATAAAGTCGTTATCTGGTTTGTCTAGGGTGTTCCAGGTTTGAGGATACTTGATTTCGGTCAAACCAACTTCCCAGGGGCCCTGTAGTTCGATGGGGGCGGCTAATTTGATGGTAAACTCGGTGATGGTATTGTGAGGGAAAACATCCCGGGAAGAATAGCTGGGAAGAACAACATAAAAGCTTTTTTCTCTCCATTGTGAACACCCTGTGAATGAAATACTATTTTTCATTCTCAGTATTTAACGTCTTGCGCGTAGCTTTCAGGGATCCAACTGTTAAACTTTTCGGGCCATTCGAGCCATTTCACCAAAATATGCTTATTTCTACGGATATTTTTTTTCGCCAAAATCTTTTCAATCTTGAAGACGTCTGGCCCTCGAATCTTTTGTAACTACGCATCGTAAAAGGAACCTATAATGTCTTTGCCCATCATAATCTTTGAGCTTGTAGACAGGCGGATACCTCGGGACTAGTTCAGAAATGGTAAATACCTCATCTGAAAAGGTTTGTTCATATCCTTTGGTAAAAGGATTCCGGGATTTCGACACTCTCACCGTATCACCGACTTTGAATTTATATTTTGGGTTTCTTTTGGGTTTAGTTAGGCCGTATAAGGTTTTAAAGACTTTCCAAGAACTGGAACTATTCACCTCGACAGGGGCCATTTTTATGCCTCGGTGATAGCTCAGATTGTAAGATTTCACCAAGTCCTGTTGCCCTTGCAGGTAGGACCGGGTATTCCAGGAGCTGAAATAATGCCACATTTTGGTCTTCAGAGTTCGGTTTAATCTCTCCACCACCGAAGCCTTTAATTCATTAGCGGTGGTAAAATGTGAGAAACTCTTTACCGCTATCGGTCTGAAGTTTGACGGGAACTCTACCTTTCTCCAAAATTTCTTGAAAAGCCCTTGTTACTTCTTTACTTGTTTTGTTTTTCAGTACCCTGACCCAGGCATATTTAGAAAGAATATCTATACAAGTCAGCAGATACTTGTAACCTTGGTTATACTAGGCCAGGTTTGTCATATCCGCCAGATCGATCTGCCATTGCCCATCTATATTGTAAACATACACTTTATTCCTTTTAAAATGGATTCTGGCCGGCTTATGGATCGTGTAGGTGTATTGCCCCGATAACCAGTCGGACACCTCTTGGTCCCCAATATGGTGACCCACATGCAAGAGAGCTCTTTTCAACGAGTCTTTACCCCTCAAGGCCCCGTCATTCTCAGAGTTATAATATGTTTTTTCCAAATCCTGCTCCATCGCCAGTGATAAAACAGACACTGACAGCACTTAAAAATATAGAAAACATTTATTTAGGAGTCTGAATTGTTCAGACGGGTACTGCTTCAGGTTCAGAATTACCCACCAGTTCTATCATATCAGCAAATTCCAGGTCATATTTAGTCCACACATTCATACTACCTTCATGATTAAGATTACGCTTACAAAATTCATTTGCCACACGGCGAGTTACAGAGTAGGAGTATTCATCCATTTCATAAAATGACTGCATTACAGTGTCATAAATAGAGCTGGTATTTTCAAATTCATCCACAGTCTTTTCAACCACTGTGTCTATTTTGAAAATCGGCAATAGAATATTATAATACCCCAGAACTTTCACCGCCAATCGTTTCAGCCAAGACTTACGGAAAATCTTCAGAATCTTCTGAAAACGACCTTGTCGGTAGGCGATTTCAGGTTCAAAGAGGCAGGTATATCTTCTCTGGCTGGGATGATCTATCTTGCAGCCTTGACAATCTTTTTCCTGGTCATAGTGGACGATAATGCCCAGCAGAGACGTCATCAGCCTTTTAACAAGTTGCAGGGCCTTTTTCCAGGTTTCAGGCAGCACACCATCCGGGCAATCCATATCTGTCTCAGACAGGCCGATCGACATCAGTTCCTGCGGAACTTGTCTGTTCACCAACGGTTGTTCTGGAGCTAGGTAAGAGGTATCCGTCTGAGCACCATTAGCGGAGACGGCGTTATCCGTCTGAGCACCATTAGCGGAGACGGCGTTATCTGTCTGAGAACCATTAGCGGAGACGGTGTTATCCATCTGAATACCATTAGCAGGGATCAGGTTATCCATCTGATCATCAACAAAGGAGACGGGGGAAGACCACCCCAGACCTAGAGAATGGAATCCACAGTCTGGCACAAGGTCTCTTGACTAGAGACTGTAATCGGGTTGTATATTAAAATACCGGAGGTCAGATTCTTGGTGATATTGAAGGATATCCATCCGGACCGAGTTATAGAATTGGTAAGATTTAAGCCTTGAAACCTCAAGCTTTGGAGCCTCAGGTGGAAACCCTGAGGTTGTTACGCCGAACCCTGTCTTTTCAGAGTCTGTAGCGGTCGACAAGCAGGATTCTTTAAAAGCTTCAACGAATTCTTAAATGGTCTGGTCCTCCTTTTTGGTCGGGTGACTAACAGGCTAAGTATTTATGGTAAAAGGGAAGGGGTGTGGCATAAAATAAAGGAGGGATTTCCATTACGTCATCGCTCGAATCGAGCTATGTTTCAGACCCCTTAGTCCATTACTCGACAACCGCTTCAGTTTGCTAAATTCAGTCCTTCAATACTAAAGGCGGCGGACAGTTTTCCTTGTTGTCGTCTGATGCCATCCGTGTTTCGCACGACTTAGACCGGTCCTGGTCTGCCGCTTCAGCTTCTAGAAAGTCAGGCACCAAACATTTTTTAACCCTTTTCAAAAGATCCTTCAAATAGATCCTGCGGAACCGACTCTTCACTGGGGCACTGGGCATAGATTCAGTTTTTCTTCACAGAGTCTTTAGAACCGAAGACAATCCGCTTTTTTTATACAGCACTTTCAGAAGGGGTGGATGGCAGGGTCTGGATAGAAACTTGCCCAGGCATGTCAAGGGTCCTAGGAAGAGGGGGGCCGGGTTCAAGGAGGGAGCAGGCATCCATCAAGTCTGCCCTTGACACTTTCCTGGGGCAAACAGGGGTCGGGGCGGGTTCAAGGAAGGGTCAGACATCCATCAAAAGGCCCTTGACAGTTTGGGGGTGGGGCGGGTTCAAGGAAAGGTCAGACATCCATCAAAAGGCCCTTGACAGTTTGGGGTGGGGGCGGGTTCAAGGAAGGGTCAGATTAATGACGTCATCCAAAAGGAGCGGGGCTTAAGGTCATAAATCATTTTGACAGAAGCCGCATGCATATAACTACTGTCCTGGGTTCCTCCTGGTACACGACAATGCCCGGCCTCATGTGGCGAGAATATGCAGGCAGTTCCTGGAGGATCAAGGAATTGATATCATTGACTAGCCCCCACGCTTGTCTGACCTAAATCCAATAAAGCACCTCTGGGACATTATATTTCGGTCCATCCGATGCCTCCAGGTTGCACCTCAGACTGTCCAGGGGCTCAGTGATGCCCTGGTCCAGATCTGGGAGGAGATCCCACAGGACACCATCTCATTAGGTGCATGCCTCAATGTTGTCAGGGAGGCATACAAGCACATGGGGGCAATACAAACTACAGAGTACAATTTGGAGTTGCTGCAACAAATTTCAGCAAAATGGACTAGCCTGCCGCATCATTTTTTCACTTTGTTTTTCAGAGTGTCTTTGAATTCAGCCCTCTGTAGGTTGATAATTTTCATTTCCATCAAACGATATGGCATCCTTTTGGTCCTAACACATTACCCAGTCCATATCAGTATAGATATCCAGCAGGATTTTTTTCCCATTGAAATCTGATGTGTTTTCAAAGTGTTCCTTTAATTTATTTGAGCAGTGTAGTTGGGGTTCCAACTGGGCAAACCCCATGTAATTAAAAAAAAAAAAAACAAACTCAACAGGTGCACGATGGAGCTTGCAAACAAAACAGGCAATAGTCTCTTATCACCCTCTAGTGGCGTTTTCAGGGTATCACTAGCCTGTAGACATTCCTGACGGTCTGGCTCAGGTTCACAATGAGATACCACTTTCCGGGGACATCCCCCTTTTATATCAGTAGGGCTGGGGCTTCCCTGGTTCCATGGCCAACAAGGGGTGGTTTCTTGGCACTTTGAGGGAAAAGTCAGACAAAATTATTAATCACAGCACCCCCTCTCGTCCTGGGGTGGTACAATGTACCTTAGATGAGTCTGGAAGGCAACCCTGTGGCATGCATGCATGACAGCACAAACACAGGCTCCAGATAGGAGCTTTTACCATGGATCCATATGAACACTTGAAGACTGGACATACAGGAGGAAAACGAAGTTGGGTGGGAGAGATAGGAGGGAAGTCTGTCTGCAGGATGCCTATGAGAACTTTTTGTATATCTGTTGGATAGCTTTAGATTTAATATTACTCCTAACATTTCAATATTTGAACTAATAATAGAAGGTATAACATTGTATTTTGTGCAAGTAGTGTGGTAAAAGATTTTTTTTCTCATTTGGAAGAATACTAATTCACCTTGTATAATTCAGTGGGACAATGATATTCTATATCATCTCAAATTGACAAAAACCTTTATAGGGACCTGTTCAATTTTTTTTTTAATGTAATTGTAATGTAAGCACACCAGGCCTTTATTTTCTGTATTTGCTGCATTCTCATATACGAAGAGCTATTTTAGAAGTAACCCTCTTGTCTTGTAGTTTGGGTTAGGCTGAAGTGTTGTGTTTTGAGTTACAGATTGTTTTTTACTTATTGACTAAATGTATTCAAAATTAATTTAATTTCACATCTCAATTGTTCCTCTGCTGCTCATATCTTTGACAAACCCTTTAAAATCACTGCAGCTAGAAAGTACATAGTCCCCAGTTTGTTCAGGATTATACCTTAACAGTCCAGAATTTGTACACCTCACATCTAGACATGGGTAATCGTCTAAAAGCTACCATACAATTTGGCCTAGTGGAACAAAATCCTATCCTTTGTATCTCTGCCAAGTGAATAAGATTCCTGTGGCTCTCTCACACATCACCGCTTTAGCATCTGGGAACAACTGGGCAGACAACACTAAGACACAGGGAGGAAGTATGTTTTGAAATGGTCCTTTAAATGCATATTCTGTGGCACGCAGTGCCTTTTTTCATAAAATATCAGGAACAGAATAAGTAACAATATCTTGCAATATCATAGAAAGTACATCATTTTATCCAAGTAACTTATGTTTTTTAGCAGATGCTTTTTTAATCAGGTCTTGCTGTAAGATGACTAGATGATGGCTGAAGAGTTTTATGCCAACACAGTTAAATAACAGCATACATGCTACTGCTTTTGTGTTTAAAAAAGGTATCCTGTGGACATATAGAAGCAAAAATAGTTATGACTTTATACTAATGTAATCATAACCATTTCTTGACATTAAAGAACTATTAACAAAGGTAATCTTATAAAAATTGCAATGATTATATGCTAATTAGCTGAGCCAGGGCCTTCTTAACAGCATTATAGGCCCGCAGGAAAAGCAGTGTACTGGGGTCCCTACCTACATAACCACTCAGCAACTCACAACATACATACTCGTGGGGGCCCTAGCAACTGTCCAGTGTGCTCATGCCTGGTGTCACCAATCATTAATTTACACTTGCTTAGTTGATGCAAGTTGTCATGAGTAATTGTTCAGTATGTGATGACTTTCAAGGTACAACTTAGTGTAACTATTAATAGGAATACAATGGTTTTACCAAACTTGTAAAAAGTGCAGGGCATGTTTAAATTTATCTTCCACCTTTAGCCTTTCAAATCATAACTGAATAAATCTAACATTTATATAGTAAAGGAATAAAATCCTTTAGTTTACTGTTTCTTCCAAAGAGTAGGCTGGTGTGAAAGAGTTTAATGTCAATGTCAATTTACTTAGATAGCACATCAGTAATTCTGTAGCCAAAGTTCTTTGCAATAAAAGATACTTCTTCTTCTTTTTTTGGCTGCTCCCATTAGGGGTTGCCACAGCAGATCATCTTTTTCCATATCTTCCTGTCTTCTGCATCTTGCTCTGTCACACCCATCACTTGAATGTCCTCCCTCACCACATCCATAAACCTTCTCTTAGGCCTTCCTCTTTTCCTCTTGCCTGGTAGTTCTATCTTTAACTTCCATTTCCCAATATACCCAGCATCTCTCCTCTGCACATGTCCAAACCAACGCAATCTCGCCTCTCCAATTTTGTCTCCCAACCTTCCAACCTGAGCTGTCCCTCTAATGTACTCATTTCTAATCCTGTCCATCTTCGTCACACCTAATGCAAATCTTAGCATCTTTAACCCTGCCATCTCCAGCTCTGTCTCCTGTCTTTTTGTCAGTGCCATCGTCTCCAACCTATATAACATAGCTGGTCTCGCTACGGTCCTGGAGACCTTCCCTTTCACTCTTGCTGATACCCGACTGTCACAAATTACTCCTGACACTCTTCTCCACCCATTCCACCCTGCCTGCACTTTTACCTCTCTTCCACAATCCCCATTACTCTGTACTGTTGATCCAAAGTATTTAAACTCATCCACCTTCACCAACTCTACTCCTTGCATACTCATCATTTCACTGACCTCCCTTTCAATCACACATATGTATTCTGTCTTGTTCCTACTGACCTTTATTCCTCTCCTCACTTCACTGCCACCCAGTGTCTGTCCTACCTCCTCCCTAAATTCGACCTTTCAGTCTACCTTTTTTAACTTCCCCCATTTGATCCCTGGCTCTGTCCTCACTCTCCTCCTCTTCTTCTTGATCTCCAATGTCATCCTACACAACACCATCCTGTGTTGCCTAACTACACTTTCCCCTGCCACCTAAAACTGGAGAACAGATATAACCAAAGCAGCATTGTGCCACGGCCTATGTTTTAAATGTACCAGCCACCAGTACTCTGGGTGCAATCCCAAAGAATAAAGCAGGCACTGACCACTGTGAATAGAGGGCTTCCACTTAGAATACCATTTCCTTCAACTATTATTCTCAGTATTCCCATTTGAGGGCAATGTTTGCCTCCTTTGCTAAAAGCAGCTTGGATGACTCTCCAATCTACACAAAAATGTATTCTCAACTTATAATATTTAAACTAAATCAACTAGATTATTGTAATGCTCTCCTAAGAGTGCACCCAAGAAAAACATCAATGGCTTGTTCAGAATCCAGCAGCAAGAACCTTTACCAGAAAAATTTAATTTGAGTGCATCTCGCCAGTCTTTGCATCATTCAGCTGATTACCTGTCTCTTTTAGAATTGATTTTAAATGCAACAAATGATATGTAAAGTGATAATTAATCTTTCTCTCTCCTATGTTTTGGAATGCTTTCCCACCCCACCCACCAAGTCATAGCCTTAGACCCTCTAATGGTGGTCTGCTAATTATTCCAAGAGCTAAGGGTAGTGTATTGTTTGATGGAATTTTATTATGGCGTTTGATGATGTGAATATGTGAATATTGTACTAAAATACTTTCCATCGGTAGAATGTTCTGTAGGTGGGCATGTGTCAACTGGAGGAAAGGGAAGAGGTGTTTTTCTGGGTGGGATTATAAAAAAGTTGGCTGAGAAAGGTACACGTGTGCTTGTCTCATTAATACATCACACTAAGCTTGGTGAGGCAGCCTTTTGCTGTTATGGAATACTTTACCAATAGACATACACTAGGCCAGTGGTTTCCATCCTTTTTTTGGCCATGCCCTACCTAGGCCTCTCTAAAATCATGATGTCCCCCACTGTAACATATACCTTATTCTTATTATTATCTATTCAAAAAGTGAACTCCTACTCATGAGGAGGAAGCCTATAATGTCATTAATTTGGTCTAAACAAGCTTCCAAAGAACATGGAAACAAAAGAGGGAAAGGATAGTTGAAGTACTGACAAAGAAATCACTAAGAAATTGTTAACAAAATATATAATATAAAGTAATATGAAAATACAGCAAATAAAGTTTGGAAAACATATAATAAGAGATGTAATATTCATAAATATAAAAGAACTTTAAAGACAGCTTTTTCTTTTATATTTTGATCATTTTATTTTTTGTTATATGGCAAAATTTTATAATCATTGTTACAATTCATATTATTTTAATGGTAAAAATGATTTCTAAAGAGAAAAACCCAAGACAGTTGTAAAATCATAAATTAAAGGGTTCTTTACCATCCCTTCTATGTTTATATAAATATATAAATGTCTCTGTAAAAAATAAAAATTATTTATTTTTTTCTATCATTTTTAACAGTAAATTTCTGTTTTTTTAATTTTATAAATTGTTTAATGTGCCCCCTGAAAAATCAAATTGCCCCCGAGTGGGGCGTGTGCCCCACATTGGTAATTACCACACTAGGCAAACACCGTGGATCATTTATCATCAATTTTGTCTTTTTTTAGCTATATTTTAGTTGTACTGACTGTACATGCATAGAATTATCATATTTTTCAGGGATTTGCAGTTTATATTAATCTCTACTTTTCTCTCTGCTTTCTTTTCCTGTTAGTCTGTGGCAGCACTTTGCATCACCACCACCTGATCGATGAACTGTACAAAAGACCCACTGCACTGAATCCTCGTAAATTCTTTGATATTTTGTAAAGCAGTTTAAGCTACATCCTGTGTATGAAAATGTGCTATAGAAATAAATTCAATCACATCTAGAGAGCCCTCTGTAAATACAGGCCAGAAACCCTCTTTCTTAAAAATCACCTCCAAAAGTGCCACTCTGGAAATTCTCAAAGCCCTTTTGGATGTGCCCTTTGCTGTCTCCTCCAATACCTCCTGAAAAGAATCATTGAGATTTTATACACTTGATCTCCTTTGAAATATGAGAGATGTCCTTTTCTTCTATTTTATAATACATTAGTTTTACATTATTTGGCAGAATAATGGACTTGTGATAAACTTGTAAAGCTCTTTGAAATAGTATAGGTAAAAGTATAGCTAAATGAAAAACATATTTCTCATTGACTTTCGGCTTAGTATTTTTCTTTATCTTCCTACCTGCATGAAAATCCTGTATATACTATATTTATCCCTTAGTAAATTTCATCAGTTGATTGCATTGCAATCAGCTTCTTACGTGAAAGAACAGTCTTTGGAGATTTTCTCTCTAGGGGTCCCAATTTTGGAATGGTTTACTTGATTTTTTTATATAGCAAAAATGTTTGTTGTTGTAAAGGGATGCATCTCTTGTGGTATTTGGGACAACAATTTCAAACATGCAAAATAAAAGGATAGGTACATTTACTGAAAACCAGCAGAACTACAGGTAATAACTTTATATGAAGGATCATTTCATCCTTCTGTGCATTTATTCTGGTTTGTAAAATTATCCTGATATTGTAATAGATAACTATGTATTGTGTACATTAATAGTGTAAGTAGTAACATTTTTGCAGAAATATCAAAAATTTTCACAGCAAGATGAAAGAATTGGATGTTTTGTGAACAGTTTACAGATACATTTTACTACTGGCCTGACATGTAATTACTGTAATTTCATTTGTAGGCTAGCAAAAACTATACTGGAGCAAAATATATATATATAGATTAATCTGCCTTGATAGATGAGACTGACATTGACAGCTGACAGCAGATGGGACACCGCTGCACCATTTGAAGTGATATGCCAAGTAAGGCATTGTAGATTCCTTGTTATTACATGGGTTTGAAGTTATAATAAATCATTAAGAATTACTGTGTTCACATTTTATTAAGAAAACTGGCTGTTGTTTTTCTTTTTTGTTTCCTAAATCAAAAATCTTAAATATATGCTAGTCATGCTTATAAATTTTGCCATCCTTCTGCTTAAATCTATGATTCCCTAATTTTCTCTTCACACTTTGCTCTATCTCTGATCCTACTTGTAGGACATGTAGAATATGAAGCTTAAATATATCAAAGATCCTTGTATATTGAGAGAAACTGTCAACATAAGCAGAAAACATTATCTGTGTTCAATGGAAACAGTGTGCAGATACCCATACATAAGAACATAAGAAAGTAGGCAAATGAGAGGAGGCCATTCAGTCTGTCATTCTAATGTGTTTAGTTTAAAGCTAAGCTGTCCCAATGTATTATCCAGATACTTTTTAATGGTTGTCAAGGTTTCTGCTTCAAATACATGGCTTGTTAGTTTGTTCTAGATTCCCACAACTTTTTGTGTAAAGAAGTGCTTCCTGGCTTCAGTCTTAAATGCACTTCCCCTTAACGCCCACTGGTGTTAGTACGTGATTCATCTTTAAGTTGAAATAATTCTCCTGGATCTACTTTATCAATGTGTGGCATGCAGTGGGTGCTGACACAAGTTCAGCATACATTTTTTTTATTTTTTCCTGTGGGAAACGCCTTCCCCCATTTCCCACCTGCACAGCACAGTTCATAGCACTAAACACAGCGTAAAACACACTTCTCTCCTTTTAATTTTCTTCTATTTCTCTTTATCAGTCCACCTCCATTCCTCCTTACAAGCTTTGTCCTACACCTCCCAAATCTGGCTCCCAGAGTTGTGGCAGCTTGCGCCTTTTATATAGCACCCGGAAGTGCTCCAGGTGTTTGGTGACCTTCTTCCAGAAGCACTTCCGTGTGTGGTGGAAGTGCTACAACAAAGGGCTCAGCAGTGCCTGTAGCACTCCATGGCAGCACCCATGGAAACCAACAGGTCTGTGCCAGACTCCATCACCCATGGAGCCCTGTGGGAATCCTGCTCCATGGGAATCCGAGGCAGCGCTACAACCCAGGGTGGCTGCCAGGTACTGCTCCAGGGGACATAATACCTTGAATAAGCTCTCTCCCCCTGTCCTTCCCCTGTAGAGGCATCCTGACTGGGTAAGGTCCCAGGCCATTCACCACAAATGCCTTTGAGAATTTCAAAGCAGTTTTCTCTGCTTGAGAATAAACAGGTTTAATTTGCTTAGTCTCCCAGAATGAGACATGTCCTTAAGACCTGGGATGAACCTGGTTACTCTCCTCTCCACAGCTTCAAGTGATGCTATGTGTTTTTGGTAGTGCTATGACCAGAGCTGCACACAGTACTCCGGATGTGCTCTTACTGGAGTATTGTATAGTCTATACAAAGTATCACTCAGTTTATATTCAGCAGTTTTTATTATATAACCTATCCTCTTTACCCTCATCCATTCACAGCTAAGATCCTATATGTAAACACTTACAAGAATAAAAATGTAAAGTAGTTGCCCAATCTCTAGATTGCAGAGTTTGTCCCTGATTTGTGCCAGATGCTGCCTGGAACAGACCCAAAACGTCAATTAGTCAGTATCAAGTGCTAGATGGATGTGAACCCCATACACACATTTATATACAACCATGAATGTAAATCTTGAATAATTATATATTTTACAGTAAAATGCAAATCTTTCGTGGAGATTTCATAGAGCATAGCAATCATAAATCAAATTCTCAAACAGTTCAATGCATCAGTAGCTTCTTCACAGTTAGGTGTTTTAAGAGCCACAGTGTCCTGCATTGGTAAATATTATTAAAGTATACCTTTTATAAGATGAAGATCCTGTTAGTCCTTTGCAATTGAGCTATTTCACAGCAGATCAGAATTATGGGAAATTTGAATGGTATGTTGTATGCTTTGCACATACAGTACCTTGTGAGTGAAAATGTTTATGAAAATTATGCAGTGAAGTTTTCATTTCAAAAATAAGAGTAAGAAAACAAATTGCCTAATTGAATGTAAAAGGCAGAATGTCTTATTGGTATACAGTTTTGTTACACATATATTAAAAAACAACTAAAAGAGATGAAGAGTTGAGTCTTAAGTGGGAAAACATAATTTAATTTATTGTTTCCATGAAAACTGAATTGAGACAAAACAAATATAAGTCAAAACTGGGGTTTTGAAATCAAGAATGTCTAACCCAGGGGTCTCCAACCTTTTTTCCCCTGAGAACTACTTTTACAAAATGAAAAAGGCCGAGAACTACTCATGTTTTCTAACGTTTATTCTCATAGCTTATTTCAATCCAAACAAACTGAATAAGCTTGTTTTGCCTGAACATTTACAAAATGTTGGTATCCACAACTCACATTTTGCATTAAAACATCACAAAAAATATTCAGTTCACCTGCAAGTGCATTTTGTATGTCTGTGTGCATTTTCTAGTGTATCTCACACTATTGAATTAAAACATGAATGCTGTCAAAACAAAACAATGCAATTACAAATACACAAATATTACTTATTCATTTGTCATTTTGTTACATGTCACTGTTTCACTTCACAAGAGTATTCACATGTCCAGTTGCATGTGTGATGTGTTTTTTAGTTAGTGAGATAACTGGTGCTGCATGGAGTCAGCAAGAGAGGCAGGTGTATGGTGGAGTGTAGCCACTTAGGGTCACTCTTATGGAGTCATTTAAATGTTCGTCTGTCAGTCTTGCTCTGAACTTTGATTTCATGACATTCATGTCAGAAAAGGCAGACTCACAGAGGTATGTAGACCTAAACAAAGCAAACATTTTCAGAGCTGCTTGGTGAAGATTCTTATAGTTATC
Source organism: Polypterus bichir lapradei (assembly GCA_026402145.1). Classification (NCBI taxonomy): domain Eukaryota; kingdom Metazoa; phylum Chordata; class Cladistia; order Polypteriformes; family Polypteridae; genus Polypterus; species Polypterus bichir. The sequence continues at coordinate 58,513,934 of JANRMT010062790.1, read as the reverse complement.
TGGCTCTACTAAGCTCCAGAAATGCTGAGAATGCTGTTGAGTCTTTAACTGCACATTATTTTGAAGGTTTACTAATATATAATATATAAAATCCAATGTCTGTCTGTCTGTCTGAGAGAGAACTACTTAACGGATTTAGATCCATTTTTTTTTCTATAATTTGCTTGAACATTCTGTTGATTTTGCGACTTTTCTCATTTCACCATGTATCATAGTTCGCTTGCGGTACCGATTTATTTGCGCGAATCCGAGCAAAAGGCAGCAGGCCGAGGGGAGGGGAGGGGGGTTCTCCCTCTCCCTCTCTCCTCACTCACTCGCCAGCTTCGGGGCGTGTACCTTAACTCCGCTTATTAGCAAACTACAGTATAATTGAATTCAACTTTGTTTGATATTTAAAATAAAGTGTTACTTAGGTCTTGATGAGTTTGAGTCCATAAACTCTTAAGTTTATGCCACATTGAAAAGATAGATTGCAATTCAGATTGTGGATCGTGATATGATTTTTTTGGAAAGACTGCCCACCCCTAATTTGGCTAATCAAGTTTTTCAAGTTTATGTAGGATTCATTAACCCTTCGGCAAGCTACTTGGAAAGGGGTTACGAGCTACCGGTAGCTCGCGAGAGATGTGTTGGAGACCCCTGGTCTAACTACACTTGTTTGTGTCTTTTTCTAACTTCTCTTTCCATATTGCATATGGGCCTTCAGTTACATGACATTTGTTATCTTTTAATTTTGCCCTTGACACATTTTGAATATGATTTATGCTTTCATCACCCAATTCCTAAGACACCATTTTTCTTTGCCATCATCATTGTGTCAGAACATAAATTTGGACCAGAATATGCCTGCCATTGAGATAGGTTGGGTTCAGTCACAATTAAATCAATTAAAGAAAAATTTTACTTCACTGGTGAAAGAAATTCAGGTACATTCTAAATTAATTATTCAAATTTGTGAGAATATTGTTGCGTTGGCCTTGAAAAGTCACTTCTGAATAATGATATTAAGATACTCTCCAAAGGCATAGCTAGAAGGATGGAGAAAGTGCTGCCTTTGGTAATATCACAAGACCAATCTGGATTTATTAAAGGCAGACACTTAGCTTCCAATCTTCGATGCCTGTTTAATGTAATATATTCACCAACAAAGTCAAACACCCCAGGGATATTAATATCGTTGGATGCAGAAAAAGCATTTGATATGGTTCAATGGAAGTACCTTTTCACTACATTGGAGAAATTTGGGTTTGGGATTTGAGAAATCCAGAAGCTTCAATTTCTATTAACAACATTAATTCAGACTACTTTAAAGTAGAACATGGTACCACACAAGGATGCCCCTTGTCACCACTGCTTTTTGCAACTGCCATTAAGCCACTGGCAATTCATTGTTGAAATGCTTATTAAATAAAGGGGATAATTAGTGAAGGACTTGAACAGAAAATTTCTCTATATGCAGATGATATGGTACTGTATATATCAGACCCACAAAATACTGTGTCTGCAGTCTTAACAACACTATCAGAATTTCAAAAGATTTCTGGTCTCAGAATTAATTTGACTAAAAGTGTGCTCTTTCCAGTGAATTCTCAAGCACAAAATATTAGATTGGACACCTTCCCTTTTATCACCGCAGATCAGTTTAAATATCTAGGGGTAAACATTACAAGTAAACATAAAGCTCTTTATCAATACAATTTTGCAGTCTGTATGGAAAACAATCAAGCAAGACTTGCATAGATGCTCAACCCTTCATCTCACTGGAAGAATTAACATTGTTAAGATGAATATCCTTCCTAAGCTTCTTTTTTATTTCAAAACATTCCAATATACATCAATAAATCATTTTTTAAGAAGTTAGATTCAACCATAACCTAATTTATTTGGAATTCAAAACAACCACATTTTCAAAGGACAACCCTACAAAGACCTACAGAAGAAGGTGGCATGGCTCTAGCTAACTTTCAGTTTTATTACTGTGTCAGGGATGCCAGGGGCGACGACCCGGCCGGGACGCCTTGAAGGACCGGAAGTGGGCGTGCGCCCATCTGGGATCACGTGGGGGCCGCCATCCTGGTTGCTTCGGGAGCCATGGGTAGAGGGCTTGGAAGCACAACCCTGTAGGGACCCGTGGTCACCGCCAGGGGGCGCCCCAATGTCTTGGGGACCCTGGACCTCAGCACTTCCGCCACACCAGGAAGTGCTGGGGGGAAGAAGAAGAGGGACACCCGGAGAGCTTCCGGGAGAACAGCCGGCATTTCCGCCACACTGGGGCGTGTCCAGAGGGGAATGCCAGGAACTACCTGGAGCTCATCCGGGAGCATATAAAAGGGGCCGTCTCCCTTCATTCAGCGCTGGAGTCGGGTGGAAGCAGGACGAGGCAGGAGCAGAGAGTGTGGAGGCGGCCCGAAGAGAAGGCATTGAGTGGCCAGGACTGTGTTGAGGTTTGTGGTGCACATAAAACTATTGTAAATATTGTAAACTAGCAAAATACCCGCGCTTCGCAGCGGCGAAGTACTGCCTTAAAATTTTTATTAAGAAGATAATTAAACCTTTTTAAAACTGAGGGAAAATATACCAATAATTATTTGTTAAGGATCTCTTTGTATGCCATGTTGTCAGTTCGGCCCTCCAGTTGTAATATGACCAAGCTGTAGCTGTGCGCTGAGCTTACTCTTGAGCATACAACGTACAGTTGGCCATGTGAACAGTAATCTTGTCTCAAATCTCACAGCTTGGATTGCTGCTGTCATAATCGGTTTGAGTTTCATGGTTTGTTTCAATTACGACAGTATTTGTAGGACTTGTGTTGAAGAGACATTCGGCATCTGTCAAGCGTTGTAAGCATACAACCAGTTTGATTGATAACTTCACATCCAGCTTTTGAGAGTTTAAACATTTCTAAAC
>JANRMT010062790.1:58471588-58506027 GCA_026402145.1 Polypterus bichir lapradei | reverse complement strand
CTTAATTAGTTGTGTCAATGAGTTAAGAAGATGGATAAGAACTAATTCTGAATAAAGAAAAAAAACCCAGAAATGTTATTTACTGGGGATAATGACACAGACTGCAACAACATTCTGTCATTTTTTACCTAATTTGGAATCACAATTAGTTTTAATTAGAGAAAAGTTTAGCAGTTATCTTTGAGACTGGTATATCACTTCAAACACACATTACAAAACTATTTAAAAACCAGTTTTCACTATCTTAAAAATTCAGATATTTTGTAAATATACCGGATACTGAGAAAAAAATTCATGCACTTAGTTCTAGTGGGATTAACTACTGCAATGTGTTATTCACTGGATGTTCAAATCGTTATTTATACAGAATTCAATTAATTCAAAACACATAACTCCACTTTTGAAGTCCTTGCAGTGGCTCCCATTTAAGCTTATGGCTGATTTCAGAATCCTCCTTTTAATATATAAAGCCATAACTTATACTTATTTACAAAACAGATTGTACTTTGAGATCTCAAGATGCTGGTCTGCTTATGATTCCTAGGATAATAAAATAACAGTGGGAGATCCAGCCTTTTGTTAAAGTGGCCCAGTAGCTGTGGAGTGATCTGCCTGCTAATATAACTGCCACTTTAGTCTAAGCTTTTTGATCAGTCTGTCTGTCTATCCATCTATTTAAATTTCCTTCAAGTGGCTCATCCAGTGCATAAAATCATTCAAGCTGACAGGATATATACTAAGAATATGCTGCATTAATGTTGATATTATAGTTTTGTGTAGCAACTAATAAACAAAACTTATATATTGTACCAAAACTAAGTGTTTTTAAGATTTTTTTTCTTATACACCTCTTAGGGCAAATCACTGTGAAAATCATTTTTTTCTGAGTAACTCTTTGCCAAAAGAATAAATACAGCCACATGGTCATAACTAAATTAAAATAACCTTGTTTACATGAAAATGTAGATGTTTACAGGCTGCATTAGTGCAGTGTTTTTTTGTTTTTTTTGTTGAAAAGATGGATGGGACACTTCTGTCATGTATTGCTTATTGGGAACTAAATATGGTCACTGTACAAAACCATCCCGTACCTTGGTCATTTACATTTTGTGGTGTTTTATTCATTCAAGCACTTTCTAGTCACTATAAAAGCATTATGTAGATAATTGGCAGTTTCTGGCTTTTACTTTGGCTTGGGGCGAGATGACTTCCTCACTGTCAACTGACATAGCAATGGCCATTTGGTAGTAGAAAGAAGGAAGACTGAGTGTAAGATATAGTGATTTCCTTACCTGATAGAAGAACATTGCAAAGTGAAAGTCACAATGTGAATTCTAACAGGAGAATTCTAGAGATTGTTTTAGGGAATTGGTTGAATATACTTTTTGTGGAGAAGAACGTGTGGTGTGGATTAGACCTCTGAGTTGTTGAGAGTAATGGTGGTGTACTGAAGGAAGAGTTGGTGAGCCATCTAATTGTTCACTTGATCTTCTCTTCTTTTTGGAATGACTTCTAAATATGTGTCTTTATTATTGGAAGAAGGAAAGAATTTATTTTTTATTTTCCTTTTTACTTCATAGCTTTTTGATATTCAGATGTACCTATGCAAATAGTTTTCATTTTATCTTTTTGTTGCATCAGTGTTTATAGTACTCTTATTTAAATAACTGCATGGCTCTGAACTGCAACCTTTTGTTTTGGCACTTTTATTATGCAAATAAAAGAACCACAGTTTTGCACCTTGTCTCTCACTCATATGGGTTAGGTTAGGTCATGAACTACAGGATGCCCAGAGTATAGGATATGCTAGATTTTTTTTTCATTTTAAAGGTACTGTAGGAATTTCTTAAACATTATCCTCCATAACAATAAAGGCACTAGATTAGTAAGTAAGCTTTCAGATTTAGGATCAACTCCCAAACCATTGGTGAAATATAGCTCTCCTTTACAAAAGGAGTTGTTATGGAGATTTATTTGAAATATTTTAGTTTTATGGAAAGGCATGAGGGCACTATGGTCAGTGGTGCTGGATTTCAATCCTATGCCTGATTGCCGTCAGCGTGACTTTTAATCTGTGTTCTTCAGTTTCCTCTTCATATGTCCAAAAATATGCACTGCTAGTTATTTTATGATTCTAAATTGCCTGCCTGTGAATGAGATCCATAAGAAATTGTTGTCCTATCCAAGGTTAATTCCTGCCCAATGCACCCAATGCTTCCAGAATAGGCTCTGGGCTTCTGTGACCCTAAAATGATTCAGGGATTTGTCAATGTTATGTTATTCTGTTAGTGTTTCTGGAATGAATGGCTTTTGTATACCAGCAACATCGCTGTTAAGCATAAATATCCTATAATTGTGTTTTAATATTTTAATCACCACTATGTAGCTTTTTCAGACTGCTTAGAGATGTTTTAGAGTGCAAAGAGTAAAACATCCTGCTCCAAATGTGTATTTCTCTTTCTTACTTGCCAAATTATTCCATTATTAAACAAAACTAGCTAACATAGCTGAAATACCTGACGTTTCCCAGGAGGAAAACAGTGTTTTGTTTTTTTTTTTAATTGTTTGAGAAAAGTATAATAAAAAAAAATGTAACTTTAAAAATAAAAATAAATTAACAAACAAATGAAGACTTACTAATGTGCTTGTCTTGCGGTCTTGTATGTACTTTATCATCCAGTTGACGCTCAAAACCCCACAACTCTATTTAATTTCAAAAGAAACAAGCGTGCGGTGGAGCTCAAACATAAAGAATGCTGGCAGTCACCTACAGTCCGCCCTCTGGTGGTCGTTATGAGTGTCAACTGGATGATAACATGCATACAAGACCGCAAGATTACCCTCCATCCTACCCAGAAGGGGTGGGTTAGGGTTGATTTCACACTACAGTATTTTTAGTTGACCAATGAGAAACACGTGTACCAAGTTTCATGAAAATCGCTCCAGCTGTTCTGACGTGATGCTGGAACACACATACATACATACACACATACATTGACTTATATATATATATATATATATATATATATATATAGATTTAGGCACAGACATTTAACTTAAGAACTCACGTAGCATAAGTTAGTGGTTATGATAACATTTTTACCAAAAGAAAGCTATTCTGAATATCTGTTTTGCTTTATTGGCTTTGTTGTGTGCCACTTCAAAGTCCAATATTATCTTTAGCTCTAGGCCACATAAGCAATATTCTCTCTGGTAAATTAACTGATGTGTTGCTTTCAATAAAGTCCAATATTCATTTTGATATTAAACAAGCTTGACGGGGACCTACTGTATGTCAACATAGCACCCCAAACTTTTTCTTAATAAAATGTTAACAGGAAGCCACTTAAAATAAGACTAAATTCTATAGTTATGTGCCTTTGCATCAACAGCCGTAAATTGCATTTGTTCTGCTGCAATTACTTGACAACAGCTGACCTTCAGGTGTAATGTAAAGTTCCATCTGTGGGTTTTTAGTTTGAAGAAGAAGGTATGCTTGCAAGCTTGGAATATATATTTGAACTGAGCAAGCAACTGGTAATGAATCATGCTTATCCTGTTCAAATGATTCTGTTGAATCAATAACCATTTAGATAAATTGAATGCAGCAGGGAAATGAAAGTGCTCATTAAAAGTTATGATGTAAAGTACAAGACCATTCAATTAATCTCTGATATCATCAAAAGGATGCTTCCTAACTAGATACTAAGGGAGGATTTATACTTGTATTACAAAAAATGACTCAGATCTAATTCTGTTTCATAGGTATGAGTTATGACAAATAAGGAAATTTTACTGTACTAACTTACTAGGGTATTGTACCGTGTTAGCCATTATGAATGTAGTAAGAAGTTAAGCAAAATGAAACCTTTTATTGGCTAACTAAAAGATTACCATATGCAAGCTTTTGAGGCAGTTCAGGCTCCTTCTACATCTTGCCTGAAGAAGGAGCCTGAGTTGCCTCAAAAGCTTGCATGTTGTAATCTTTCTAGTCAGCCAATAAAAGGTGTCATTTTGCTTGACTTCTCTGTACTAACTTAGAAGAATTTTTTTTCTTTTTAGTTTCAAAAGTCAATATGGCATAAAATGTGTATAGATTATGCAACACGATAAGTCAATACAAAGGACTTTTAGTACATACGAAGCAAGAGTATGGATATAAAATAAAAAAGATTTTTCTGCTGCTGTTTTAGATAAGTTATAAAAATCCTCCAGGGAGAGTAATAACTGATTCAGTATTTGCATTGATACAGCTCAAACAGAAGCACTGAAAAAAGTGGAAAGGTTTACATGTGGAGTTTATTGATTTGAAAAAGGCTTATAATAGAGTGCCATGTCAAGAGGACTGGAGTGCATGAGAGAGAAAGGAGAATCAGAGAAATATGTGAGGATAGTCCAGGATATGTATGAGAGAGGGTTAGAAGCAGTATTGGGGTAACAGACAAGATCCAAGTTACAGTAGGTCTGCACCAGAGGTCTTCTTTAAATTCTTACTTCTTTGATCTGGTTATTGATGTGATGGGATAAAAGGCCAGTTCTCCTTGTGCATGCTTTTTACTGATGACATTGTGTTGTTTTGTACCAGAAAAAAGGAAGAGGAGAGGAAGTTGGAATAATGGAGAAGGGCTTTGGAAGATAAGAAGACAGAATATAGGAGGTTTAATGATGATCAGGATTCAGAAGTTATCCTTCAGGGAGTGCTACTAAGGAGAGTTGATAAATTTTAATATCTTGGATCAGTGGTAGCCCAAGATGGAAAATTAGATGAAGAAATAACCCTTAGATTGCAGTGTGGATGGAACAATTAGAAGAATGTATCAGGAATATTGTGTGATTGTAGAATTAAGGTGAAGGTTAAGGGTAAGATTTTTAAAAAGTGATAAGACCAGCAATGATTTGTGGTGCGGAGACACTGGCAGGAAGCACAGGAGAAGAAGTTAGATGTGGCAGAAAAGAGAATGTTAAGATGAATGTGTGGAGTTAAAAAAAGGACATAATAATAATTGAGACAACAAATATATAGAGAGAGAGATATCTAAGAAAGTACAGTATAGGAAAGTAGATTGAAATGGTATGGACATGTGATGAGGAGAGACAATGAATATGTGTGCAAAAGACTGATGGAAATGGAAGTACAAGGGAAGAGAAAGAGAGGGGAGCCAAAGTGTAGGTGATGGATAAAGTAAAAGAAGATCTGAAGGAATAGGGTTTGACTGGTGAGGGGGTGCAGGACCAAGCTGTATGGAGAAGGTTGATCAAGAACCTTAAACCCACATAGAAGTGGGGAAAAATGAAGAAAAAAAGTTATAGAAATTTACCGATTACTACTTATTTTTTATATCATTTACATATTTCAAGACAATGTTAAACTTCAGACTGCACGGGCACAGTTTACTTTAGTTGAATCCATTTTATTGGAATTCCATATTCCAATTAAAATACAACAAACAACCTTTATATTGCATATTACCAACAGCATCCCAATGCACTTACAATTTGAAGTCCTAGTTACCCAATAGTATTGCATTCAAGGAAGCAAGCAAGAACAGGAATCTAGTTCATCAGAGGCCCTTACAGTCATACATTCATTAACTTATACATAACCAGTTTGGAGACATCTTTGGTTTGTGGGAGGAAGGCAGGGTACCAGTAAAAAAAAAGTCTTTGGAGAAATTAGTAACTGGCCAAAATTCACACATAGGTCTCTGAGGAGGTAAAGCAGCAGTGCAAACGACTGCACTATGGGGCTATCCCATACTAATTGTCTTCATTGTTAATTAGAAAGTTTCACTGCTCTGTATCCAGTTATTTGTTTCTGTATTGTGCATCTTAGACATTTCTGTAAGTTGTGCTCTAAGAAAATATATTAATATATTTCTACCTAACCTGAACTATATTGTATGCGTATTGTTGATCCTTACTCATTTATTTTAACAACTCCATAAATCAATCATCAGACTTTTTTACCTCGACACCCATATGTGATAACAATACCCTTGATGAACTTTATAGTTCAATGCCTCTTGTGTACCAGCTGTTACATCCTTGTTCCACAAGATCTTAATTTGTTAAGCCAATGTGGTCTTTTAGCAGATGAAAAACAAGAATATGTAGTATACCGCATGTGGTGCAAAATAAATCTCATCAATCACTGTAGCCCAGAATTTGTCAAAACAATAAAAATTGTTTGTTTCTCAATATCTGGCCCTGAAATTGACAGATCATTTTGTAACATACAGTATATCAATAAGAGATATATACTGCTAAAAACAAATGTAAATGCACTGAAGCTAAAATGAATTTCATCTAGGAGACTAAAGCAAAGCCTGGGCTTCTAAAAAATTCAAATATAGCTTGTGATATGTTTGTGCCAGGGTTTTTTCCCGGCTTGTTTAAATTTTATTTTAATGTCTTTTTTGTTCATTTTTCATTCACTAATTGTGATCTTCTCTGTTAATATTGTTACTTCTGTGTGTTTTTTTGTCTAACTAATTATTTCATGTTAATTTAATTTATTTATTATTTGTTTTCTATGTGTGTAATCATGCTCAATCATAGTTCTTGTGTCTGGGAAACAAAGTCCATGTGGTTCATTTGAATGCACTTTACTGGAATTGTAAGTTGATTTTTTAAATTTTCTTTGTTTTCTTTCTGTTTGGGTTTCAATTATTAGATCTCTGTATTGGCACTTGGTCTCAATGAATTGCCTGTTAGGCAAATCCTTTTGCCTTTGCTCTATTTTGAATATTTGGTTATATCTCTCCATTTTGTATTAATAAATCCACTTTTTCAAAGATTCTTTTGTTAGCCCATTTTGGCACAAGCCAGCAGTTGATAGTTATCCCCTCATTTGTTGGGTATTTTGATTATTTTTGTTACCTTGCTAATATTTTTGATCTTTTGAAACCAAAACCCTCATTTTGCCAAGTGTAGGTTGAAGCCAGACTCAAGTTACCTTTGAGTGTTCATTATTGGGGCAGGCTGTAGGATCCTAGCCTGTTTTGAAGCTTAATTTTTGAGGCTTTACACCTTTGCCATCTTGGTTGCTACTGAATCACAACAGCTGGTGTATATTGTGGAAGATATCATAAACCAAATTTTCCCAGGTTTAATAGGCAAAAGCACAGCATAGTCTTGATTTATATCTAATTGGAAATATACCAGATCTTCAGCCATCACACTTCTGTCTTGCAGGGAGTGTGCTATTTATATTTTTTCCATTTCTTAACAACTGTTTTAACTTGAAATTCAGTGCCTTGGAAATCCTTGTACCCATCCCCTAACTTGTACTTTTCAATCACCTTTTCACAGAGTTGCTTGGAGTGTTCATTTTGTTTTCATAGTTGTGAACGTGGCCCGGACACAGACAGGCAGACATGTTGTTTTCCACCACCACACATTTATTTACAATATTTACAAAGTTAATGTGCACACAAACCCCCCAAAGTCCTGGCCACACAACACCTTTCATCGGGCCGCCTCTACTCTCTCTTCTCCTGCCTTGTCCTGCCTCCACCCGACTCCAGCCTCGAATGAAGGGAGGCGGCCCCTTTTATTAGCACCCGGATGTGCTCCAGGTGGATTCCGGCAATCATCCGCCGACACGCCCCTGTGTGGCGGAAGTGCCGGCTGTACTCCCGGAAGCTTTCTGGGTGTCCCTGCTCCTCTTCCCCCCAGCACTTCCTGGTGTGGCAGAAGTGCTGAGGTCCAGGGTTCCCAAGGCATTGGGGCGCCCCCTGGCGGTAACCACGGGCTCCTACAGGGTTGGGCTTCCAAGCCCTCTACCCGTGGCCCCCAAAGCAACCAGGGTGGCGGCCCCCACGTGATCCAGGGCGGGCGTAGACCTTCTTCCAGTCCTTCAGGGCATCCCGGCCGGGTCGTCGCCCCTGGCATCCCTGACATAGTGTAGGTTAGGCCACAATACTCACTCACCACAAGTTGGACCTACAAGATGAGGGGCATTTATACTGCAGTCAACTGAAGCTTCCTTGTCTACAGATGCTGGAAAATACACAGTATAACATGGCCAAAGGAATAGTATTATTTGCAAACAGCAGTGATAAACTGGGATAGTCAGCAAACCTTGCCCCTTGATATCTTGTCTGTAAAAATGACAACAGAAGGAACAGCAAGTGTAAAAACACAACTTTCACTCCTCAAACACATTATAATGGGGATTAATATTTTTTTATAGTTTATTAAGTAAGACTCAAAATATTTAATGGTGGTAGGTATGTATAACCTTTAACAATGTCATGTGGTGGACCTTTAATAATTTGTGCTAAATAATCCAGTTTATGTGTGGGTTCTCCAACATGTTTCCTACGGATTTATTTAGCTGAGATGTATCTTTTGAGTGAATAAATTGTTTGAACAAAACTATAGAAAACTCCTTTCATTTAACCAATAGTTTATCATATAACATTTAGATGACAATCAGGCAGTGACACTATGAGCAGATGCAAAAGGAGAAGCTGTACGGAGACAAGATTTTGAGAGGCTAGCAAAGAAGGTAAAAGTTTTAGAAGACACTACAGGCCAAGTTTGACACCACTTTATAAAAGGGGTCCATTAGATCTGTTCTTCTTTTGAACTATGAGCTTAAAAAATTGATAGGGATAAGCATCACAGAATTATAGGATGCAAATAAACATCTTAATACTGAGAATTGTGTGAAATATACAAATGTAAGCCAAAAATATGTTTAATCTCTGATGAACTAACCAGTGTGTACATGCTTGTGGGAAGATCTCAAATGAGAGCTTTTGGACATTTTATTATTTGACTTGAACCCCATTATTATCTTAAAATAACTTTAGGTTGACAGAAGAGCAAGATCACCAATGGAAAATTCACAATCGTCCAATTTTTACTATTGTCTTTTACCAAAAATAGTCATCAAGCAACAGTACAAAAAGTAGACGCTATACCAGGGGTACTCAATTTGTATCAGAAGCCATGCCTAGCAGATAATGGAAACTTGGTATTTAATTATATGGCTAGTTAGTGCTTTCAGTCTTCCAAAATAACTGTGTATATTTTTTGTTTTCTGAAAACTTTTTGAATATATTTTGTGGTTTTGCCCTTCTCTCACATTTATATTAAAACATTTTATTAACACAGATATTTCATGATGCATGTATGTTAGGTGGAAAACTGATGGTTCATTTGTCATTTTCACCTTATTATTAACTGATTGTTGGTTAAGAAAACAGGCAACAATTAAAATATAAATGCAGTGTTTTATAACTAAAATAGGCAATTACGAGTTCTAAACTGTAACAAACAAGTTAACTAAAACTAAGCCCCCCAAAATATAGCTTTATTAGCAAATAAACAGGTTCTAATTAAGAAACTGGTTGAAGTGAAAATTTACATCTATTGTGAACCTCCACGACCATAATTGAGCACCACTGTCCTATACCATTAAGCTGTGCAGTTGCAACTGCATTTGAGAGAGGCAAATGTGTGGCAGATAAAAACAGAGGGATGAGAGTATGATAGAGGATGTGTATGTAGTCCTGAGGCAGCAGCAAACCATCGTGCTACAAAAGTGCAGTGGTACCTTAAAGGCAACCCAATGAAACAGAGGACAACTTCATGGCCATGCAATCTTTTAAAGAATGTGTCAGTACGATTAAAAAGAATGGACTCTTTAAATTACACAGTCATCTCTTTCTCATGGTTGTACTGAAGCTAGAATTACTGTATAGATGCTGATTTGAATCGTTCGGGTTGTATCTTTTCTTCCATTTTTGACTGCTAGTATTTAATACCTGATTTTTCTACAAATAAATGCAACAAATAAATTCAATTTGAATATATTCTTACTGGAACTTGCCTTGTTTATTGATATCATCTGCCCAAGCATGCTTGTTTGAGTGATTTTTTTATTTGGTTAGCTCTTTCAAAGTAGTGATCTTGCTTTGTTGGAGTATGTCTTTAATGTTTGTTCAGGTGTGAGCTGTGCTCGTTATGTTAGACTTCTGCATCCTTTCCAGGGATAATGATGAGAGCACTAAAGGATATGGACTTCTCTCTTGCCCTTGCTGGCGAACTGAAACTGAAGTCTCCAGCCTTGGCTATATTGCTGTGTTTGAATTGTATAACCCTTTTATATGGTAGTTTATCTAGTAAGGTTCAGCAGGAGTGCAGTTCATTAAGCAGTTCATGGCCTTTTTTAAGGTACTCTGGAGTGTAGCCCTTTCAGGGTAAGTTGCTTTATATTTGATATGTAACTCAGCAGGGGCAGTGAAAGGTCTTTGGCCAATGTTGTGTCTGAAACATGAGTGATGAATTAATGTTAAGTTAGCTGCTGTCAAAATCATGCTTTGTATTCCAATGACCCCACTGAAACTTAGCTGCTTTCATAAACAATTTAGACATCTTGTCTGAATATGGGGTGCCCTAAACCCCAAAAATGATCCTGCCGACTACGCCAAGTGTTTTGTGGTGTAAAAGTGTCTGTTAAAGGCACTTTAACCTCTGAGGTTATTTATACATTGGTGGACAGGTTAATGCTGGAAATGCCTAAACTGTTAGCCTTGATTGCAACATATTGTATGTCCTGTAAAACTAGCCTATTCAACGTTCATTCAGTGCAGATAAGCTCAAAACAAAGCAAGAATAATTTCAACACTGGCCGAGGCTAGCTACCTCAAATTTGATACCTTACCAGGGGCTAGAACCACAACAGTGTTTATGGTCATCAGCTTTTCCAAGCACGTGTAGACAAGATTAATAAATGCTAATGAGCATTCATATATGTATGAAAGCCTTTGCAAATAATTACATTTTAAAAAATGTTCAGCACACTTAAGATTATTATTGCCATTTTTCTTTTTTTTTTTTTATATATTCAGATACAGCAAATCAGGCTTTTAAAGTCTTATACCAGCGTTAATGCCAGTCACTTATTCCATACTTGATGCAATCTTTGTATTTAGCAATTGTACTCAGCTTGATAATAATTTTAAGCAGGATGCACAGCTACAGAGAACACTGTGAATATAATGCTTCTACTTTTAGTAATGCATCATTTTTATACTAATTTACTGTGAATGGCAGGAACTTTAGAAATAAATGTAGGTGAATTTTGAATGTATAATGGACATCTGTTATGCTAGAGTAGTAGTTTAGCACCTTATGGATTTTAGCTTGCTGTAATTCAGTCTTCATTTTTGGTAGAAGCTTTGAAATGTTGGAGTTGACAGCTTCTTTCATACTTTCATGTTTCGTGTTTTAGTTTCCAATTTGGGGTTATTGCAGGTTGAGATCAAACTCGTCATTCTGGTTAAAAATATTTAACTGTCATACTCTTCCCAGGGCGAGATCCTAATGAAAAAAAGTGATTACATTAATAGAGATCTTTCCAATGTGTGATCATTCCCATACATAATCAAGTCAATTTTCAAATCATAGATTTAAATTCATCTTTAAGTTAAAGCACACCTTAATCAGAAAATACTAATATATTGTCAAGCACAGTAATTAAAACAATTTTAGAATTAATTGCTATAAAAATGCTTGCAAATGTGTCATGTACTGCTTACTTCAGATTAATGCTTGTAGAAGGTGGAGTGGTGGCTTTGAGGCTAGGGATCTGCACTGGTAATCAGAAGGTTGACGGTTCGAATCCATCCATCCATTTTCCAACCCGTTGAATCTGAACACAGGGGTCTGCTGGAGCCAACCCCAGCCAACACAGGGCGCAAGGCAGGAACCAATCCCAGGCAGGGCACCAACCCACCGCAGGACACACACAACCACACTCACTAGGGACAATTTTTAGAATCGCCAATCCACCTAACCTGCATGTCTTTGGACTGTGGGAGGAAACCGGAGTACTCGGAGGAAACCCACACAGACATGGGGAGAACATGCAAACTCCACGCAGGGAGGACCCGGGAAGCGAACCCATGTCTCCTAACTGCAAGGCAGCAGCTCAACCCACTGCGCCACCGTGCTGCCCTGGTTCGAATCCCATAAATGCTAAAAGGGACTCTGCTCTGTTGGGCCCTTGAGCAAGGCCCTTAACCTGCAATTGATGAGCGCTTTGAGTAGTGAGAAAAGCACTATATAAATAGAAAGAAAGAAGAAGAAGAATAAAACATGTGAAAGGTAAATGATGCTGGATTAAATTATTAACATTGGTATGCATCCACCCATCCATAAACTTGCATACAAACTCCAAAACAGTATGTGATTTTGCATTCTGTTGTTTATAAGAACACAGAGCAGGATTTTCATCCCTATACAGTCACCCATTCAACACAGGGCCTACCCA
This sequence comes from Polypterus bichir lapradei, assembly GCA_026402145.1. Taxonomy (NCBI): domain Eukaryota; kingdom Metazoa; phylum Chordata; class Cladistia; order Polypteriformes; family Polypteridae; genus Polypterus; species Polypterus bichir. The sequence continues at coordinate 58,493,741 of JANRMT010062790.1, read as the reverse complement.
TGCTTATGTCCCTATTCACTGACAGTGTAGAGAATGTTAATGTTCACTGTTTTCGAAAATCAAGGGAAGGAGAGCTGCAACATAAAGGATGATCCCAAAATACAACAAAACCGAATCATCATTCACAAATCATGTCAGGAGGCTTTAAAATGGATATTTTCAGAGAAAACCAATTACACTGTATGTTGCCAGAGAAAAAGAGATGATTCCAAACAGACAAACGCAATTGCTACAGAACATTGTAAATTAAAAGTTATATTTATTAGGGCATTGACAAACAATGATGTATTACTGACGTTCAGAAGAGAATTGCAAATGATGCAAAATCTTTTGGTGCATCAGTATCTTCCCTGAAAAGATTTAAAGATTGAAAAATATACATTGAACCAATATTTTTTTTTCTATTTGAACAATAAAATTGCACTTTGATACCTGTCTGTCAAGAATTGAGACAAACTGATCAGATACCTCAGATAAATGTCATTAGGTTGGCTAGAGCTGGAGTTCTTTCTTTAAAAGAACAAATAATGAAACTCTGAATCTATGCATTGCCAGCTGTTAAATCTATCAATAAAAATGCATCATATGTCTACTAAACGTACTCCAGTGCAATTAACTAGTGACAGTATTACCAAGTTTTATTTATTAATTAATGTGTTTGTTTCTTTCTTTCCCTGCATTTGAAAGAAAAGTACATATTACTTAGTCATCCTTTGCTAAATAATAATTTTCTAATGGTTGGATGATTCATGTCCCATTTAGCCAACTGATTTCTGTACAAATGTTGATGTGGGCTGTATTTGCTGATGTACTGAAGGGTAAATTACACTTTGCTGTGCAGTTCCTCAAATGGTAACAGGACGAACTGAAAAGGATAGAGCAATAATGCCTGAAATAGGCTTTTGCCTAAAGGCCAGGGATCAACACTTTATACAATGTACTTAAACTAAGTGAAAGACAAGTACTAGATGGCCTTAAAACCTTCTTATGTGATGGGCACTGTATAATGTAACTGTGAGAAATGTAATCCTTTTGTATATTCTGTTAAAACATTTTTCTTGTATATCCAAAAATATACATTAATTATTGCATAAGTTTAAAAAGCTCTTTGCTGATGTACAAAGTGTGGGCTGTATACTGGTTTCTGGGCTATTGGGTTCTTTCTGTGCAGGGTTTTAGTTTATCTTAACATTTCTTTTGAAATTAGTATTCCCAATGGCAGTAACAGCCAAGCTGAGCTTTGTTATGTTTAGAAAAGCTTTTGTAGTTTTGTATCTATATAGGAAGAACACTTGCATGAACTTTAAGGATTGTACTAACAGTCAGTTGTTATAGAGGTGTACTGTACTACAACATTTTATTTCTTGTTGGGCCCAAAATCACACAAGTAATGCCTCAATGGGCTTTAACAGACTCTTTTTTTCTCAATGCCCAAAGCCTGGACTCTCTAAGAAAACAAGAAACAAAGTCCCCAATAAAAAAAAAATAAAACTTAGGAGGAGAAGTCAATGGACCATTGTGTGACATTACTAATTCATTTGCTTTATTTTTTTTACCTTTATTTCATTGTGTGGATGGTAGGGGTTGCTGTTGCCCCTTTAAACCCAGCAGACAGACACTCAGGACACAGATTAAAAGCATGAAGAAGTATTTTAATTCTGTTTTCTTCTTCCACAGTGCTTCCAAGCACCACAACAACAACAACAACAACATTTATTTGTATAGCACATTTTCATACAAATAAAGTAGCTCAAAGTGCTTTACATGATGAAGAAAGAGAAATAAAAGACAAAGTAAGAATTAAAATTAGAGAACACTAATTAACATAGAATAAAAGTAAGGTCAGGGAGGACAGAAAAAACAAAAAAAACTCCAGACGGCTGGAGATAAAATAAAATCTGCAGGGGTTCCAGGCCATGAGACCGGCCAGCTCCCTCTAGGCATTCTACCTAACATAAATGATCAGTCTTCTTTGTATTCAGGGTTCTCATGGAAGGACTTGATGATGACGGTCACGTGGACTTCTGGCCTTTAATCCGTCAATGCAGGGACATCATGGTGCTTTGATTAGGTGGTGGTGGCGCAGGTCACCACCACAGGAAACTGGAAAAAGAACAGAAGAGAGACACCATAAACACAATAATAATCACTAATCTCTCCTCCACACCTCCAAGCAAGCTCTGTCACACGCCCCCTGACTCTGGCTCGCTTGCTGGGTCTCCAGCAGTCCTTTATATAGTCCTTGACCCGGAAGTGCTTCTGTCCTTCCATCCACATGACTTGCTATCACTTCTGGGTCAAATGGAGAACTTGTTTTTACTTCAGCCCAGAAGTACTTTGGGGCTTCTGTCTCCGTGACTTTGGAGTACTTCTGGGCTATGCAGACAGTAAAACCTACCAGGTCATCCTGCAGCATCTCCTGGTGGCACCCACAGTCTCCAGCAGGACTGTGAAGCTGAACTCCAGATCACATGGTGCCCTGCAGGAATCCGGGGCACTGCTATGCTGCAGGGAAGTTGCCATCTTGCTTCTTGGGGAAGGCAGTGTCCCAAAGTAGCTGCCTTCTCCCATCTTTCCAGTCTTTGGGTGTCCCAGCTGGGTTGAGTTGTCGACCGTCCATCACATGTGGCAGACTTTTACTAATTAGTTATAAGATACTGAAATCTGTTTTTATTCAATTACTAAATTATCTTTCCTTCAGTAGTAAGAAGTGACAAAAATGATGGTTTCTATGGAAGATTATTTGTACCAAAATTAAATGCAACCCAATGTGTGAACTACATTGCAATGCAATGACTATGCACGTGGTGCATTTCATTTTCACAAAGCTTTATCATTTCATAATTTAAAACTTACAGTATATACCAAATGATTGATTGCTTTTCACAAAATCATGCAATTTACATGTCAGTTTAAACTAAGCTTTTATGCTGTAGCAAGGCTCCATAATTCACTAAGGGCACACAAGACAGAGAGCGCAAGCAAGCCAGAGAGCCACGCCCGCCAACTCACAAAGCCCCGCCCGCCAACTCTAAGACCATTGGATACGCTTGACAGAGCCCCACCCACCAACTGTAACCCTCCTCCTGCGTCCACCATCGCTCTCGAGGCATGTGCACTGCCTGCTCATGTGCCCGCATGCAACAACTCACCAAACACAGCCTCAGTCGCTTTCGTCTGTGCTACGATCCACATGAGAGAGACACACACACAGGCGCGCGAGAGAGAGAGAGACACACACACAGGCGTGCGAGAAAAAGACACACATACAGGAGTGCAAGAGAGACACACACATACAGGTGCGAGAGAGAGACACACACACACACACACACACAGGTGCGTGAGAGAGAGACACACACACAGGCGTGTGAGAGAGAGACACACACACACAGGCGCGAACATGCATTGTTGCAATGTTACTTTTCTTGGTTGTTTATTAAATTACAGATTTTTCAAATGTTCATTTTTTTCCCTGTGCTTAAAACTCATTAAAAAAAAGTGCTTTTAGCAAGCGGTTCGTAGCGCAATAGCGCGAATAGTGCAGTGTTAGTTTTCTCTGTTGTTCAAGGTTTTCTCAGTGTTATTCAATGTTTTTACATTTAGTTTTCTAATACGCTGTGCATTCAATGGTGTAATTAACTATATTTGTGCTTAAAATCTTAAAAAAATATATATTTACATACAGTTTGTACGGTCTGGAATGGATTAATTGTATTTACATACAATCCTATGGGGAAAATTACTTCGGTTCACGACCAAATCAGTTTACAACCAGAGTTTTGGAATGTATTATGGTCGTGAACCAAGGTTCCACTGTATATATAATCGACCAAGTCGCCCGACCATGGGGTATGCATGACAGAGCCCCGCCCGCCAACTCTCACCCTCCTCCCTCGCTCTCGAGGCATGCACACTGCTTGCTCATGTTCCCGCCCCCAACACGTCACCAAACACATCCTCACTCGCTTTGGTCTGTGCTACAGTCCACATGCAGCTGTGAGCCACGTTGACTGTTCATGTTGATAATGATGTGGCGTATGCTACACCGCGGGTTGGCTAGTATTCTATGTTTGTGCTGAGTGCATTTTGTTTTTATCATCCCATTTACTGTCCGTTATGTGTGCATCAGTGAATGTTGTCCCCGTAAGTGCAGAGGGGAAGGATGATGGAGAGAGACTGCAGCCCTGAGATGGAAATCACCTGTTTACACACCAGATACATCTGGGACATTTTACATTTAAAAAAGAGGAGCAAAGGCGAAAGAGAGAGTGGAAGCGAGGAGAGAGAGAAAGAGGAGACTGTCACACGCATGCACTTAGGAGGCAGTCAACAAGCCCAGAGGTGAGCGATATATTGTCTGACAAGGGGTTGAATTGTGGTACTGATATCTTTCTCTCTACCTTTACAGAACCAAGGAGGAAAAATAATAATAATTCACACTCAACATCAACATTCCTGATATTTGAAAATGGCTCCTTAACAATAACTTCTTCCAAGTTGACATCACTTCCGACTCCTGCAGATGACGTCACTTTCCGGTCCCTTGATAATGATGTCACTTTTCCAGTCCCTCGATGACATCACTTCTGGTCCCTCAATGATGACATCACTTCCGGGAAGTCCTGATAACGTCACTTCTGGTCCCGCAATAATGACGTCACTTCCGGCCAGTTCAGATGACGTCATTTCCGTTACCAGCTAACTTCCTGCCAACTCATTTCCTGTGGCCATTTTCTTTATAAAAACGATCATGTCAGCACTGTTTATCGTCGAATGTTTGATTTATTTCAATTCACTTTGACCAAACTCGATCCAGACATCATATGGGGCAATTCCCCAAAACTTTTCAACGTGTTGGTGAACTTTATTTATCACAGAGAGAATTCGAGGACAGGAAAATAAGACAATTTATTTATTGCTTTATTCCACTGCCTGCTTTTTCAATTACCGATCCTACATCACGACAGCCATAGCTGAGAAACCCTGGGGTTTGAATTCATTCCAACCATTGCCAGGACTTTTATGGTGAGGTCGTTTTGTTTTCGGGAGGAAGCACAATATCAATACAGCCAGTTTCAATACCGCCAGACTTTATTTTGGGACACATTTTTCACCACATTTTCAACTGCTGTGTTTATCCGATCCATGTTTGTATTTGTGTTATGTGCTTTTGTTTATTATTTAGGGGCAAGGGATGGTTTAATGTAAATATTTGTATTCTTATATATAGTAATTCGTCACCGGTGTTTTTGGGATAAGTGGTGGTTTGCGCACACTTATCTATTTATTTTTGAATATTTGTCCATCGTTTCATTTTCCAATATATCAGTGTTTGATTTTACATATCTGTTTATTTTCTGATTATTTCGTTGTGTCGGGAAAAAATAAGACAACTTATAAGGAGTACGGCTTGTTATTAGAGCAAGAAACCTCAAGTAATCCAAGGAACAAGTCTTGGTAGTGTAGTGGCCTGTCTGGGTAAGGGGTCAGCCGTTACAATGCGACAATATTATTAGCACTCTTGAAATGTGAAAATCTTTGCAAAAGCCTCATAAAGAAGCACTAACCAGACAGCTTTGAACAGAGTGGACAAGGAAGCTGATAGACTTCATTCACTTATCAAACTACTTAAATAAGATTTAATTTGCAGAAGGGAGGCCACAGTAATTATAAAACACAAGCTTGCCAGTGCATTCATCTATACTAATAAAAGGCAAAGCCCTCACTGACTGACTGACTCACTCACTCACTAACTCATCACTAATTCTCCAACTTCCCGTGTAGGTAGAAGGCTGAAATTTGGCAGGCTCATTCCTTACAGCTTACTTACAAAAGCTGGGCAGGTTTCATTTCGAAATACTACGCGTAATGGTCATAACTGGAACCTATTTTTCTCCATATAATGTAATGGAGTTGAGCTTGATGGCCGTGGGGGGCGGAGTTTCGTGTGACATCATCACGCCTCCCACGTAATCACGTGAACTGACTGTCCACGCAGTACCTAGAAAACAAGGAAGAGCTCCAAAAAGCGCTGAAGAAAACATGCATTATACAATTGAGAAGGCAGCGAAACAATAAGAAGCGAGCGAGTCACACATAGAACCATATTCATGAGTGCAGCTACTTCGGAAACAAAGCACGGTGTAAACCTAAAGTTTAAATTAAGTTCATAGACAGGCTGCCGCTGGCGTTTGTCATGCCCACGGCTAACGCGGGATACAAGTTTAATGAGAGGACGCAGGATATAAACGTGAGTTTTGATCACTTTGTAACTAAGTTAAAATTACTGGTGAAGGGCTGTGCTTATGCAAATTCCGACAGACTGTCTTTGTGGGGGGATTGACAGTTAAGGCGGGTGGGAGAGTCACGTCATCATCTGCCCTCCCATTCATCTCATTTCGCTGTGAGCTGAGCTCCGCACCTAACGCAGTCTTGAGGAACCAAGTTTGTGACGCTGCCACCAAATACTCACAGAAAAATCCACAAGTTAATACACACACTGTCTCTAGAGTTTCTCCACACTGAATCCTCCAGGCACTACTTACAAAAGGTTACATTGGCAATTGTGTTACGTTATTTTTAAAATGTTTCCTTTTCTTAGCACAAGCACAGCTGAGAGGCTTCGATGCATGTGCTCCATAACGCGTTACAAAATAATGCATTTAATCACACTGTGCATTCCAAGCAAAGCGGAACTTCTGTCAATGCATGATTTCCTGGTACACCGATTACATTGATCAGCGCTTCCCGATTAATTTTACCCTCGCACCCCCTTGGTTTGAGAAGAAGTATGAAAAAATATGAGGTTAACACCAAAAAACAGATTACCAATTGAAGCTTTATGAATAATCGATTCGCCATCAATAATTGTTTTGGTAAAGCCATACTCAGTGTAATCCTCCTTCCATTTTATAATTTTTCCGCCACTAGCCATGATTAAATGAACGGTAAAAAAGTAAGAGCGAAGCGAGGGTGACTTATTCAGGCAGGCAGGCGACAGCTCAATAGCTCGAATTTGGATATAAGTGGGTTCTATTTAGTCGCCAGAAATATCTTTGTTAGGAATGGAAATTGAATTTAGTCTTTAAATTTCTATGGTAAAGAAAAAGTTATGCAATGATGACTAAATTTAACTATATAAAGTCAAAACTTTTATATATAAAGTCATTCCCGAATATATAAAGTCAAAACTTGATTATATAAAGTCACTGTCGGAATAAATAAAGTCAAAACTTGAATATATAAAGTCAGCGTCGGTATATATAAAGTCAAACTTGTTTCTGAATATATAAAGTCAAAACTTGAATATATAAAGTCACCGCTGGAATATATAAAGTCAAAACTTGCATATATAAAGTCATTCCCAAATATATAAAGTCAAAACCTGAGTATATAAAGACGGCGTTGGAATATTTCTGAATATATAAAGTAAGCGCTGGAATATATAAAGTCAAAACTTAAATATATAAAGTCAGCGTTGGAATATACAAAGTCAGCGCTGGAATATCCATCCATTTCCCAACCCGTTGAATCCGACCACAGGGTCACGGGGGTCTGATGGAGCCAATCCCAGCCAACACTGGGCGCAAGGCAGGAACCAATCCTGGGCAGGGCACATGCATCATTTTCAAAACATTAACCGAACAGTGTTTTTTTAATTTATTTTTCTGAATACGTTTTTGTTAACTTAGTTCAGTTCAGAGTCGTTTCAATCAATAGATTTTGACTTTCACTTTATATATTCAGTAGTGAGTTTATATACTCCGATGTTGACTTTATATAATCAGGAATGACTTTATAAATTCCGACGCTGACTTTATATATTCAAGTTTTGACTTTATATATTCCAGCGATGATTTTATATATTCAACTTTTGACTTTATATATTCAGAAACATAGTATATGTGTGTGTGTATATATGTACACATGTATGTATATATGTATATATATATATATGTATATATATATATATATATATATGCCAGCAACACTCATGACAATGACAAAACAATTACATTGTCAATCATATTACTTATTTTTAAAATGTTTCCTTTTCTTTTTACTTCTCCGCTGCCAAGCGCGGGTATTTTGCTATATATATATATAGATAGATAGATTGATAGACAGATATATATATATAGATATATATAGATATATATATATATAGATATGACAACAACACTCATATCAATGACAAAACAATTACATTAACAATCATGTTACGTTATTTTTAAAATTTTTCCTTTTCTTTTTCATAACTTCTTTAACACACTACTTCTCCGCTGCGAAGCGCGGGTATTCTGCTAGTATTTTAATAAAACTGGTGGTAAACTACTATCACACATGCCTATGATAAAAATGAAGCCAATGTAACATCATCCTTGCATGATATTTGGCCTCTTGTAGCTACCAGAAATCCTACATAAGCCAGACCCCTACAGTATATTCTAGGAGCCTCTTGCGTAAAACATGCTTAAGCTCAGAAACATGCATAAACTACTTCTTAGGCAAAAGTCAGAATTTAAAAAACACAAACTTCATGTGAAAACTGGATTACCATTACAGCAAATTTCCTAAATCCTACGTAGATTTTTTTAGTGTTGGCAGTTAGCGACTCCTGGCATCAGGGCAATGAAGTGAACAGAAAATCCCATTTCATAGCACATTTCAATGATGCATCAGTCTCATTCTGATGTTCTTGAATGAATCCTATCATAGTTAACTGACATTTTTTCTCAATACACATGTCTTCATCATTGGTAATAGCATTAAGCTTATGCATTAGGCATTAATTGCGTTAGTATATAGCCTATCTAGTTCAAATTCAAGTTCAGGCACTTTATTGTCATTGTGTAACACAATGAAATTACTTTTTGTGACAGCCCCAAGGTGCAGTTAAAGAAAAGTCAAATCTATTTTGTTTATAAAAAAGTTGTGCTGTGTGCGTTGCCAAGAAGCCAACAACCACACACCGCATGACCTTGAAGTCAGCTTCCTTCACTTACTATTTGATAAAATAAAGGAATTGTAGGTTAAATTGCACAATGTTACTCGGACACAGTTGAGAATCACATATCAGTTGTATATTAATTGAATGAAACTGGTTTCTGTTTTCAAACGCAAATTCATTCTTTGATTTTATCTTTATTGCAACAAGTGTGCAGTCAATTGTGACAATTACATTAGGAAAAATCAACAATAGCTGCAAATTGCCTTTTGAGCTCGGCCTGCTCACCACAAATGTAAGGAAACTGAATGTATCTGGGTAGCATCTTAATTATACCCAGGGCATGAAGAGTGCATGTACGCTGCACACTTAGATAGTGAATGTGTATAAATGCATAACGACTCAATGTGCAATGACCTTGCATATATTTAAGCCTGATTGAAACTCCAAGGGGAAACTCAAACCTCTCCAAAGTAACTAATTTGTATTTTATAAGACTTCACAAAGAGTAAAAGAAGCAGGCACAGAAGTAGAGTACCAGAGGTTCTTTAGTTCAACTTCAAGCACTGATTAAACCATTCCATACAAATGGCATGACATGGCTCAGTGATGACTACAAGGTTCCTGACTGGTCAGCCAATTCACACTCAAAACCATCCATCGCCAAATAACATTATAGTTGTTACAACCTGTAATGGAGCAAGGATCATGTGATTTTGTGTGATGGTATCTGTAATGTAGGCACACAATTCCAAGAGGACTGCTAGGAAATCTAAATCAGCTCATAAGGGAGTCATCATTGCGAGCTAAAAAATCATTGTGATCCCTGTAAATTCGCTCTTTCCATAGCCTGCCACGCTGCTGTACAGCCCCAATAAGGTTTGCCACATAGTAACAGCTTGTAAAGTACTGCACAACATAGACAACCTCTGCCACCTGAGATGTGCCACGATGAGTGCATGGATGACCCAAACCCTGTCCCTCCGGGATAACAATTCAAAGACATTTGGATGTTGCACGTCAAATGTAAAGAGACTTGTAACTAGTGCAACATTGACATTTACTTGTCAATTTTTTGCTCTCTCTATTCAGCTGCTTTTCCTTGCTTCCAGTCTTGTTTTTTTATTAGTGACTCCCACAGACAGACCAGCAAAAAGAATGTTTTTGCAGTCTTCAATTTAGTCAGTAATACCTATTGTTTATATTCACTGAAGTTTCATTTGGTGCATTCTGCATGGGTCGTAACAAAGGTGTCACTCAGGAATATGGAAATAATTTTTTATGGTGATAATATCATGAATATTCAAAACAGTCATTTTTTAAGGCATACATACTTATTGGAGGAAGGTGACTGGGTTCAGGTAAAGGTGCATGCAAGAGGACATAGTTTTACATTGATTTGTGATTTATGAAGGAACTTGCTGTGGCAAGTGGCATATGTACAGTTTTATAAATATATATATTTTTTTGTATGTACATCATTTTTGCCTTTATGGTGTATGCAAAATTTTAGCATAGAATGTAAGCAAGGCTTTATACATGAGGCCTTAGGTCACTGAACTTAAAGAGAATGTAGCTCTCCTGCAGTATAATGGAGAATTGGAGACAGATATTTTTAAAGAGACAGTGTGCAGTCCCAAAGGACAATAACAGGACTATCTAGCTTATTCTTCTGTATTTGTTTTCTTTCACAGTAGAGAAAAAATCAGAATATGGGTGGGTCTATCACATGTACAAAGAAAGGTTTTAGTTCTATCTAATCTGTTCACTCTTTGCTAGCTAGCTAATGTTAACCCCACTACTCATGTGTTTGAAAGTTGGTATCCTTTGTGGAAGATCAGCCCTGGCACAGACAGGCAGACACCAATATTCCAAACACCACACAGGTTTTATTTACAGTACTATTTACAAAAGTTCCGCACACAACCCAGTGCCCCTGCACCAATCACCTTCAGTCCGGGGGTCTTCAATTTCCAGCCTTCCTTCACCGCCTCCACTCCTCTACTCCAAGCTTCGTCCTCTTCCACCCAACTCCAGCTGATGACTGGAGGGAGGCGGCCTCTTTTATGCCCACCTGGACGTGCTCCAGGTGCCTCCTGATGAGCTTCCTGCGGCACTTCCTGGTGTGGCGGAAGTGCCGCATGAGCACCCAGAAGCACTCCGGGTGTCCCTGGTAATACTTCCACCAGCATCTCCTGGTGTGGTGGAAGTGCTGACATCCAGGGCTTCACAGTCTTCTGGGCACCCCCTGGCAGTGACCACAGGCCCCTATAGGGTTGAGCTTCAAAGCTCAGTTCCCATGGCCCCCATACAAACCAGGGTGGCTGCCCTCTCGTGGTCCGGGGGAGGCATAGTCCCTCTCTCAGCATCCCGGCTGGGCACAGCCCCCAGCCGCCTGCCACACCTTATGTAATTAAGCATGCAACAGTTTAAATTGACTACATTAAACTAGAAGAAATAAAACAGAAAAGCATTCTGTGATGTTGTTTTGTTTAACACTAAATATTACCACCATGTTCCTAAAGTGTCAGCTTTCCCTTTATGACTGGGGTCACTGTTGTCACACACGTGTGAATAGGAGGCAGCTGAAGGGCTTGGAGAATAATGGTAACACATCTGCCCAGGGGGTGGCGGGGTGCACTAATGCTCTTTCTAAGTTCCCTGCAGACCTTTCCTAGGAAATCCCACCGGGAGCTACTGCCTCAACTCGGGACACGCCACTTCTGGCCCTGGGGACGACATCACTTCCGGTCCCAGCCCCGAGGACAACATCACTTCCGGCCCCGAGGATGACATCACTTCCCCAAGACTTCCTATAAAGCCTCACTCCCTTCCTCTGGAATTCAGTTCTGTTTTGGACTCTATCTTTACTTGCTTTCAACTTTTACTTTTTGCAGCCAGGATACAGATTATACGGGTGGCTGCCCCAAACCTTTGCCATGTCTCTTCTTGTCACACTGCTTAATAAATCATTTAAAGTATCTATTGATTTGAGTGTTCTTGGTTTGCATGCCATTGTCTGAGTTGCCTCAGAAGCTTGCATATTATAACCTTACTAGTTAGCCAATAAAAGGTGCCATTTTGTTTAACGTCTCACCACATTACTTTGCTTTGATAGGTTATGATAGTGTGAGATAGCCCTGGGGTCAATAGAATCATGTGACTGGAGAGGTGCAATGAAACTGCAGTGTGGTCCACTCAGGCTGCTACTTTCTCTCTTTCATTTCCTCCTTTGCTTTTGTAAAGTGTGCACTTATTGATCATCTTCAGCATGAAAGATAAAGTATTACATACTGTAAATCTGCTTTCTGTGTTTATTTCTGTAGCTATTACAGTATTTTTGTAAAAAATTAGAACAGGAGTTTATTTATTGGAATGTCTCATTGTTTGTAATATATTTGTAACTGCCATTGAAGGACAAGCACCTGGGATGGAGGATGATTTCTTGCTCAGTCAGGCTGCTATAATGGAAGGAAAATGGGTGTGGAGACATAATCATGCTTGAAATCTTTATCAATCTGCACTGCAAAAAAGTCTTAGCTAAAAAAATACATGAACACTAAATTTCAGGAGCAAATGACTTAATACTAGGGAAATTATCTGTCCGTGCACCAATATAATTTTACTTACCAAGATATCTTAAAATATGTTAGTTCCAGTTTAGAAAGAAGAAAGCTCTGGTAGGTGTTCAAAGGTTTGGAATAAGTAGAAAACGCTGTTTTTTAGATTAAATTAGTTGGGATCAGACTTTCTACAGTGGAAATACACTGAAAATTACAATATAATTCTTAATTCAGTTTTGCATTCTTAATTTTAGCACTTTGAAAAATGAAGGCCAAGTAACAAAAGAATAAATCACTAATATAAGTGGAAAAAGTTTAATAAAAGTGGAGAATGAGCACAACCTTTTAGCTCATCTTGAAATACGTAGTCCAATACTTAAAAAATTATGTTACAAAAATCACTGGACTAATGTGGAATTTTACGGCAACATTTAGTGAAAGTGGAATGAGCTTTCATGCCATTAAAAGTCTTATTGTACAAACTTCTGGGGAAAATAAATAAATAAATAAAAATCCTACTGTCTACTTTCAGACACCCATTGTTACATCAAAAGGATTTCACAAGCACAGAAAGAGATAGGCAAGAGCAAGCGAGAATGAGAGAGAGCTAGTGACAGGGATGAGAATGAAACCTTTAGACAGACTGAGACAGGGAGAGATAGAGAGATTAGGAGACAGAGAGAGATGACATTGGACCACTGAAGAACAATAGAATAGAAAGACTTTATTGTCATTGTAAAAAATTACAGTGAAATTATGAGCACCACTCTAAAAAAGGTTAAACTGAACATCAGCTAGAAAAAATATTTCTGAACCAAATAAAACTATACCACACACAGGGAATGAAAAACCTCAGCTGAGGAAGCAGGTACTCAGGTATAGGTGCATACCAAAAAATGACTGAAAAACAGAACAACAAGAACACTAACACCAGATCTGACATTCTGCTGTATGCATTTGAACTCCTATGCAAATCAATTTCTCAGTGAATGATTTCCACTCAGTGATTGCTTTCTTATTTGTACTTGTGGCATATTGATCGTGGATGGTATCACCTACCACATCTGTTTGAATGACTGAGAGGAAGGTTGCCAACACATTTGGGATATATCAGGTATAAAGTGTAGTAATATGCCATTAATATTAACATTCCATCAAAGAAATCATCCTTTGGTTAGGTGCTGACAGGTATACTTCCTTTGGCAAGGATGCAGGTTGTTTCATTGAAGAGTAACACTGGGCTGGAGAAAGGCTGCTTCTGCAATTAAAGTGAAGATTCATCCCTTGGCTAGAATCGAAGGACAAACAGTCCAATATGGATTAGAATTGTTTCAACAGAATAGTAAGGTAGTAAATTCAAGGACAAATTTCAATGGTTACATTGATAGAGGACCAACATAATTCTCACCTGAAGGATATGAAGCAGTGCTTCACTGGCATTCCCGAGCTGCTTTGGTGGTGGAGTTGATGAAGGAAAAAGTGATGGGAGTGTTGTCAAGAAGGCAACGGTGAAATCCACTATGGGACCAAAAAAGAGAAAGAAAAGGGGCAATATTAGGGACACTTAAAATAAATATATCAGTTGGTCACATACACTGGTATTTCCCAATTCTCTTCCTAGAGCACCACTGCCTTGCATGTGCTTCTTTTCTTCCTGTTTTAATACAGCAAATCATCAATGGCTTTCATTAGCCCAGGCATGTTCAACCTACTTACACCTCACAATTTCAGTTCATTTAGGCTTTATTTGCATTATCATATTGGAATACGTCACGGTGGAAATCGCATGAAGCCCGGAGGTCATCCAGGAGAAGGATTAGGAACAACAAATTCCAATGACTTTGGTATATGGAACATGAACTTACATTCATGCAGGCTAAAGGGGAAAGGGGTTTCAAGGCCTTCTTCTTGACACCTTAGAACTGCACCATGGAACAGAAGTCTTCGCATCTTCTCTTTGTCTCCTCAGTGTTTTTGCGTTTGGAGCCATGAAGGATGCGACACAGCTTACCCAGTGCCCACAACAAAATTATGCTGACAGTTATTCTACCACTATACAGATTTGATATAGAATGCCCAGAAACAAGCAAACAAGAGTTCCAGTGAGGCAAATTAAGAAACATACATTCTCAGTTTCTTTGAAAAAGTATAAGATTTTTATGACTTCTGTCTTCTTCTCTTATTGCATTTGAATCAATGAAGGCCCGTCTGGCCTCACATTTAAGGTCCAACATTTGAGCAACATCACTTTGGTTGGGTTTTGGTTTGTTTTACATGTTGCTGAGTGTTTTGTAGTGCCTCACCTTCATCTTCAGACTGTTCTGGCCAGCTAAAACAAATTCAACTGGATAGTCAGGAACATATATTTCAATGTAAGAACTTTTACAGCAGAGAAGAGAAATCCTATATATAAAAATATCACACACATGACCACAATAAGCAGTGCATTGTGAAAGCAGCCAATGCTGGTTTAAAAGTGAAACTTTGCATCGCTGCCTCACTGACTTGGCTGTCTATCAGAATCAGAAGGCAGCTGTCAAAATTCTGGAATCAAAAAGGCTTATTAAAATTAAGATTGTAGGGTACACCACAACCATCCCATAATTATTTAAAAGTAATGTGAAATACTTGTCTGTCTTTCTGTATCTACAGTATTAAAGGCAATAAAAACTGAAGAAAAGCAGCAATATTTTAATGGAGTTTTAGAAGTGTGGTAGTGTGTTACTCTGAACATTCTTTTACTGGATGTCAATTGATAGATAAAAAATGGTTGATTACCAATTCCATTTCAGGAAGAAAATTATTTATTTGGTCAATAATGAATTACATGACAATTAGGACAAATGCACATTTTAGATACGTGATGGTGGTATGACAGGTCAGATATCGATAATAGCCATATACATAGTATATTGCAAAAAATCCAATATTGTGCATCCCTAGCAGTGTGCTCTGGTCCAGAAAATGGAGGTAAATGCAGTCAGAGTATAGGTAGGCCCATGATGTACAGAAAACTATTACTACAACAACACAATTTTTTAATTAGCACATACCTAGACTGAGGTTGTCGTTGCTCAGGTTATCTCTGCTTGGAAGAATTACAGTTGAAGCGGTTGAAATATTATATTACCATTTGTTTCATCTTCTCCGCTTGTATCAAAGAGACACCTCTTTGCAACCCCTTGTCGGGGCATAGAGCCTTGCCTCTTCCTTGGGGACTTCATATTTTGTAGTCACTTTAAATTTTGGAGCAGATGGTTGGCTATGGAAACAGGATGCTTTATATGTGTTTAATATTTGATTTGTCTTGTTGTTGCAGCACCACCACCAAAAAAAAAGCTAACAAGAAAATCTCCAGTATCCCGTAACATAGGATAATAGTCGATGATCTTCTGTGACATTGCTTTAAGTTCATATTTAGTAGGTTATGTCACTTCTTTACCCAGAGGACTAGCACACAGAATTGCATCCATGCCTGTGACTGTGTTTCTAAAAAGTCTACAACTCAGTTCCTTTGACATTTTGCAATCCTTTTCTTTCCAGTACAGGCAAATCAAAGAAGTGGCTGTGCACCATGTCTAACTCTGAATCTGTGTACACCTCATACTTTGGTGGGTCTGGCAGTTTCATAGTTTTGGCCATGGTTGTGTGTATGGGGGTGGAGGTCAGAGGCTGGCATGGTGGCATGGCACTAGTTGATGATATAATCTAACTTCCACTACAACTATTGGCGTCATGGCCAGTAGGATTCCCACACTGTTGACTTGAACTGCACTTTGCTCAGGTTCCTTTGAAAATGCTTCTTCTCCAGCTGGCAAGACACAAAATCACTTCAATTTAGATGACTGACGTCATCACGACAAATGTGAGGGGGCGCAGGTGCAGAACAGAAAAAAAAAGTGTGTATATTTATATATATATATATATATATATATATATATATATATATATATATATATATATATATAGTCACGCATGCGCGAGTAGGAGGCCGCGGACGGACCTGAAACCGCTTCGAAAGACGTTCGCCGGCAGGGAATGGCGGGGTACTAACCTTTCTGCTCCCTCTTTCAGGAAAAAAGACGCTCCGCCATCATAACCTGCCCGCAGTACGTCCACTTCCGCCCTTCCTCCGCCATCTTCCCTGACGTCAGCAATCCCGTCATCCCTCACGCCTCCTTCCCAGCATTCCTCCACTTCCGGCTCCTCCTCTATAAAATGCATATGAACGTTTATGTTTATATATTTTGACCTGATTTTGTGAAAATAATTTTGTTTACAGTATACGGGGCCGGAAAACCCCAACCCTTTATGCTGTGTCTTCTCGTTTTTTACAGTGGCGTAGTCGGCAGGATACTGCTCCGAAGAAAATGACTGAAAGACAGGACCTCAACACCGTGCTGCAGCCCCTGCAGCAAGCACAGGCCGCTACAACCCGGGAACTGGAGGCCGCGAAGGCGAAGCTCGCGGAAGCCGAGAGGGTAAGGGCCGACCCGCCTCGTCCAAAACCTCCGTCCCTTGTCCCGATGACGGAGGCGGACGACATCGAGTCCTATCTAGGGATCTTTGAAAGGACGGCCACCCGGAACGAGTGGCAGCGGTCCGAGTGGGCGTCCATTCTGGCGCCCTACCTGAAGGGGCCCGCGCAGCGAGCCTATTATGACCTCCCCGAGGAGGAAGCCGCGGACTATAAACTCCTAAAACAGGAGATCCTGGCACGCTACGGCATTACGCCGAGCCAGCAGGCGAGTGAATGGCGGAGCTGGCAGTTTGACCCTGAAAAGCCAGCCCGAGCACAGGCCTTCGATTTCTGGGGAAAGATGGGGCGGTGGCTGCGGCCCAAGGGTCCCCAAGCCCGGAAGGTCGTGGAGCAGGTGGCCTGTGAGGGCCTGGTCAATGCACTGCCCAGCTCCCTCGCCCAGCAGGTTCGGCGCCACCCCTATACGGACATGCCAGGACTCCTGGAAGTCCTGGAGCGTCAGCTCGCGGTTTTCCAAGCCGGGGGGACAGAAAGGCACATATATATATATACACACACACATATATACATACATATATACACATACATCCACATATACATATACATATATATATATATATATACAGTAATCCCTCCTCGATCGCGGGGGTTGCGTTCCAGACCCCCCCGCGATAGGTGAAAATCCGCGAAGTAGAAACCATATGTTTGTATGGTTATTTTTATATATTTTAAGCCCTTATAAACTCTCCCGCACTGTTTATAAATATTCCCCGCATAGTTATACAGCATAATCCCTTTGTATTCTCTTAGATATTAGGTAAGATTCATTGAAATTATGTATATAAACACACTGTTTATATACAGTAAAACCTAAATATTATTTTAAAGATATTGAGTGTCTCCGATATCACATATGTTACAGCCATTACGATAGACAGGCCACCAGCAATAAATACGTACAATGCAAGAAAAATAGTATACAATAAATGTGTGTACAGTGACACTAAACATACGTACATGTACTAAGCACTGTAAGAAGAAAATTAATTATGGTTACTCACCAACAATGACACGATGACTTGTCCGATAACAATGAGTTTAATTTTACTGCACAACAAAGGAGAGCGTTACAGCCCTTGTAAAGGAGCCACTTCAGGCGATTGTGTAGCACTGCCGTTGTTCTTCTTCTGGCAGTCTTCAATCCAAATCCCTAAAGCAGATTCCATCCAGACTACTGCCTTATTACATCCACTTACAACTCGTTTTGCACCCTGGTTAAAAGGACACTGCAGCCGTAGATCTTATATTCCTTTCCTACTTTTTAAATAAAAAGAATCGTAGCCTTCAACAAATCCAAAACGTTTACCTTTTTCGGCAATCGTTAACATCTTCTTCTTGCGCTTGGGCACGGCCCCTGAAGCAGTAGCAAATTGTTTTGGAGCCATAATGAAGGGCTTGACTATGCACAAAGATAAACACTAAAGAGCACAACTCTTTACACAGTGAAACACGTTGATGCTGAATGAGTGAGACGAGACTTCCTGGTTAACACTGCATTCAGCACGCAGGAACTCAACTGCATGCTCTGATTGGTTAGCTTCTCAGTCAGGAGAACTTAACTGCGTGCTCTGATTGGTTAGCTTCTCAGCCATCCGCCAATAGCGTCCCTTGTATGAAATCAACTGGGCAAACCAACTGAGGAAGCATGTACAGGAAGTAAAAAGACACATTGTCGCAGAACCCGCGAAGCAGCGAAAAATCCGCGTTATATATTTAGTTATGCTTTCATATAAAATCCGCGATAGAGTGAAGCCGCGAAAGTCGAAGCGCGATATAGCGAGGGATTACTGTATATATCTACATATACACACATACATATACATACACACACATATATACACACAAATACATATATATATATATATATACATACACACACACATATATAAACATATATATACATACTGTACATATCTACATATATACATACACACACACACACACAACTATCATATATGTTGAAGTTCTATTTAAATTTTAAATAGAAGGAATTTTTATTTAGTCGATAGAATATTATTCCGGAATAAATCAACTCAAGCCTTAAATAACTTATAATATTTTGCTCTCCATAAAAATATATCCTGTCTAAATTATATATATGAATATTCTTGTATGTATCAGACGCTTCATATTTTTTTGCTGCCTTTTCAATTGTGTAATTCGGTTTTTGTTCAGCGCTCTTTGGAACTGTTGCTTTTTGTCTGTGCACTGCGGCAGTTCACGTGAGCCGCTCGGTGTACATGCATCGAAGCTTCCCAGCTGTGCTGGTGCCATGTCGTGCTATGTCCATGTTTGTATCTAATGTTACCGAAGTCCCGGCACTTAAAACTTTCTCTCGCAGTTTCGCTGAGTTTGTGCCAAACACCACCCTGACCATCTCATCTTCCTCTGCATAAGCACAGTCCTTCACCCGTGAATATTTACCTGTGGCAGTGTTTCTATTGGATTGCCGCTGACGGACGGCCTTATATGGGCAGGCACTAAATTACAAACGCCAGTGGCAGCCTGTCTATGAACTTAATTTAAAGTTTAGGTTTACATCGTGCTTTGTTTCCGAAGTAGCAGAACTCATGAATATGGTTGTATATGTCACTCGCTCGCTTCTTATTGTTTCGCTGCCTTCTCAATTATATAATGCATGTTTTCTTCAGCGCTTTTTGGGCCTCTTCCTGGTTTTCTACATACTGCGTGATTACGTGGGAGGTGTGATGATGTCACACGAAACTCCGCCCCCACGGGTTTCAAGCTCATCTCCATTACAGTAAATGGAGAAAAACAGCTTCCAGTTATGACCATTACGCGTAGAATTTCTAAATGAAACCTGCCCAACTTTTGTAAGGAAGCTGTAAGGAATAAGCCTGCCAAATTTCAGCCTTCTACCTACACGGGAAGTTGGAGAATTAGTGATGAGTCAGTCAGTCAGTGAGTGAGTGAGTGAGTGAGTGAGTCAGTGAGGGCTTTTCCGTTTATTAGTATAGATATATATATATACAGTGATCCCTTGCTATGTCGCGCTTCGAGTTTCGCGGCTTCACTCCATCGCGGATTTTAAATGTAAGCATATCTAAATATATATCACGGATTTTTCGCTGGTTTGCGGATTTCTGCGGACAATGGGCCTTTTAATTTATGGTACATGCTTCCTCAGTTGGTTTGCCCAGTTGATTTCATACAAGGGACGCTATTGGCGGATAGCTGAGAAGCTACCCAATCAGAGCATGTATTACATATTAAACAAAACTCCTCAATGATATACGATATGCTTCCTGCGTGGTGCTTTGCACACTTAAAAGCTCTAGCAGCACGTATTGATTTTTGATTGTTTGCTTTTCTCTGTCTCTCTCACTCTCTCTGACATTCTCTGCTTCTGACGGAGGGGATGTGAGCAGAGGAGCTGTTTGCCTAGAGGATACAGATGCTCCTCTAAAAAATGCTGAAAGACTACCTTCACATTGCTCCCTTCCTAGCGGCCGCTTTATTGCGGTGCTTCGCATACTTAAAAGCCCAACAGCCCTTATTGATTTTTGATTGTTTGCTTTTCTCTCTCTCTGTCTCTCTCTCTCTGATATTCTCTGCTCCTGATGCGCACTCCTTTGAAGAGGAAGATATGTTTGCATTCTTTTAATTGTGAGAAAGAACTGTCATCTCTGTCTTGTCATGGAGCACAGTTTAACCTTTTGACTAAAGGGTGTTATTCCATATCTAGAGGGCTCTAATAATGTTAAAAAACGTATTTAGAAGGTCGTAAACAGCTTTTCTATGCTCTAACTGCGAATTTATGAAGAATCCTACTTTGTGGAAATTAATTTATCACAGTAGAGTCTGGAATGGATTAACCACAATAAACGAGGGTTTACTGTATAACTGTGCGGAGAATATTTATAAACAGTGTGAGAGAGTTTATAAGGGCTTAAAATATATAAAAATAACCATACAAACATATGGTTTCTACTTTGCGGATTTTCACCTATTGCGGGGGGTTCTGTAACGCAACCCCCGCGATCGAGGAGGGATTACTGTATATATATATATTATATATATATATATATATATGCCAAAAAGTCTAAGACTGATAATAAATATGCAGAGCAGATGACAGATTTTAAATTTGGGAAGGAATGTATTCAAGAGGTATAAACAAGAGTATCGGTCCGAAGCCGAAAGAAGGTTCCGGAAGCAAAGATGCTGTAGAGGGCGAAGGTGTCTTTTTAAATGTCATGCTTTATATTCTGTAAGGCCTAATGCACTGCAAATAATTTTCTACACAGATGAAACTGAAATATGCAACCCCCAAGGCACACATGCTTCAGCAAATAAACTGTTAATGGTTTATTATACTGTATTTTAGGTAATATTGATCTATTGAACTTTAGGATCTAAAATTAGTTGCAATATGACTCCTTGCTGTTGCAAAGGCTAATGATGTTTCTCAATGGGGTGCTGATGTTGTTTTATAAAGAACTCTAAAGGATCTAATTCTGCTATGTAATGGTGTTAAGATTAAAACCCCAAACTGTGAAACTGCCTTGTTTGGTTCTGTAATAACCTTATGTGGAGACACATTTGCCCAACATGAGCTTGCTGGCTTCATAGACAGTGCTGGTTTTTCCTATAGCACATGTAGACAGTTTAAACGCACCTTAGAGGATATGCAAAGACATTTTGAGATTGTTAGAATAACTCTAGAGAAGCACATTAGGCAGCGTCTTGAAATAGGCAAAGCAAACAAAGATAGCTTGAAGGTACCCCTCAAAACTACTTATGGAATTAACAGAAGAAGCAGACTAGTTGATTTTCCTGCATTGGACTTAATCAAACAAACGCCACAGGACAAAATGCATGTCATTTTTGAAGGCATTGAACTAGTGGAAGTTAAGCTTGTATTAAAACACCGTATTCTGCCAGTACGGATAGAATTTAATGTGTTCTATTCAGGCATTCATAATTTTCCTTACTCACTTCTTGATATTTGGGATAAGCCTTATCCTGTTAGTGTCAGCACAGGTAATGACAACAAATTGAAACAGTGTTTTGGGGAAATGTTAATAGTTTTAAAACTACCACCTTTTGTTTTGAATGATGTGGACAATGAGTATGTTAAAT
>JANRMT010062790.1:58408287-58431588 GCA_026402145.1 Polypterus bichir lapradei | reverse complement strand
GTTTCTGCATCAGTAAAAGACAAATAATGTGTAGTAGACAAACCATGCCCTTTGGTTGTTGAAGTAATACCTATGGTGCTTGTATATAAAATAAGTGTGTGGGTAAAGGAGGGTCAAATTGTCAAGTGCACACAATTAACTGCACATATCCAAAAATTTGCCAAATCCCAGAGAGTTGCACTTTCTGGGGTAGATAGCTTTGGAGCTACCGTTGGTCACTTGTGAGGAAAGGGGTTCTGTGGTTTGGCTAGGTAATATTATTCTTATTTTTCTCTCCTTGCAGAGAGCAGGACCAAACTTTGCAGTGCTCAGTTGAAATAATTTATATTTGAAATGATAATCATATGAAAAGAGAGGCAGTTTCATTGCTAATGAATGTAATTACAGGGGAGGGGAGCACCTTGGAGGCATTATTTCCTGTTCACAGAACATTGTTTGAAGCTGTCAGGATGAATAGCTCCAACAAAGGGGAGTGATGTAGTACCCTGTCTTTGTCTCGCTGTTTCTCTCATCAGCTTCATTGAGGTTTGCTCCATTTCTATGAGAGTAAAAAGCTGTTGTGGAACCTGCGGAGCAAGAATCCAAGGAGTTTTAATAGCAGCAGCAGCTAATAAAGAAACACCTGTGTCCTTCATTTTTTGACGGATGATCTCCATTCAATTCCTTTAAACAAAAGTATTTCAGTTACAGGTGAATTTGAATGCAAATTCAACCTGGCAAAGGTGCCAGTGAGCTAAACTGAGCCATTTGGATTTTGGAGCTGTAAATGGAAAATAGTGTTCAGCAACACAAGTAAAACAACATATGTTCACAGTATGCAGAGAAAATTCATTAAAATGTAATGGCTTTTGCAGCTGACAGTACAGCTCATACACGACAGTTGTCTTTTATCCTCCTCCAGGTTACAAGTATAATCTTCTTACCTGGTTGCACCAAGCAGCTCTTTCATTTCAACAAATGACTTGCTCAGTAGCTTAGTGACATTTCTCACAATGCACTGAAGCCCATTTACTCATACTGTAACTCTGGTATTTAAGGGATGTTCAACATGTCAGAGTCCACTGTTTTCTCTCATGCTTTCCATTTCATTAATCATCTAGTCTGTTTGCCAACTGTGAGATATTTAAAACTTTTGACATGGAGAGAATTTTGTTTAATTTCTTATTGTTTTTCACTTTTAGTCATTATATTTTGCTAACCTTAAGATGACTATGAAATAGGTTATCCATGCTGTTCAAACAAAATAATACATCTTAGCTGATAAATTACTTTTCTAGCAGAGCAAGGATTTTGGTGAAGCATCTTAGTGAACTGGTTAGAAGAATTATATACAAAACAGTATAGTATTAACATGTGTAAAAGACTCAAAATGAGGCAGCAAAAAGGTTTGGGGTTTTCCGGCCCCTTATATTGTCGACAATCCACAGTTAGAACAAAAAAACTCAGGTCAACAGAGAAAGAAAACACATTCATCTGCACGACGCCATCTTAGGCGTCGGCGGCCATTTTATAAAGGAGGAGCCGGAAGTGGAGGAATGCTGGGAAGGAGGCGTGAGGGATGACGGGACTGCTGACGTCAGGAATGATGGCGGAGGAAGGGCGGAAGTGGACGTACTGCGGGAAAGTTCCTTACAGCGGAGCGTCTTTAGTTCTGGAAAACAAAGAAAAAAGGTTAGTACCCCGCCATTCCCCGCCGGCGAACGTCTTTCGATGTGGTTTAAGGTCCATCCGCGGTTTCCTACTCGCGCATGCGTGACACATGTTCTTCAGAAAAATATTGAGTTCACAAGTAAATTAGCTCAGACTTTACATTTTGTATGTTCAGCATCTCAACATCTTTCCACATTTGTTTTGCAATGTTGTTGACAATTGTTCGGATTTACCAAGTTCATTAGGTATTTTAATAAACACCTAGATTTTTAGGTATCAAGTCATGTCAACCGCAGACAAAATTTCTGAATACCATTCTGCTGTATTCATCCCATTACTTTTGCCTTTTACTATTTCTTGTACCTTAGTCACATTTAGCCTTTCACACTGTGTAATGCAGTTCTGGTAATCTCCATTGCCTGAGGCCCAACTCTTGATATCTAATGAATGCCCAAGGCAGAAAGGTGTACACATAGAGATTAAGTGCAGATTTCTCAACTGCTTTCACTACAACACAACTAAAAAAGCCAGGCCTAGAGCAAGGGCCATGAGCTTTTATAAGAGAGGAATGAACATTATCTACTTTCAACAAGTTATGTCAAGATCAACCACAGATATTTCCACAATTCTCATGTGTCTTTTCTTACCTCATCTCCTTCCATATCTAAAAGCATGCTTTTGCTTTTTATGACAATTGTAAATTTCACTAATGTAGGTGACTTTGTGACTGTTTTTTTTGTTAATATCATTTAACGGTCATCCCATTTAGAAACTGAGTAAACTGGGGCGACCGATGTAACATTAGCAGTTTAAGTTACAATAAAACTTAAACTATTTTTAAAATATCAATATATGGCTTTGGAACTAAGGACATAAAGAACTGTTTCCAAATAATTAAATAGGTTATAGAACAATTATTCTACATTAACAAGTTAACAGAAGAATTTAGCTTTCCAATTCAGCATCTTGCAGAGCATCACAATTAATATTAATAAAATTAACTTGTATGTATATAGTATGAAAATATCAACGTGGACACTCAAAAACAAATTCCATTATTTAAATAATATAATTATTGTATTTTTATAAAGGTATGTTGCAAATACTGATACAGCAAATGATGTGGCCAAAATATATATTAGATTTTGGTCAGAAATCCTTTGTAAGTTTGAAAAACAAGACTATAAATATAAATAACGTTATCAATATTCGTTTCAGATTTATATGACTGTGTGATAAGCAAATCATTTTCCAAATTACTGTATGATCATCTACTACTTTGATGAGAATTATTTCTGTTTTCTTATCAAGGACATAGTTTGGACTCCATTTTCCCTTGTGTTTTTGAGCAATTTAAAGAGCTCCTGGTTTGCCAAAGGGCTAATGATTACATTCAGCACAATGCCTCAGAGTGAGAAGGTCACATCTTAAATAAATACAAATAGTCTGCCCTGAAATAGCTTTGATCTTATCAGTTATTTGTCCCTATGCAGCAAACAGCCAGGCTAATATGAGCAGCATGACAATATGTGGAAGCAATTTGCATTTTTGTTACTCTGGTCCCCTGTGTTCTATGAGCAAAGCTGCACAGGGGCTCATGTTTCATTTCCATGGCATGAACTTTGACCAGCAACCCAAAGTTTCAAATTCATTTTCAGCTCTGTCTGAATTATTTCCTTTAGCCCCAAGCAGATTGAAAATGTCAAACAGGCTATCTTGTCGGTGGCTCAGATTCAGAATTTTTGTTTTTAAAGCTTTGAGCTTCATTTAATCGTTAATGATTATTTATCCCTGCAGCTTATTACTACCAGTGCATGCATTGAATTAGCTAAAATTTGGCCAGGACCTCAAAAATATCTGAATATTCTTAGATGAAATCAAACACTCATTTGACAGCTGTGAGAGCTGTGATATACTGGCATTGCACTGGCAGCAATTGTTCCCTGAAAAGTATAACAGAGAGTACACATATATGTCCTGCTCGTTATCATTTTTTTTAATTCTGCATAAGAATAGGGTACACAGTGTACATATACATTATTTGGTACACATGCCATGAAAAGCAAATACAGGCTTTAAAAATTTCTTTCTCATTACCCTGGTACTATACCAGCACTGCTATTGGTGCCTAATTAGGTAAATAGGTAACGCTATGGTCAATAAATTGCAGACATAGGTAAAGGTAAC
Organism: Polypterus bichir lapradei; assembly: GCA_026402145.1. Lineage (NCBI taxonomy): Eukaryota > Metazoa > Chordata > Cladistia > Polypteriformes > Polypteridae > Polypterus > Polypterus bichir. The sequence goes on along the minus strand of JANRMT010062790.1, from coordinate 58,427,751 downwards.
AACATTAGTCACAAATAGCATTTCACTACTAATAAATTCTATGCTAATATACTCAAGTTTTCCTCCATAATGTTATAGGAAATGGGTGCATAACCGAACAGATAGTATGCAAAAACACACTTAGGAAGTACATCAGGTAAGCTGACTCATGTGTTTCTATTAAATAAAGATATATTATATTAAATTTTTCTATCGCGCTCGAGAGTGTTACACATTGGTCTGACAAGGAAAATAACAACAACAACAATTTATTTTTTGTATAGCCCAAAATCACAAAAGGAATGCTGCAATGGGCTTTAACAGACCCTGTTTTTCTGACAGACCCCGACAGCCTTGACTCCCTAAGAAGGCAAGAAAAAAATACCAACAAACTCCCTTCCCTCTACTTGGCTGCTGCTGAGTCAGTGCTGGGCCGGCCAGTCTGATGAAAGGTCCCTTCTTCCCCATGATTCTAGTGCTGCTTTATCAGAGATGCATTTTCCATAGGCAGGTAAACAACTTGGCAGTAGAGTAGTGGCACCAAGTGCTACATGTGAGTAGGAGAGAAACAGAGTAGTAATTTATTAGTAATAAATTATAAATATCATATTACTTATGTTTTAGTACTACTGACATACAAAAGAGATACAGTATGCTCAATTAATCAGCAGCTCTAATCAGGGTATGCTAAACTGAAGTAGTGAGTCTTAAGCCAGGATTTAAAAGCTGAGACTGAAGGGGCATGTCTTATAGCTGCAGGAAGACCATTCCACAGCTCCTAGGCTCTGTAACTAAAAGCTTGAACTCCCATTGTTATTTAATTAATCCTTGGTATCACAAGCAGACCAGGGGCCTCCTGCATAACGCCGTGCGTAGAATTCGCACTATAACATGACGTAAGCACAAAAGCCGAAATGTGCTTACGCACAGAAAAATCCAGGTGCAGGAATCTGTGCGTACTCCAACTTCCACATTCTTCTGCTACATAAATCCCGGTCTGCGTGAAAAGTAACGCTCATGCACGCGCCTGCTGTCCCGCCCCAATTCCTCCCAGAATTACACCTCTTTGAATATGCAAATCAATATAAACAGCCCTTAAGCTCAGCGTTCTGTGAAAAGACAATGAGAAAAGCACGCGGGAAAATATAAGAATTTCAGCGAACACCAAGTGGAGGCAAAGGAAAAACATACTATTTGTTGATTTAAACCGTGTTATAATCAACAAAAGGAAGTTGATCGAGTGACATAGCGTGTTGGAGAAACTCGAAAGCTCAAGTTCACAAAGTCGCACAGTGCCAAAATAAAAAAGAAGTCACATATCAAAGCCGCCATGAAAAGGCGAGTTGTAGCCCACCATCTGAGTGTAATATGAAAGCTTATTAGGGTACAGACAAAAACAATAGGCACACAGTGGGGAAAAAAGCACAAAATGTTAACTTTAATCTCGAAATTTCCACTTTAATCACGTAGTTTATTTTGTCATTTGAGTAGAACATCATAAACTTCATCTTAAAATCTTTTAATTTACTAGTTTTTCAAATCCCATTGTAACTAAAGTAGCATGTTAAATGCTTTGTTTTGTATTTGATCTTCTATGTGTTCTATGTGTGTGAATCACTATGTGCTTCCGTTCTTTCTCTTTCTCCGACAGGACACAGAATCCATTACATTCATGATATTACAGCTCTCTGAATAATTAAAATACTGAGATGTATATGTGATATCATTTTCATGATGATTGGAATGAAAGCATGTTATTAAACATGGGAGCACGATGGCGCAGTGATTGTTCATGTCTCACACAAGTTGCTGCTGCGCCATGTGCGACCTTCGATGAAATAATTTATTGTAGCAGTACTGTCTCTTTCAAACGTACTAACGTCCAATTCCTGTCCTTACTTTTCTTTCCCCAAATACCCAATCGCCACACAATCAGCTCTTTAATAGTCGTTAAGCCATCTGTAAGCTTACAACGACGATTCTTCAAAAGGAACATTGAAATATCTTCATAGTACATGTTTAATTATTCTATCCTTCCAGTGTTGTACCAGCCTCAGTAAATATACAGCGTGAAGCAGGAACAATACGTGAACTTGCTAGCGCTGCGGCACTGTGTCCTCACATGTTTAATTATTAACAATACAGATTATTTAAATTAAGTTAAAGTTTTATCTGTATAATATAATCAACATATTTTGCTGTATTTCATCTTAAAAATGATATTGTCATCATATGTAAATATGCGCTTTATAAAGTGGCCAGGTTGTGCTATATTATAACTGCAGTGCAAATTTACAGTGGGGTAATTGTACTTATAAGTACAAACAGTTCTGCAAGGAGCAATTGATTTAGTGCATTTATAGTTCTTGGGATGAAACTGTTTCTGAACCGCGAGGTCCGTACAGGAAAAGCTTTGAAACATTTTGCCATGGCTGAGGCAGCGTGTGCTTGATGCTGTATACTGATAATTCTCTTTCAGATCAGCTGCCGCTGTGATTCCCCACTCAGATTCAATGATAAAAATACTCCGAGTGGTGCAGTGAGAGTAATATGGAAAAAGATGATCCGCTGTGGCAACCCCTAACGGGAGCAGCTGAAAGAAGAAGAAGAAGGTGCAGTGAGAGTAACAACACTAAAGCAGTTATGGTATTTGGAACAATATGGCTATTCCCTGGACCATTATATTGTTACAGGTTAATTACAATCAGATGCATTACACTAATAAACAATATGCGGTTAATTTCAGTGTATTTATAAAGCCGTGTCAGGAAAAGAAAGGATAACCACACAGGAACAGTAGCACTGCTTTGACGCTGGGTGCCGCCAGTCTGCAAAACCGAGCGGAGAACTTGAGTACGACAGGGTATGAGGTACCGTGAAAATGTGCGTGGCTTTACGCCAACTGTAGGTTTTATACATCGCGATTTGAATGTGGAAAAGTTCTTACGCAACATTTATGTGCGTACGTACTGTTTATACATGAGGCCCCAGCACTTTGAGATCTTCAGAACTTGCTCTGGTTTGTAAGCAATGATAAGTTCAGATAAGTAAGCAGGCCATGGCCATTTATGGCTTTATACGTTAAAAGAAGGATTTTGAAGTGCCCTAAACTTAACTGGGAGCCAGTGTAAGGACTTAAGAACTGGAGTTATGTGTTCCTATTTTCTTGTTCTTGTAATAATTCTTTCAGCAGAATTTTCAATTAACTGAAAGCTGTTTAAAGAACAATTTCAACATTCAGTGAACACTGTATTGTAGCAGTCAATCCTACTAGAAATAAATGCATAAATTAATTTCTCAGTTTTCACATATTTGGAAAACAACTTCATTTCCCAACATTTTTGGGATGGAATAACATTTTTGGACAGCTTTGTAATGTGCACTTTAAATGATATTTTAGAGTCAAAAATAACACCCACATTGTGGGCTGACTTAGTAAAACTAATAGTGTGTCCAACCAAGTTAAATAATGACAAAATAATGTTGCAATCAGCATTTTGCCTATAATAATTAACATCTCTGTTTTATCTGTTTTTAAAGAACAATAGTTCTCATCAATACACTCCTTGAATTCACTAACACATCTAATTAAGGACAATTTTGGAGAAACATCATTTGGCCTAAAAGAAAAGTTTAACTGGGTGTCACCTGCATACAAGTGAAAATTAACATTATGTCTTCTAATGATAGATCCCATTGGAAGCATGTAAAGTGAAAACAGTAAAGATCACAGTACTGAGCCCTGCAGGACATCATATCTCATTTCTGTGTATAATGATGGAGTACTGTCAGCACATTTCTGCACATACTGGAATTTATCTGATAAATAAGAACTAAACCTGGTAAGGGCATTGTCTGAGAGCCCGATGTCAGTTTACAGCCTGTGTATTAAAACAGAATAATGAATGGTGTCAAATGCTGCTGTTAAGTCTAACAACATTATTACAGTGGAATTTCCTTCATCAGAGGATATAAGAATGTCGTTTACAACACGCATTCTGTACCACGATGAATACGGAAGCCAGACCATATTTCTCAAGTAAATTGTGTTGTGCAAGGATAAGGAGCAAGTTCTGGATGAATTAAACTCCAAATTTGAATTCTTTGAGACTCAAAACTTTATAATCAATATATAAATCGATAGGAACTGTATACAATTTGGAGATCATAACAGCTTAATTTAACCTTATTCAATTATAACACAGTATAAATACACAACAATTTGTGTAACTCAACAGAGTACTGGTGTCATGAAATTAAATCTTCACAATGGCAGAATGGGTGTGAGGCCTACAAAAAGAGGACAAGAAGCATTCCAGTATCTTGACTAACCTTCCCCAAATACTACCTGCTGGTGATCCCTAACTCTGTTTCTACCATTACATAATCATATAGTTTTTTAAATTAACTGTGGAACTGTACTGAATTTGATAAAATTACTCTTTCACAATCAGTTACAACCTGAACCCATGAATTCCTCTCTTCCAAACAGCATACTTCATTAATGCTGTAGCCCCATTGATTCTTTGTTCATTACATTCACCCTTTCCCATGCCTTTATACCAGTGGTTTTTGAGAACAGTCCTAGGGAACCTCCAAGACTGAAAGTTTTTATTCAAACTAATATTATAGCAATAACAGAAACATTAGTAAATCCTAGGGATAAGGGTGAACATGTATAAAAGTGTTCACATTATTTAGGAATGATAGGCAAAATGGAAAAGCTGAGGGAGATGTCATTGTCATTGCTTGGGCTCAACTAGAAAGCATCAGGGCTAGATACCTGAAATCGGGAGTGTGTTATAGACCCCTTTCCTGTATAGGTAATAGTTTAGTTTTGCATCTTTTTAATAATATGAAAGCAAATATAGAAGGTAATATGATACCCTTGGGTGGATTTCAATTACCCAAGTGTTAAATGGAATGCTTTTAAAAGTACTGATTAGAAAAGGAGCATTAATCTCTGTTAGTCTTAACTGAAGGGACAGCCTGCTTTCTCATGAGGACATCTAAATGTAAACAATCCAACAAGTTTACCTGAAACATTCTAATTATACAGGAGGCTACCCTATAAATACAGAAGAAAATGGTATTTAATTTTATTCACTTATTTAAACAAAACAGAACCATTATTTATATAAAACCATTAAGCTAAAATCATTAATTTACCTGAAATATTTTGACAGGAGGCCTGCAAATGTGCATGCATGTGAAACAAATACTAAAAGCAGGGTAAATGGATGCATGACAGGCAGGTGTTGCAGGCCCACGGGGGACAGTCTTTCAGATAAATGAACAGAGTGCTTGCTTGTGGTAGATTTTTTAAATGTCAGCAAGGCGTAAAGAAGCTAGATCTCAGAAAAGGGCACCCGGTAATGAATGGGATTTATTGACATATGCTCCTGTTATAAACGGCCATGCTGGCCACTGATCTTTCCCAAGTTGATTGAATTTCATGAAAAATGATAATGCCATGCTTGCACTCCATCCTCCTAAGGGTTTGTCGTCTTCTGCCATCTTTGCCAAGATAATTTTATATAGGGGGAAAATGTCTAGGGAAAGAGAAATATTTGGGAGATTAACCAATACTGAAGATTTGAAACTGACTAGAAAGAAATAAAGCATTTGCTGACAATTTGGAAGTGACTGCTCAGCTAACAGCTTTTCTTTTTTGTAAAAACAAAAAACTATATGGAGCATCATGCTGTTTATAAACTGGGATCACACAGCAATAGAGGCTTAGATGAAATAGTTCAAACTTGACCTGCCTTAAGATTAGATATTACAAAATAGTGAAAATACATTTTTAACATAGAGTATAAAATTTTCAAATATTTTAACCTTTCACAAAATAGGTATTTCTACAGTATTTATCCATCCACTTTCTGAAAGAGCTTTTTCACAAAAAGTTCATGAAGCAAGCCCTGGTAAAATCACAGGCAAGAATGAAACATCAGTCCATAACAGAGAACACTCATAAACAAATCTGTAATATAACAATTTTAACAGCAATAACTAAAGCAGCACTACATTAAAATTATGTTATCAACTTGCACTTTTACAGTTTAGATAAATAAAATCTAAACTGTATGTGTATCATCAATATTGTCATGAGATGAGGTCCAACTGTGTAGCCATCCTAGCTTGAATCAAAGTAAAATAAAACAAGGGAAAAAAAACAAAATATATGACAACAGCATATGCAGCTAAAATATGCAAAAAAGGGATGAGCACAGAATGAACAAAAAGTATCAAATTAAACACAAGACAAACAAATTATGAGCTGCCCATTGCACTTTGCTTTACAAGCTTTATCCCCATTTAACTGTTAGGCTGTGTCTGCCCATCTCCAGTGTCCCAAACAATGTACCCACATAGCCAATACCAAGCTGCTCTCCCACTCATGTACTAATTGTTGTTCTTCTCATTAATGGACAGCAACTGCTGGTTACTTGCTGGATAATTGCCAATAGGGCTACCTTTAAAATCCAAGCTGAACTTCCCTCAAGGGTAATTCTCATAAATTTATTTTAGGGACGTGAACGCTGTACAAAAGTCCATTCCATTCTGTCAGAAATCCCTCCAATGGCCCCACGAATTACTTTTTATTTGACTGATGCCTTTATTCAAGGTGACTTACAATAATTGGGAAACAATTGGTTACATTTCTTCTGTTTTTACCACTGAAGCACAGGTAGTTGAAGTGACTTGCTCATGGTCACATAGGATATGTTATGCAGGATTTGAACCTATAACCTCACAGTTTAAAGTCTAAAGCCTTAATCTCTTGTATCCAGCAGGGGGCGCTAGCTCCCTTATTGGAATAAGTTCTTTTGTAATTGCGGCATGATACACAACCTGAAACTATATAAATATAATATTAAACATTAATCTTTATAATGCAATGGTGAGGCCACATCTTGAGTACTGTGTGCAGTTTTGCTCTCCAGGCTACAAAAAGGACATAGCAGCACTAGAAAAGGTCCAGAGAAGAGCGACTGGGCTGATTTCTGGGCTATAGGGGTTTAATTATGAGGAAAGATTAAAAGAGCTGAGCCTATACAGTTTAAGCAAAAGAAGATTAAGAGGTGACATGACTGCAGTGTTTAAAATTATGAGGGGAATTAGTACAGTGGATCGAGACTGTTATTTTAAAATGAGTTCATCAAGAACACAGGGACACAGTTGGAAACTTGTTAAGATTAAATTTTGCACAGACATTAGGAAGTTTTTCTTTACACAAAGAACGATAGACACTTGGAATAAGCTACTAAGTAGTGTGGTAGACAGTAAGATGTTAGGGACTTTCAAAACTCGACTTGATGTTTTTTTGGAAGAAATAAATGGATAGGACTGGTGAGCTTTGTTGGGCAGAATGGCCTGTTCTTGTCTAGAGTGTTCTAATGTTCTAAAAAGGTGATACCCCTCCCTTAGTGATATGGCTGTAAGAAATCACATAGGAAAAATAACTTAGCTTTCTTTAGTGATGGTTTACGTGGCATAACAGACGAAGGAAGCCATGACAAGACCTTTGGGAGTGGGGACCAGATGTATAGAGTCTGCCATTTTCGTCGCTGCATTGGAAGGATTTTCCAGATTGGATGACGTTATCTCCCATCTGTCCATCAGCTTCAAAGGTGTAGGGAAATGTTCCAAGGCTTTATACTCTTTCTTCATGTGCAGGCCCCCACTTAGGTGAATCATGTCAATCAAATCAAGGCAAAGAGAGGATACAATTTCATGTTGAGTTTGACACACAGAAATAGTATACAATGCCCATTTCACAGTTGTCCCTGTCTTGTCTTCTAATGCTTGCCTAGCAGTTCTAAATGATGAGCCCCTGTGCTAAATCTGGCTTTGTATTAGCTGTGCATGTGAGTAGAAAGAAAAGTAGATTTATAAAATATTTGTACAGAGCACAGTGACATATTAAGCATATACACTGATTACACCTCCACACCACACTGCTTGCCAGTATTACTTAATCCATGTGTTTCACTTTACATATCAGTGTCAAGCACTACTAATAGATAAATAGACTCCCTGTCTATCAAATAAAGCAGGAGACCATGTCAAAAACACTTGTTGCCATCTTATGGTTAAGACTTATATATTTTGTTTTTGGGCTTTCAGAATAAACACATCCAGAGCACCGTTCATCACATTAGGGATTATTGCCTTCTGGTAGCTTTTGAAAATGCAGACAGTGTGGAGTATGGGCAAGACCAAAAAAACATTATGCCATTTGAACATTTTTTTTTAAGGCAGCAGTTCTTTCCTCTGCGCCATTCAAGAACACATACTGTATCAACTTCCTGTCAATTGACATTTGAGCTTGGGTTTTTAACTCATTGACTGCAATATGTAAATCCAATGATGATTTTTTTCCTTTGGTTATACTCTTGAATAAAAGCACACATGTTTATTTGATATTTGGACTAAAGTCTTCACATATTATACACTTCATGTCATTATTAGTATAACATGGAAAACGTTTTTTCTTTAGGTATGTATTCAGCATTTCTTGCTTCACATTTCCTTTCATCTTACACTTACCCAGATCTTTGTAGACACGGAACACACATGAAATGCATGTATTCCAAATAACGATATACTGAATTATTTACCCTATACAACTCCAGGAGTCTCACACGCAGCCTTGGCTTGAGCTGTGAGAGTTGTGCTCCGTCAAGGCGGGAGATGGGATCTCAGACTGCTTGCTTGCTTGTGCTGATCAACACATTTACAAAACACAAGACGCTGATGGAGAGGTGCAAAGGGATTGAAGGTGGGCCAGGATTTCGAGTTTTTTTGTAGGCTTCGGTAATTCTAGTGTTAATATGCGATGCTCAAATGTGCCTGACTAATGTTGTTGTGATGTGGCCAGGATCAATCCATGATTCCTTTATTTTATCAAATAGTAGTGTGGGAAACAGACTTTAGGGTCACACTGTGTGTGATGGTTGGCTTCTTCATAACGCTGCCATTGCCACACAGCACACCCTTTTTGTGGAGAAAATAGACAGGCTACACACTAAGGCAATTACCATTAAGCATATGCATTAGCTGTTATTACCAAAACTGAAGACATCTTTATTGAGAGTCAGTTAACTGTGATATAATAAATTCAAGTGTATCAAAATGTGACAGACACATTATTGAAATGCAAAACAAGATTTCTGTTCCATTTCACGGTCCAAATGCCATGGTTTTCTAAAATGCCAACACCAAAAAAGTCTTCATAGGATGTTTGTGTTTTATAAATCACGACTTTGGGTAAAAAATGGCTTATATATGTTTCCGAGTGTAAGAATGTTTTATATCTGGGGCCCTTGGTCCCATTATTTGCCTTTATTATCACACAGAACATTTATATGTTAAAACAGGATTTTAAAATTTGCTGTAAACTTAACTGCAAACATACTGGTTTAATCAAGCATAATTGTCATCTGTCTGACTTAATTTAACTTTTTTCAGCTTTCTATCTTTCTTTCGTTCTTAGAGTTTTTGTGGTTGAATGGAATCTCCAGATAACTGGGTGCTGTCGCGCTATGTAGTTCATCCACTGCCTAAAAAGGAAATAGAAGAGTTAGTGGCATTTAGGTCTTTCATTAAAATGGTTAAGGTAGCTCTCAACAAATGCTGAGCGAAGTAAAGATTTTTTTAAGGATTGAGATTCTGTGATTCTTCTTGAATTCATCAGAAAAAGTAAAAGAGCACAGCATGAATTGAAAAGAAAATAGATTCATTGAACAGCAGAAGGAAAATGGTATGAAAGGAAATGTGTGTAGTTGGGTTCATTGTGAAGCTCTCTGATTACATAATGTCTAAAATATTGCAGTCAGTTACAACAAAGACTGCAAGCATAAAACAGGTTTTTTGTGCCCTTGGAAGAAAGTACAAAGTCACCAGGAGGCATGGTGGACAGAGACAACTAAGCAGGGAGGAACAAGAAATAAGCATTCAGTAACATTGTGCAAAAGTATCACAGAGATAAAAAAAAAATACATCAATAGATGGAAAATAACTTAAGGAAGGAAACTATGGATCCTGATTGAAGAAGATATAAAGGAGAAAGACTGTAGTTTACATTCACAAGCAACCTAGGAAAGCCTACTGGATGCTGATGTTTCCAAAAACAGCTAATATAAAAGAATGCAAAACTAAAGAAAGGACATGACATCCATCTAAAAAAGCTCTCCGCAAAGATTATATTACAGTTTTTTACGATTGCTTAGGCACGATTTTAAAAACAAGGCTCATTTTGTCAAAACCCTACACACAATTCACACATCTACACACACAAGTAGCAGAATATCTTAGATCTTTTGCAAAATGAAACACTTAATTCAAAACTGTACAATAATTTACCAAAAGCCCATTTTGGTACCCTATGGCGCACACATGGTTCATACAGTCGGATTCTGTTTGAACCAATTACACACTGCTGTGCTCAATCTTAAACACTTGTAACATTTCTTCCTTTCTAATGATACAGTCCTGGTTTGATTTTTTTTCTCTTTTTTGAGATATTGATAAAGAACATGAATATATTGACCAAACACAACACATGAGACAAGTACTGCACCTTGATGAACATATTTATTTCTTTTCATGTACTCATGTCAGTCAATACTGAACATTTGAACGAAACATTCCTACGTAACAAAACATTTTTCCAGTTTCCATATGGTATTAGTAAACATACCATTGTACTGTAAGCTTACAATAATACTGTAACAAATTACATATCCAGTTCAGTACAGAATAAAAATTGGACTGTTGTCAGGTTAAATCCAGCTTCATCAATGTATATAAACTCATGCGGGACTTCTTCCGCATCCATTCGCAAAACTCTCTGAAATACAGCAAAATATTACATTGCGTTATCAATATACTGTAGGTCTGTTATACAGTAAAATTACATGTACTGTAAAAAGGTTATGTGTGCAGTACACAATACTACAGTCAGTGAACAAAACATACCGCCACATATTCATGCCGCAGGACTTTCACCCTGTCTGAATTTCTTTCAAATGGCACTTTATACAATTGTTTCATCACAACTTGATGTTTTTTAAGGATACGGCCTACTGTTGACAGAGAGACCTGTAGGACATTATTGAAAATTTGGTGATCATTGACAATATGGGCTTGAATTTCTCGAAGTCTGATTGCATTATTGGCCAAAACGAGGTTTATGATCTCTCTTTCTTGCTCCTGTGTGAATATAGGGCGCCTCCCTCCTTGGTGTTCTCGACGTTCAATCCTATGTTGGGCAAACAAAATACATGTAGCTTACTGTAAAATGAAACATGAATACATACCAAAACGGTTGATATGGTACATGCAGTAAGCTATGGATTTTCTGTTGACAGAAGTTTCTCACCTGTGCTCTTGACAAAATGTCCGAACTATTGATGCCACTGTGTTCCTGCTTAGGTTAGGCTGTACTCTCAGTCCAGCCTCCCTCAGTGTTAGTCCGTGGTTTATTACATGGTCCACAATTGTAGCACGAATTTCGTTATACAGATTTGGTTGTCTTCTTCTTTGTGCATGTCCTACCCCTCTTCTAGGCCTTCCTCTCCCTCTTCCTCTTCCCCTACCTTGGCCTCTTCCTCCACCTTGTTCTCTCCAGATTCCCCCTCTCATCCGTACTCTTCCTCTTCTTCCGACACTGTCCATTTTTGTTGAAGACAGGTGAACTTGCCTGTTGCCTTTTTATAGTGCTTAAACACCTGATTGGTGTGTCTACAATTAAGCAAACAAGTGTTTGCACACCTGATGACTGTGTTGAACCAATTGGTTGGTCGGTGCGGTAATTTGACAGTCAGTGCTTTGGTATTGCAAGGAAGTGAATTCATGATAGATTTTTGTGTGTAATGTATGTTAAGTGTGTTTAGTGTTTTGCAAATCACTGTGTGTTATGTTTTGCAAAAAGTGTGAAGCTGAAGATGTGCTTACAGTTGTGCAAATCTAGGCCGGTGTTTTGCTCCTTGAGTATAAGGATTTGTTAATTGTGAGAAAGTTTTAATTTTAGTGTCTAAGCAATTGAAAAAAACTGTAACAGCATACAAGTCCAAGTAAAGACAAAATATGATACATTCTTTATGAAGAGGTGATACCCCTTGGGATTAATAAAGCATCTATCTATCAGTACCATGATGTTACAAAATACAGTAAGAAGATCAAAGTTTCTGTCAGGGCTAAAAAATCAATAGAGAGACAATAACCAATATACTGCAGTGATGCACTGTTTTGGTGATTATTTTTTAAATAAAGTTTTACATTCTTTTCCTTTGAATTAGAACACAGTGGCCTTCAGCATAGCAACTGAATGCAGCCCTGCAGTTCACTGACGTGAATTTATTAGTGGCACACAGATACTATTCAAAAACCCAGCAATCCAACAAAATACTGTATATTTTAAAAACCACCGTTAAATTATCAACTTAATATACTGGATAATTTTACTTTTTACCTGGCATTTGCAATCCTATTCAGTAAAAGGTCTCACCTATTTAACGGCACATTAAAAACTTAATGTAATCCCTGATAGACTTATAAACCTTCAATAATTCAGCAGTTTCCATTGACTGATTCTGGTGCAGGTATGGTAAATTTTTTTCCATATGCACAGAATAATCTATAACGCTCATGGCAGTTGGTTAGTGAGAATATCTATAAAGTAGAACATGACAGTTGTAGGAGCTGATACTCTTTTTGAAGAATACGAGTGAATTAAATAAATCAGTAACAACCTCTGGAGGCAGTTAAATCAATACAAAACAATTTTTCAAACTTAGATTAGCAAATGATGTTTAATGGCCTACAAAAAAGAATTTGGTTTCAGTGTAGAGCCATCACAGGGAGTTGCAGTGCAGAAGTAATGTAAAAGGCAAGTAGCATTCCAGATTGTTTTTGATAATTAACTATATATATATAGTAGTTACAGCTTAAATGGAATAATAATTCCCTTAGGGAATGGTGCTGTGGGTTGAAACTGGTGTTGTGTTCTGGAATTTATTACACCATGGGTACATTAAAGAACAATAAGTATTTGGGAGTTCCACTAACCACAGAGTTGTAGTAGACTGTTCATTTTGTAAATATTCTGCTTATTATAGTAGCAATCTGGTCCTACAATAGAGAATAGAACAGAACCAGTACAGGTGATTGTGGGTCTGCTAGATAAACCTTTGGGAGGAAGGTCCCACTAAGATAAGGTGACCAGAATGTTTTGGGCCAATCCGGGGACATTGGCCTTTTAATATTATATCTATATAGTTTTGGGTTATGTAACATGCCGCAATTACAACAGAACTTATTCCAGGATGGGAGCTAGTGCCCCCTGCTGGACAGACACAGTGAATACCCTTTTCCAATTGTTTAATCCACACTGTATTCTATTGGTTATCTCTGCATCTATTTTTCCATCTCAGGGTTCCACTGATCCTAGATATTTAAATGTATCCACTCTTTTCAATAGCTCTCCCTACAGGCTTACTTTTGAATCCTCATCAAACGTCATATATTCTGTGTTCCTCCCATTTATCCTCAGTCCTCTATCTTCCAAATGCCTTCTCCTTTCTTCCAACTTTCTCTTTTCTAGTGCTATGCAACACAATGTCATCAACAAAAAGCCTGCACCCAGGGGATTGGTCATTTATCCAATGATTTAAAACATCCATAAGCAGATCAAAGAGACAAGGACTTAAGGAAGATCCCTGAGGCAGGCCTGCACTAATTGGGATCTTGTTTGTTACCCAACACTGGTTTGAACCCGAGTCTTCAATCCCTCAAAACATATTCTGGACAATCCTCACATACTTCTCTGGTATTCCTTTCTCTCTCATGCACCTCCAGAATTCTTAACATGGCACTATATCATAAGCCTTCTCCATATTAATAAACACCATATGCAGATAATTGTGCTTTTTTAGATGCTTCTATGTGAACTGTTTCAATGCAAGTTGTTCCTGTTCCTGATATCAAATTTCGCTTCCTCTTTGGTGGTCTCTTGCCTAAGCTTACCCTTTCCCAAATTTTTATTGTATGTGATATCCGTTTTATCCGTCTGTAGTTTCCACAATCCTGAATAACACTCTTCTTCTTATAACTTTGACTTCAAAGATACCAAACTTAACTCTGTTGGCAATATACAGGATTCCTGTTTTTGCATTTTCTTTCCAATATTCTTCTTAAAAAAATTACCCTGTCACTAAAATATTATTTATCACTTTTGTGTGTGTGTCCCTGTTTATTATATGGTATTATATTTTTGTAGCCCTGAAGGAACTTCTATTAGTTTTTATTCAACCAGATGGCTCCTTACTGATGTCCACAATTGTGCACTAATAGGTACATTCTTGTTCTTTTTCATATCACTTTTGTCTGCACACACTGAACTGTAGAGCTTGGGGGAAAGTCAACACAGTGTTAGTGGAAATCTCTGATCTACTGTAAATTATGTGTAGGCAACTTTCAAAAGTGTATTCCACCTGGGAATTGTGAGATCAACATTTGTAGTGACATTCACAAAGTACAAGGCATCATATACTTTACTTTATACAAATAACATCAGGCTTCTCGCCCAGAGACTTAAAATGATCCTTATTTCAATCCATCTGTATTCAGGAAATGCAACCAAATTTTTTTGTTTCTGACTCCTGGTGAGCACCAAGCTGCTACTGAAATGTCATGTCTTTTACAAATGGAAAACTGAAGCAGATTTTTAAACTTGCCTGTGCAACATTTATGGTCAAATAATAATAGTTTTGGAGGTGGATTTTGATTATATTTATTTATTATTAACATAAAACGTTAATTTAAAGAGTTTACAATAAACCATAACATATGGATACTGATTAACCATAAATGTTAACATCAAACTCTTATTACAAATCATAAAAAAATAGATATTGTCCTCATGTAACTTCAATTTACCTACTGTATTAGAGTACAAATTTATTGTGAATAATGATATTTTGCCAAAGGTATAAACAAAGTATTTATTAGTTTGATGAAACCTGGGAAGCGGCCAATGAAGGTGGTTACTAAATACTCTTTATTTGATGAACTTCATTGTTAATGTTTATTTTGGACAAGGAACAACAATACAATCCCATAAAATATTTTTTCACGACTGAAACATATCCTCTTATTTAAATTGTTTTGTTAATTCAATCTGTGAAATATAAGAATGTCAAATGAATGGCTTGATATACTGTTTTTATAAACTAGCTGGCATTATACTGGTGCACACATGACTTGTCATACAGCATGAGGAACATTCTATAAAATTTTCAAAAATAATATCTACTATAAAAGTACACGGTTGAAGGTCTGAAAATGGAAAGTACATTTTATGAGAAGGACCTGGGAGTCATAGTTAACTCATCACTATCAACATCCAAGCAAAATGCTTGGTTGTAAATCGTGAGGTGTCAAAGGAGGTTATGCTTAAGCTTTACAATGCGCTGGTGAGGCTTTACCTGGAGTACTGCATGCAGCTTTAGTCTTAAGGCTACAAAGAGACATGGACAGTCTTTTTGATGGTGAGTTAGAGGTCTGTGGTGACTCAGGATAATTTTACTAAAAACAGTGTGACTCAGACTTAGTGTGTGTGTGCCGGTAAGAAGCCATGCAGCCCTGAAGTGTTCGCTGGTTAACATGCAAGCACATTCAGCTCTGCCATTCCCCACTGATGCTCCAAAGGTGGGTGGCTCCTGTTGAGCATTGAAGGAGCAGAAGCAACTAGTAGCTTCGTAGATTATCTTATGAACGTCCCAGCAGTGACTGGCTGTGGTGGCTCAGATGGAATTCGTTAAATGAGTCACCAATGAGTGACAACAGGGAAAAACATACTAAGGCATGCAGAAGGGAAGACACAGCCATTTTATCTCTTTGGTATTAGATTGTGGAAGAAAAAAATATACTTAGGGGTCACATAATCATTTAGGATAAAGTGTTTTGATATGCTTTCCATATTAAAATATAGCATCCATCTTAGAAATATAAAAGAGTTAATAAATGTCACAAACCTGTTCAGGCACATTGGAAAATCACATAAAGGTCAAGTGAACAACAAAGACAAGAATGTAGCAGGAGCTGGTTGATGTAGTGATTAGCAGATGTCCTGTAAAAAAATAAAAATGGACAGTTGTCACATATATGGAGATTTCAAGGATAATAACTAACCAAGAGATATTAAAGAACAAGAATATAATTGAGAAAGACTTTTATTTATCTGGTTGTGGTCTATGCTAAACACCTCATGTTTTTTAACCAATCAGAGTATGAAATGCATGCATTAATTGACAATGTATGTAAATTCAATAATTTATAAAATTAATCTCTACCGTTTGTTTCTGTGACCATTCTCATCATGATGTAACAGACTGCTGTGAGAAATGCTTCCTCGTCAGCATGGTGCTCCAGGCGTAATAAATGACACAGAAGGATATATCAGATTTGTCCTGTTAGAGGTTAAGTTTATTTCTTTAACTAAGATGTCGACTTCTACCACAAGATTTGATTTTAGCCGTTATTTTGATCTTTTTATAGTATATTTATTTATTGAATGATTTTATCTCCCATGAGAAGCACTGGTTTAATGGATTATATATTGTAGCATTTATTTACTGAAGAAGATCTGCACTGCACGTTACTTGTTGAACACTGCTTTGATTTGAAATAAAAAACACAAAGCACTACTTTCTACCAACTTGTAGTTTGTGTGTCCTCATTGCACTAGTCCATCCTTGGCACATGGCTGCTAGTGTCTCGGGAAAAGAAAGATCCAAGGGCTACAAAAAGTCCAGAGGAGAGTGACTATGCTGATTCTGGACCAGAAAGGAATTATTCTGAGAAAAGATTTAAAGGAGCTGAACCTTTTTTTGATTAATCAAATAGAGATTATGAGGTGATATGATGGAAGTTTTTTGAGTTATGTCAGAAATTAGTACAGTGGATCACAGCTGTTACTTTAAAATTTGTTTGACAAAAACACATGTTCACAGTTGAAAACTTTTTAAGGGTAAATTTCGTACAAACATAACACATTTTTTCTTTACACAGAGCCAGAGACACGTAAAGGATTTTTGGGATCTTCAAATTTCGAATTGATATTATTTTGGTAGGATTGACAGTCTTTGCTGGACTAATTGGCCTGCTGTCATCGAAAATTTTCAATGTTCTAATTAGGTAATTTGTTAGTTGTGGTAATTATGCTTCAAAGACACATGATATTCTATATGGTGTTCCACAAGGCTCTATCCTGGGTCCGCTGCTTTTTTCAATCAACATGCTTCCGTTAGGTCAGATTATCTCAGGGTATAACGTGAGCTACCACAGCTATGCTGATGACACGCAGCTGTATTTATCAATAGCAACTGATGACCCCGACTTTGTTGATTCACTAACACAATGTCTTACTTGTGTTTCTGAATGAATGAGTAGTAATTTTCTCAAGCTAAATAACGAGAAAACTGAAATTTTTGTGATTGACAATCATAGATATAATGAGGTTATCTATACTAATAAAAGGCAAAGCCCTCACTCACTCACTCACTCACTCACCACTAATTCTCCAACTTCCCGTGTAGGTAGAAGGCTGAAATTTGGCAGGCTCATTCCTTACAGCTCACTTACAAAAGTTAAGCAGGTTTCATTTCGAAATTCTACGCATAATGGTCATAACTGGAAGCTGTTTTTCTCCATTTACTGTAATGGAGATGAGCGCGAAAGCCGTGGGGGCGGAGTTTCGTGTGACATCATCACGCCTCCCACGTAATCACGCAGTACATAGAAAACCAGGAAGACCTCCAAAAACCGCTGAAGAAAACATGCATTATATAATTGAGAAGGCAGCGAAACAATAAGAAGCGAGCGAGTGACATACAACCATATTCATGAGTGATGCTACTACGGAAACAAAGCACGGTGTAAACCTAAACTTTAAATTAAGTTCATAGACAGGCTGCCGCTGGCGTTTGTAATTTAGTGCCTGCCCATATAAGGCCGTCCGTCAGCGGCAATCCAATAGAAACACTGCCACTAAATATTGACGGGTGAAGGACTGTGCTTATGCAGAGGAAAATGAGATGGTCAGGGTGGTGTTTGGCACAAACTCAGCGAAACTGCGAGAGAAAGTTTTAAGTGCCGGGACTTCGGTAACATTAAATACAGCCATGGACATAGCACGACATGGCACCAGCACAGCTGGGAAACTTCGATGCATGTACACCGAGCGGCTCACGTGAACTGACGCAGGGCACAGACAAAAAGCAACAGTTCCAAACAGCGCTGAACAAAAACCGAATTACACAATTGAAAAGGCAGCAAAAAAATATGAAGCGTCTGATACATACAAGCATATTCATAAGTGCAGCTACTGCGGAAACAAAGCACACGGTGGAAAAAGTCAATATCCCGCTAAAGGAAGACAGTGTAAAAAAAAACCTGTCCATGCAGTGTGTCACGTCTCAGATAAAGAGGAAGACGAGCTGTTTATTGATGCAGTAAGAGACGAATCGATGAATGAAACCTGTTATCTTTACAACGATTGACAAACACGGAATGTGACTTGAACACAACACATCCTACAAATACGAACCTGATTGAAAGAAATAATGATAATCAAATCCTTGATGACAGCCACAACCATAACACTCACAAAAAAATTACTGTATATTGACAATCATGTTACGTTATTTTTAAAATGTTCCCTTTTCTTTTTCATAACTTCTTTAACACACTACTTCTCCGCTGCGAAACGCGGGTATATATATATATATATATATATATATGTATATATATACCCCGATCTACATACTCTCAAATAGATAAGCCATACGCCGTGGCGCAATGGTAGAGGCTTTGCCTCTAGCGCTGACATCCAAGGTTTGATTCCTGAGAGGGGATGCACTGAGTATGTACGCGTGCTTCCTGATTTGTTACCCTTGCATCCCCTTGGTTTGAGACGTATGAAAAAATATGCGGTTAATGCAGAATCATGTTATGTTATTTTTAAAATGTTTCCTTTTCTTAACACAAGCACAGTTGAGAAGCTTCGATGCATGTACTCCATAACGCGTTAAAAAAAATAACGCATTTAATCACACTTTCAATTCCAAGCAAAGGGGAACTTTTGTCAATGCATGATTTCCTGGTACATCGATTACATCGATGCACACATCAGAGCTACAAAAATGTTAGAGTCGGAATAAAGCGCGTTCCTACGACTGATCGGAGGAAAATTTCATTTCAAAAGACTACCCGACAGAAGCCTTGATAAAAGCATGGTTTTGTGCCCACTGAAAAACAAGCAAAATTAGATGCATTACAGAAAGCGGACTTTGTTGCTCTTACTGGGGATCATTGGACTTCCGTGACTGTTAGTAATTCTAATTACATCTAATTACAAAATGTTCAATGATCACACTGTTTTAGCCTAATGTACAAAATAATTTTGGCTAAGGTTAC
>JANRMT010062790.1:58380818-58398287 GCA_026402145.1 Polypterus bichir lapradei | reverse complement strand
GTGGCGATCTAGGCCACCACCACCTAATCAAAGCACTATGATGTCCCTACATTGATGGATTAAAGGCCACAAGTCCACGTGACCGTAATCATCAAGTCCTTCCATGAGAACCCTGAATACAATGAGGACTGATCATTTATGTTAGGTAGAATGCCTAGAGGGGGCTGGGCGTTCTCATGGCCTGGAACCCCTGCAGATTTAATTTTTTCTCCAGCCGTCTGGAGTTTTCTTTTGTTTTTTCTGTCCTCCCTGGCCATGGGACCTTACTTTTATTCTATGTTAATTAGTGTTCTCTTATTTTAATTCTTAATTTTGTCTTTTTTTTCTTTTCTTTATTATGTAAAGCACTTTGGGCTACATTACTTAGATGAAAATGTGCTGTATAAATAAATGTTGTTGTTGTTGTTAATAACATAAAATTCCTCCAGTTCTTCCAGCTATAATATAAATGACAATATTTTACCATCACAGTTCTACTGAATGATTAAAAAAGAGTTTAGAAAAGGAGAAGGCCCAGGAAAGTTAACACATAAATTTTTGTGATTAATGTGGCTTGTTTAACACATTAAAAAATATTGTTGCATCCAGAACCTGTAACGAGCCAAACGCCTTGGGCAGTGCTTTGGTCAGGGAGGTATTTTCATGTATGTTTTTAACATTATGAAACAGTAATACAAATAAGTTAAGTATGTACCTAAAGAGTTACATACACATCCAGTACTGTATTTGTATACTTACCTAAATTTGTATTTACTGGGACAAAGAGTAGGGCATATAGAGATGTAATGCAAGATTTTAATTCTATTGCAGACCAGGCTTGTGTATATTCATTGATTTATGTCAATGTCCAGATTTCTATGGCCTGCATATTTCCCACGCAGTAATAAAATTGAAAGTTAGGTAGAGCCATGCCTCCTTCTGCTTTAGCTCTTTGTAGAAGATTCAAAACATTTACCTTTCTGGTCATTTTACTTTGGGGAAGAGCCAAAAGTCTCACTGCAGATCTGGTGAATAAGATGGATAAGGACACATCGTAATGTTATTATTGGACAGAAATTTCTGTATAAGAAGTGTTGTGTGGCACAGAGCATTGTCATGATGGGGAATGAAACCTTTTGTCCATTTCTGAAGTCGTTTTCAACACATATTGTTTCTTAAACACTTCATATTCAGAGTTCACCACAGTGTTCCTGGGTACAAACTCAGCTTGCACAATTCCATCAAAGTCAGAAAACACAATCATCATCAACTTGTTGTTAGATCTTGATTAACGCTCAGGACATTGAAGCAGCCATGACAGCGCTACTAAATACACTCACGAAAGAGGACTTCCAGAACTGCTTCAGAAAGTGGCAAGAACGATGGGATAAATGTTTTCGAAGCAAGGGGGAGTATTTTGGTGGGGATTAATGGAAATGTGTCTTTTACTGTAATCATTTTTTTTAATTTAAACATTCACCATATTTTTTGATCACATCTTGTATGTTTGGGCCAAACCCAAATTTGTGTAATGTGGTGAATAGGTAG
Organism: Polypterus bichir lapradei; assembly: GCA_026402145.1. Classification (NCBI taxonomy): domain Eukaryota; kingdom Metazoa; phylum Chordata; class Cladistia; order Polypteriformes; family Polypteridae; genus Polypterus; species Polypterus bichir. The sequence goes on along the minus strand of JANRMT010062790.1, from coordinate 58,396,760 downwards.
TCCCATTCAACTACATCAAATGCTTTTTCTGCATCCAAAGATAATAAGATCTCTGGAGTGTTAGATTTAATGAGTGAATGTACTACATTATACAAACATTGAAGGTTAGAACCTAAGTGTCTGCCTTTAATAAATCCAGCTTGGCCTTGTGATATTACACAAGGAAGCACTTTCTCAAGCCTTCTAGCTAGAACTCTAGAGGGTATCTTAACATCATTATTCAGGAGTGAGGTTGGTCGGTATGATACACACTGTAATAAGTCCTTATTTTTCTTAGGAAAGACAATAGTTACTGCTTGACGAAAACTGTGAGATAGGATTTTGTTATCTGTAGCTTCTATAAACGTTGCTAATAATAGTGGAGCTAACCTATTTGAATTTTTTTATAAAAATATACTGGGTAACCATCGGGGCCTGCAGCTTTCCCACTTAGAAGTGAGTTTATAGTATCCAGTAATTCTGAGAGCGTCATAGGTTTGTCCAGTTTCACTGCATTAAGAGTATCTAGCTGTTGTATCTGTAAAAAATCACAAAAATTATTACACTGTGTCTTCTTTAAACTGAGTAGAATACAATATAAGGACTTGTGGTATTCTCTAAACTTGTAGGTTATATTTTTATGGTCAATGATTTTTATCTCTGTGTTTGCCATTAATGTTACTGCATTGCAAACTTTCTGCTTGTGGATTTGTTGGGCTAAGATCTTATTGGCCTTCTCTCCATGTTCATAATAATGATGTCATGATTTAAAGATGAGCTGTTCCATTTCTTTTGTTGTCAAGAGGTTAAATTCTGACTGCGAAACCGGTCTTTTCCTATAAAGTGCTTCATTTGGAGACCTGGGGCCTCATGTATAAATGGTACATATGCACGTATGCCCATTTCCATGCTCACATCGCGATGTATAAAAACTAAACTTGGCGTAAGGCCACTCACGTTCTCATGGTAGCACAGCCAACTGTGTATGCATGTTTCTGCTCTGTTTTACAAATTGGCGACACCTACCGTCAAAACAGTGTTACTGTTCCTGTGAGATTTCCCTTTCTTTTTTCAATTCATATCCATGACATTGAAATACACTGAAGTTAACCATGTAGCATTTATAAATTTAAGGCACGTGATTGTAATCAACCTGTAACAATAATGGTGCATAGAATGGCTAAGCTATTTCAAATACCATAGCTGCTTTAGCATTGTTACTCTCAATGCACCACTCAGACTATTTTAAACCATTGTAACCGAGTGTGGAATCAACAGCTCTACAGCAGACGATCAGAAAACGCTATGGTGGGTTGTGTAGAGAGTGTAGAGGATTATCTGGATATAACTTCCAGGCCTGAAGGACAATTATAGCACCCACTTCATAAGTCGCCAGCATCTGCATGGATTCCTCAGCCATGCGCACAGTCTATTTGAAATTTTCTCATCCAGCAAACGCTTCAGACCCTCTCCTGCATGGACCTCAAGACTCAGAAACAGCCTCATCCAAGAGCTATACACACACCCAATCAGTCCATCAAGTGATTTCAGTAGAACTGTTTGAACTTATAATTACAATTACCTCATTGAAAATGTCTACTACAGCTGTAATATTGAACAGCCTGAGCCACTTTATGAACCATTTGCACTATCTGCACAATATGAGCATGTATATTGTACTTATGCTCTCATACTGTATATTTTTCATTCATTTTAATCATATTATATTATTATTATATCATTTTATAGGAAAATAAGTTTATGGAGGATTTGCATACTGAATCTCATTTTACCATACAATGACAATAAATGAATTCAATTCAATAGAAGAGAGTGTGTATTTACAGATCAAGATGACTGGCTTCTATGTCGATTTTGATTTCCAAGAGCTATCCTCTTGGAGCTGTATGTTGTTAGAAAACGTGGATGTAAACTTGATATCCTTTTAAGATGAAATTCTTTAAAGTATGCATATTACATTATACAGATAAATTGTTAACTAAATAATGTGTAGTGTTAATAATTAAACATGTGGGGGCATGGTGGCGCAGTGGTAGTGATGAGCTGGCACCCCATCCAGGGATTTTTCCTGCCTCACACTGTATGCTTGCTGGGACTGGTTCGATCCTGGATGGATGGTGATTGGTTGCATGGAGAAAAAAAACAGAAGGACAGGAATTAGGGGTTGATACCTTTGACAGAAACAGTACTGCTGCAATAAATTATTTCATCAAGGGTCATGTTCGCCACAGCAATCTCTTGAAGGAGACAGGAATAGTTCCTGTACAGGGCGTCAGCTCATCACTACCACTGTGCTACAGTGCCCCCTGTTTAATACATGCTTTAATGCTTTTCATCATGAAAATGATATCAAGTGTACATCTTAGAATTCTAAAATGTTCAGAGAGCTGTAATATCATGAATGTAATGTATTCTGTGTGGAGTTCAGTACCTGCACTCTCCTGTCTGCAAAAGAGAAAGCCCGTTTAAGCATGTAGTGATTCAATCACATAGAACACATGGAATATGCAGCATTTAATGTGCTGCTTTATTTATGATGGGATTTGAGAATCTCTAGTAAATTAAATATCAATTTTAGGATGAAGTTTATGACATTCTACTTAACTGACAAAATAAACTACAAGATTAAAGTGGAAAGTTCAAGATAATATCAACATTTTGACTTTTTCTTCTTCACAGTGTATTTTTTTCTTTTCCCTGTACCTTAATACGTTTCCATATGACACTCTGACGGTGAGCTATGACTCACCTTTTCACGGCGACTAATTCATAATCTGACAACTTCTTTTTTTATTTTGGGAACTGTGCAACTTTCTGAAGTTGAGAGTGTCTCCGCTACTCTGTATCACTCGATATGAATTCATTAGCTAATGACGGGAGTTAAGACACCAGCTACAAGGTGAGTGTGTAGGGCATAGCAATTTAAGCTCCATGATCAGAGGGGCATGGTCAGAGAATACAATAGTGTTGTACTTGCAAGATTTGATAATGGGCAGAAAATTGTTATCTATGACAAAATAATTAATTCTTGAGTAATAATGATGTACCAGTGAGAAGAAGGACTCCGCTTTTAGGTTTGAATTTTAAAATCTCCATGGGTCGGATAAGTTCTGATCCATTACAATTTGTGTAATTATTATTAGATGTTATTGGCACTGTAGCAGAAGTCCTATCCAGGTCTGGATTTAAAACACAATTAATATCTCTGGCCATTATAATTTTATGAGTGTTCACATTAGGAATTGATACAAGTACATTTTGGATGAAATCAATAAAATTCAAGTTTGATGCATACATATTTTTCAAAATCACTTTAGCACCAAATAAATTACCCATCTTCATGACATATTCAGGATCAGATACTATGTCTGATACTTCAAATGGAATTGTTCTGTGTATCAAGGTTCCCGCACCCTCAGTTTTCTTTGTATATCTGGAGTAAAAAGTTGGCCAAACTAATCTCTTTGCACCTGAAACTTGTCCTTACTTATTAATTAAGTCTGCTTTAAAAATACTATCTTAACATTTAGACCTGTTAGGTAAGAGAACACTTTTTTTTTCTTTTATTTGGGATTAAGACCTTTTACATTCCAACTCACAAAGTACAGTCATAGAGAAATTGCTTCTGAACTTTTGTTGACATTTTGTAGTCTTAAGTTATAGTATAACATTGTTACAAATGATAGCTTTGACCTAGATTTCATTTTATTTCCAGGATTATGGAGCCTATTGTTATGTTGGAAATTTCAGTTATTTGGGTAGAACGGATAAATAAGAAATAGCATTGCTCTCTTTCTCTACCTCCCCAATCCATTTTTTACCTGCCAAGTTAGGCTATACCACACTTCACAAAGTCCTATGACATGCCCAGCAGTGGTATTTTAACACAAATTTTAATGTATGCCCATTTAAAAGATGCTCTTTATTTCAATTAAATCAGTCTTCAGCAGTGCATTTAAAGTCAACAGTTATTTTGATTATTTAGTTTTTTTCTTTGACACATCTCTGTCACATATGCTATGTTAATTTGATAATTAATATATTGTACTTGTTTTCTTATTGCCTTCTTATCAACTTGCCTTTTAGGAAGGTATTCAAATTCAGGTTGTACTTGCTCAATTAGTATTTTGTTAAAAATGCAGGTTTAAGGTCATTGTTTAAGTTCTAACTATGCCATGATTTTTAAAAATTCCTTTGTGTTAATTCTACATTAAATTTGTGATTCAGTGTGTATTTACTTCAAATACATTACTTCTAGGATTTCAAGAAAAAAAAAAAGAAAGGCCTGACTTCTTCTATACTAGACTTCAGTATGCTAGTTGCAATGGCTGGCTGAGCACTTTTCACTTGCAGTTCCTGACTTAAGTTTATTTATAATACTTTTATTATTATTATTTTCTAAAGGAGCAGTTGTCTTTACTGGAATACTTTCTGGGAAAGAGTTTTGCTTTTGTAATCTTAATATGGTGATAAAGAACCCATGGCAAAGACAGAGATGAATTAAAGGACAATGCCTTTATGAAAGAGAGCCTGATTACCATCACTAAACACTGAAATTCTGTCCACAAAGTGTCCCCTGTAGTGCTAGCTAATCCAGTTGAGACTTCAAGGGGACTTCTTTTTCCTACTGTCCCAAAATTTGTGATTCTTCTATCTGCTAATACACACTTAATCCCTAGTACACATTCTCCCTTGGTGCAGTAATCAGTTTTTCAAACCTCCAGGCGACATTTTTGTACCATTTGTTGACATAAGGTTTTTTTTTTTCATTTTTTATTAATTAGTACACAGCAAATCAATAAATCAACACTTTTTGTGTAATATTTGACACTTTTCCAGTGTACAGTTGGTGCCACACTGGAAAGTGTATAATTAATACTTTAGAAATAGTAGTACTTCCCACACCATTAAGGTGTAACTTTTTGAACACTGTATAGTGTAGAAATAGCAATCTTTTATAATAAATTCATTGACTTGTTGAGTTAGGAAATTACACTATTTACTGTAGCATTAATACTTAGGTACTATATATCTATCTGTTGTAAAAAATAACATTTAATAGTTTACTTATATATCTATAGTACAAGGTAAAAGATGATAGAAATGTCAGTATTTGTATACATTTGAATAATGGTCAATTTACCAAGCTCACATATTCCAAGAGAACTGAAAAGCAACATACTGCATTTGTATATGTGAGCAAGACAATTTCTTAATCTTAAAACATTTTACCACACTAGAGACATATTTTTACTTCACACCTTTTATTTCACAAAATATTATATGACCTTCATCCTAATTTACAATAATTACATATGTATAAGACAAAATACAGTTAATAATGTACTTAACAAGACAAGCTATTTCCATCAATAAAACATACACTGAACGTTGTACACACCATCATGCCCCATACATTAGAACATTAGAACATTCTAGACGAGAACAGGCCATTCAGCCCAACAAAGCTCGCCAGTCCTATCCACTTGTTTCCTCCAAGAAAACATCAAGTCGAGTTTTGAAAGTCCCTAACGTCTTACTGTCTACCACACTACTTGGTAGCTTATTCCAAGTGTCTATCGTTCTTTGTGTAAAGAAAAACTTCCTAATGTTTGTGCGAAATTTACCCTTAACAAGTTTCCAACTGTGTCCCCGTGTTCTTGATGAACTCATTTTAAAATACAAGTCTCGATCCACTGTACTAATTCCTTTCATAATTTTAAACACTTCAATCATGTCACCTCTTAATCTTCTTTTGCTTAAACTGTAAAGGCTCAGCTCTTTTAATCTTTCCTCATAATTCAACCCCTGTAGTCCTGGAATCAGCCTAGTCGCTCTTCTCTGGACCTTTTCTAGTGCTGCTATGTCCTTTTTGTAGCCTGGAGACCAAAACTGCATACAGTACTCCAGATGAGGCCTCACCAGTGCATTATAAGGGTTGAGCATAACCTCCTTGGACTTGTACTCCACACATCGTGCTATATATCCTAACATTCTGTTAGCCTTCTTAATGGCTTCTGAACACTGTTGGGAAGTTGATAGCTTAGAGTCCACTATGACTCCTAAATCCTTCTCATAAGGTGTACTCTCGATTTTCCGACCGCCCATTGTGTATTCAAACCCAATATTTTTACTTCCTACGTGTAATACTTTACATTTACTGACATTAAATTTCATCTGCCACAAATCTGCCCAAGCCTGTATGCTATCCAAGTCCTTCTGTAATGATATAACGGATTCCAAATTATCTGCTAATCCACCTATCTTGGTATCATCTGCAAACTTAACCAGCTTGTTACTTGTATTCCTATCTAAATTATTTATATATATTAAAAATAGCAGCGGCCCTAGCACTGACCCCTGTGGAACACCACTCTTAACATCGGTCAGTTCTGATGAGGTTCCTCGCACCATCACCCTCTGCTTCCTGTGTCTGAGCCAATTCTGCGCCCATCTAAAAACATCACCCTGAACTCCCACTTCTTTTAACTTGATGCCCAACCTCTCATGTGGCACCTTATCAAATGCTTTCTGAAAGTCCAGATAAATAATATCATATGCTCCACTTTGATCGTATGCTTTTGTTGCAACCTCATAGAATTCCAACATGTTAGTAAAGCACGACCTCCCTCTTCTGAACCCATGCTGACTGGTCAGAATAACTCCTGTCCTTGCCATGTGTTGCTCAATCTTATTCTTAATAATTCCTTCCATTAATTTTCCTGTGATGCATGTTAAGCTTACTGGCCTATAGTTGCTTGGATCTGCCCTGTCACCCTTTTTATATAATGGAATGATATTTGCCATTTTCCAGTCCTTCGGAATCTCTCCAGTGCTCAGTGACTTCCTAAAAATATATGTCAAGGGTTTATATATGTACTCACTAGCCTCCTTAAGAACACGAGGATAAATATTATCTGGGCCTGGTGATTTGTTTGATTTCAGCCTATTTAATCTGAGCAGCACTTCTCCCTCTTCAATTTCCAAATCCCTCAGTACCTCCTTAGTAGTTGCGTTTACCTCTGGGAGGTTATCCAATTGCTCACTTGTAAACACCTCCGAAAAATGTAAGTTTAGGGCATCTGCTATTTCATTGTCTGTATCTTTTAATTCCCCTTTACTATTCCTGATGAACTTGACCTCCTCCTTGACTGTTCTTTTACTACTAAAATACTGAAAGAATCTCTTGGGGTCTTCTTTCGCCTTATGTGCTATATTCCTCTCCAACTGTCTTTTAGCCTCCCTGATATCCTTCTTAATGGTTGCTCTCATATTTTCATACGCACTATGATGCACTTTGCAGTCATTAGTCTTATATGCCTTATACAGCAGTTTTTTCCTTTGCAACATCTTTTTTAAATCTTTATTAATCCATTGTGGAGTTTTTTTTAGTTTCCTATTAATTCCAAATTTAGGTATGTATCTGTCCTGCATTACATGTAAAACATTTTTAAACCTGTTCCACTGCTCCTCGACTGTCTCCACACTTAAAAGCTTATCCCAGTCTATCCTACTTAGACTTTGTCGCATCTTCTCAAAATTAGCCCTACCAAAGTTCAACTTAACAATTTTAGTCTTTGCATCCGTACTATTACAAAATACTGAGAACTGTATTACATTATGGTCACTTGACCCTAGTGGTTCAATCACCTCTACACCCTCAATTCTATCCTGATTATTACAGAATACTAAATCCAGACAGGCTTCACCCCGTGTTGGTACTTTAACATGCTGTGTTAAAAAGCAGTCGCTGATTACTTCTAAAAACTCCTGCTCTTGTGCTCCTCCATCTACAAGGTTATCCCAGTTAATATTTGGATAATTAAAGTCCCCCATGACTATAATATCCCCCTGTAAACTTGCCTTTTTGATATTACTAAAAAGATGTGTGTTGAAATTATTGTCTGAATTGGGTGGTCTATAACATACTCCTAAAATAAGACCTCTTTCCCTAATATTTTCCAGGCGAAGCCACATGTCCTCACTAAGATGGGGCTCATCATCCAACTGAAGAGGACTTACATTTAAACCCTGTTTGGCATAAACAGCAACCCCACCTCCTTTTCTGTTCTGTCTATCCTTCCTAAAAAATGTGTATCCCTCTATGTTACACTCATCTCCATCTTTGTTATTTAGCCAGGTTTCCGTTATTGCTATAATATCATAATTATGCTCTGCTACATACAACTCCAACTCACTTACCTTATTTTTGATACTTCTAGCATTAAGGCAAGCTATTTTTAATGTGTTAATCCTTCTACATTTACGTGTTTGCTTAGAATTTACATTACTATGCATTTTTTTTTCTACACCATTGTTTGTTCTTCCATATATAGATCTAAATCTGGCCTGTCCTAAACTCCCTGCCCCCCATTCCCTAGTTTAAACAATCCTCAACTAGCCTACACATATGCCTCCCCAATACATTGGTGCCCCTCCGGTTCAGATGTAACCCGTCACGGCGGAACAGGTCCCATCTGTTCCAAAAGGAGTCCCAATGCCCCATAAACCTATACCCTTCTACCCTGCACCAAGATTTGAGCCACGCGTTAAGCCTTCTAATCTCATACATAAGCCATTATCTTATTTGAAACATTAACTAATTAGCTGAGTAACATATGAATGACCTTCAGTATTCCTTACTATTTCTTCCAAAATAATAATAAAAAAAATATACTATTCAGATTAGTATGTACAGTAATGCAATGTAGAACACAGGCCATCAGTTGGCAATAATTTAGATTTTATACAGGTTAATTTCTAAATGATATCAGGTATTCCAAGATCTTATATAAATATATAGCACAACTATGTTGCTTCAATATGCACAGGATCATTTAGTGTTGTTATAAGCATGTGTTTATATTTATAAAATAAGTGACACTGCTGAGTCATCTTGACCTAGTTACTCAGTCTTCTCTCAGTCATAGAGTACAGCCTAATGAAGATTTATAACCAAGACTGAATAAAAGCCAGAATAATTTTTCCCTGAAAAAAGTTTAATGGGATCTGATGGTCTCATTCTTTACTCACCCTCACCCTTACCCTCCACTTTATGTACTGATCACTTACATTTACTGGACTTATTCAAGAAAAGTGAACAACCTTGAAATCTAACAATATCATTTCATTTGCTGCATAGTTGCAAATAATGTTCACTTTTAAAAGTGCTAGAAAAATTGAGATATTCTGCAAGTTTTGTAAATTTAGAAATGTATGTTCTCCTTTTAAAGAGATATTTCATTTTGAAATCCTCACTATCTTTCCTAAGACCATGAACACACATAGCTGTTCAAGTTAATCAAGAGGATGTCACAATATAAAAACATTCATCTTTACCTCTATGTGTTGCATCGAAGTCAAATGGCTTATAGTATTTTACATTTTCTACTTACACTATTTAGATATCCTTCAAAGCTCTTTAATTGCACACTAAAACTGTGATGATGTTCAACAAAGCAAACTGTATCAAATTCAGCTGCAATTAAATAACACTTTTTATCTCTATTTATTTTGCTAAAGACAATTTTATTGCAGACCATCAGCTCTACCTTATATTCAGCACCATAGTAGTTCATCCAGTCTGCACAGTTAACCACAGTGTGTAGACTACATTGCAGTGTCTGTGCTAAATTTTCACTGTCTAAGAATTCACTGAGTAAGATTTCCCTAACAGGCCCATATTCAATTTGTTTCAGTGGTGAAGACTCCCAATGATATGCACTTGCCATCAGATGCTTTCTGGCAAGTGATCTGGTAGGTTCTTAAAATTATTATCAAAGTTTTAGAAAAACCTGTGCTCGGCTTCACAGAAAAAAAATTAAACTGATTACAGAGTATAAGTATAGAATTAATAGATACAATAACTAAAACTTTAAAGGTTATTCTGCAGATCATTGTTTTCATTTTATATCGCTTATCACATGCCAAGCCTTTTTTATCCAAAAGCTTTTGAACAATGGAAAGTACAGATGTATTTTTTTTGGTTCAGGCACCAGTTGCTGGCAGTATTGAAATGTTTTTCTCATTCTTAATCTGAACAATAAGTCAGGAAAGATGCTGCTTCTCTATCTCCAGTTAGTTATTCTTTATCACTTGGACCTCCAGTTTTACTTCCTTGATTTCATTCAAAGTGTCGTGCTGTACCATTTTTATGTGCCAAGCAAGGTAACCAGTACCACTTTCACAGTCATAAAAGTTTTCCTAAAAAAAAAAGGCAAATATAACATTATTATTATTATAAATGACATTTTTTAACTTTTTACAGCATAATAAACTGTATACCAGTAGGAAAAAGTAGTATCTGGTCACTTATATATCTTTTTGTAGAAAAGGAATTCTTAAAAGAAGGAAAAAGAGTAACAATCCCCAAAGCATATTTTTCTCTTATTTCTTTTATTGGAATTTGTCTACCAAAAAAAAAGTTATCCTCTATAGTTTACCAGACATGATTCCATTCATCTATCCATCCATCCATTATCAAAGCTACTAAATCCAATTTGGGAATGCAAGGGGTCATAACCTATCCTGGCTTATTGGATACATGGCAGAAATTTACTAAGCACCATGTGGCGTGCTTGTACATATCTTTATAGGCCAGTTTAGAATTGGAAATTAATCTAACGGCACATCATGTGGGTAGAAAACCAGAGTACCCATAGAAGTGAAGAACTTTCAGAATTTTGAACTTTATATTTTATTACAAATATCGTAAAACTCAAATAAAAAATCAAGTACTGTATAATGCATTGAAACAGAAGTGCTTAGTCTACTGCCATTACTTTACATCGTTTTCTTGACCCACATATCCAAAGCATTATAATTAAGTATATGTTTATTTAACTTAAGTGATAGTCATAGCCCTGTTCTTCTGTCATGTGCGCCAACAACATGTTAATGAGTTGTCTCCTTGTGCAGTCAGTGAGCATTCTTTTTTTCTCAGTATACCTGCATAATATTTTCTCTCCAAGGTTTTTTAATTAGAATGTTTTTAAGCTAAAAAAAGACAAGAGTAATGACAAGAAAGTGAAGCTCTTAAAAATACTACTCTGCAAAGACGAACCACAAAATGAAAATAAAAATGTTATGATCATGTATTAAACAAATAAATATGTTGCTATACCTCTTTAGCATCTGTGGCTCTATCAGGAGAAAGGTGCGCCCTCTTTGCTGGTGGGCCTGCATCCTGTTTGTTTGCTGAAAATACTGAAAGTGTGTCAGTACAGGAGCTGGGAGATGTGAGTGCCAAAGGAAATTCTAATTAAACACAAAGAAAATTCAGACATGTTTAAGGTGTTGTATTCCAGCTGTTACAATAATACTCTGCTACATTTTATACTCATTAATAAAACATCAGAATTCTGCAGCTAAACACCCAGACTGTCAAATATTCGCAAAGGTTAGTGGCCGTGGTACACAAATGATCGAAAGTGTTTCCAGCCTCTTACAAGGCATCACAGGATATTGATAAGTAAAAGCTGACAGACGCAGGTGCGATTAGGAGCACTGACAGGATTCTACTTTCCAGTGCCAACGTCTTCTAGGATGTAACACATTTCTGGCATTAACTTCACTATTTTGCCAAACGCTTCCCTGTCGATTTCTGTTTCATTGTCATCGCAGACATGTATAATTAGATCTTCTGAGAGCCTGTGGAAGAAGGACGCCAAGGAAGACAGGAGTGCAATTAATCAATGTTAGTTTATTACAAAAAATAATAAACAGGTGAGTTGTATGGAGCTTTCTGCTTGCAAGTCAGAAAAACTCTAACTTCCCCATCTTCAGGCTGCTTATATAGTTTTTTTACCTCTCTGTGCCCTTTTCCAAAATACTTTTACACTTGCTTCAGTGTTTTCTCTTTTTGTAAGCTTTTGCTAACGGTTGCTTTTAGGAAATTACAAAACATTCTTTTGTTAACAGTTGTTTTCACCCTGCTTTAAATATCCTTTCCTAAACACACACTTATATTAGTCAATTGCTTATATCAGTATCAGTACATTAGTAATACATATATTGTAGCATTGTATTGTATATTGTAACTTCCACAAGCCCAAACTATTTCACCAATGAATGATATAAAGTAAAAGAAACAATCACAATTTTACAGTCGCTTGTTTTGAAAACTCAGTCAACTCATTACAACAGTTATGTGTTAAACATAAATACAAAAAGAATGTGTGTTTTATTTACGTTCTTTAATAAAGTCAGATTAGTGTAATCTGTCCTCGCCAACTTTAATATATTTTTTTGTTACTCTTACTGAACTTTAATAAGCATCTTCATGAATGTTTATTCTGTTGTGAGAATTACCAGATGATTGTCAGTTACCGTCTCTCACAAATCACTCACATACATCTTCATACTAGTATAATTTTCTGTGATCAAGGGTGTTTGTCCCTTACCAGTTACAAACAAAATGGTGCCTTTGTTTGTTAAACTAATTAGGGAAAAATACAATTGCAATACACTTTCAAAAATAATAATTACTGGCATAATTTTAACTTTGCATCTTAAAATTATGTCATAGTTAAGTATTTATTAAACATTAAATCTTCGCTCAGGAATAAGTTTTTAAAGTAATAGTCAATGCGACATTTGTATGAAAATGTCTTAACTCAGTATTAACAAATGTAACAAATATACACAGTTTTGAGTAAAATATAAACTATGTTTACTTTAAATTAAAATATCAAAATACAAGTCAGTATATTAACAACACTACCAGAAAAACAGCTCTCAAAAGTCAACTCTAAACACTAACACTGGTAATTTAATGCCTTGCATAGAATTCACACTAAAACATGGCATACGGACAAAACTAGAAATGTGTGTACGCACAAGAAAAATTTGGCATGTAGACTTTAATCTCAACATTTCCACTTTAATCTCTTTATTTTGTCATAAAGTAGAACATTGTAAACTTCATCTTAAAATCGATGTTTAATTTGAAAGAGTTTCTCAAACCCCATAGTAACTAAAGTAGCACGTTAAATGCATGCCAGTCCCAGCAAGCATTGAGCACAAAGCAGGATCAATTCCAGGACAGGATGCAAGCTCATCACATTATGAATATGAGCACACACATACACTGGCAGCATCAATTTAGCATCACCAACTCCCCTAACCTGCATGCTTTTGGAAGTAAACTAAAGCATGCAGAGGTAGACAACCAGGAACACATTCAAATTCCAGGACATGACCCCATTACTGCAAAGAAGCAGTGCTTCCACCATGCCACCTTGCACCCACATCTTTAATTATTAACAGTATACATTATTTAAATTAAGTTAACAATTTATTTCTAAAATGTAATATACGTACATACTTAAATGAATTTAATCATAAAAATATCAGCTATATGCCCTAGTATTCTAACAGCACACAGCTCTAATCAACTTAGAAGTCAGTCATCATCATAGGACAAGAACCAGTATGATCTGTAAATACGCGCTCTCTCCTAATTCCTCTATTTGCAATGTCTTCTAACAATATTAAAGCATCCATGGTAGTTGGAATAATTTGGCCATTCCATACACCATTATATTGTTACAGACTGATTACAATCAAGTGCCTCAAGTTTGTAAACAGTGTACAATTAATTTCGGTTGTTTTTGATAAAACCCGCATCATGGATGCAACTATGAAAAAGAAAGGGAAACTGCACAGAAACAGTAGCACTGCTTTGATGCTAGGTGCCTCCCATTTAGAAAGCCAAGCAGAAATGTGTGCATGCATAGTCTGAGGTTACCGTGAGAATGTGCGTAGCTTTATGCCAAGTTTAGTTTTTATGTCTCTGAGTGTAAACAGGCATATGCAACATTTTTGTGTGCATGCATTGTTTATACATAAAGCTCTGGGTGATTTGCCATGATATATCATTATTTTGGCAACACCATTTTGTGTCCTGTTTTTTCAGTGTTTGCCGCCATTAAACAGTCACGTGGCGTAACGTGTCATCATGTTCCGCTTACATAAACAGACAGCACACACCTTCTGCACGGGTGTATTGGAGCTGTTTTTTTCAAACCCCTGTTTCTTACTAGTATCCGTGAAAGCTAAAAGGCATTTCTGTGAAGACTAATGCGAGGACCTCTTGCTTGTTCCTTTTTGACGTTGGTATATGTTTTATGTATTGAACCTTTAATGATATTTATTTTGACTTCTCTCTAGTTTTCTGAATTATTTGACTATCCCCGACCATGTTTCTATGTTGATCTGTTTATACCTCCATCTTCTGTTAATAATTGTTCATCTCATTTTGCCAATACACATTTACTTTTTGGCAGGCAGCTGTTACTAATGGGGTAAAGGCATAACACCCCCACAACAGGGATCGCAAAAAGTGGAGAAAAAGTAGAGTCCCCTGGAAAATTATAGAGAACTCTTCAAGAACTCCTCAAGATGCCAAGTGACTCACCACAGTCTAGGGAGACAGTGCCCCTGTAATGAAAGTGCTGCAAAGATGTTAAAAGAGAGACAGCAAATCAAAAGGCAGAGAAATTTGGTTTTATTTGACACATGAACAGGCATGCAGGACAACATACAACCTGTCTTACAGTCAGAGATTCAGGTCCACAATTCATGAAGGAAGGCTCAGAATAGAATATAGTTTGATTTCTTGTAATGATAGCAGTCTTATGATTATTAAATGCATTTTAAGCATCTAAGTCTGATGTTATCAATAAACACCTGACAGTGACATGTTTGAAGGCATCAGGAACACTTTATATTAAAAATATCATGAATGAAAACTGAATCTAATGTAATAGAGATTTCAATAATTTTGTTGTAATGGGTCTAAGGAACAGATGGTTGATTGATTTCAGAATGCCCTGCTTTTTATTAAGTTTAAATTCTTGATTCTGAAGCAAATTTTTCTGTCGTCCTTCTGTCACACAGTTTACCATTGAAAAATCTGTAAATTCAGTGTTTCTGAAGTTGCGAAGAATTTTATAAGGCTGTTTAGATTTAATTATAAAATTGGCTTATGTTTTAAGTAATAATGTATGCTACCACTGTTTTTGTTCTTGCAATTCATTTGAAATCATACTTTTTTATTTTTAATTAGATATACTATACTAATCCCCATAGGGAAATAAACTTTTGGCATGACCTTTTTGTAGTTAGAGCAAAATGTCAACCATTGTACAATGCCTCTGGAGTAATTTTCAGGTTAAGGTCCTTTGCTCAACAACAACATGTATTTATATAGCACATTTTCATACAAATAATGTAGCTCAAAGTGCTTTACATGATGAAGAAAAGAGAAAAAAAGACAAAGTAAGAATTAAAATAAGATAACACTAATTAACATAGAATAAGAGTAAGGTCCAATGGCCAGGGAGGACAGAAAAAAAAAAAAAACTCCAGACGGCTGGAGAGAAAAAATAAAATCCTCCAGGGATTCCAGACAATGAGACCGCCCAGTCCCCTCTGGGCATTCTACCTAACATAAATGAAACAGTCCTCTTTGTATTTAGAGTTCTCATGAAAGGACTTTATGATGATGATCATGTAGACTTCTGACTTTTAATCCATCAATCTAGGAACATCATGGTGCTTTGATTAGGTGGTGGTGGCGCAGGTCGCCACCACAGAAAATCAGTAAAGAAACAGAAGAGAGAGTAGGGGTTAGTATGGATTTTAGTGCCACCATGAATAGTTATGATAATTAATTGAATGTTCAGAGTATCCAGATTAAATTAAAACGAAGTTATGAGAAGGCCATTTTAAAGTAATGAGTTTTTAGCAGTTTTTTAAAGTGCTCCACTGTATTAGCCTGGTGAATTCCTATTGGAATTCCAGATTCCAGATTTTAGGTGCATAACAGCAGAAGGCTGCCTCACCACTTATTTTAAGTTTAGCTCTTGGAATTCTAAGCAGATACTCATTTGAGGGGACATCATAGTGCTTTGATTAGGTGGTGGTGGCCTAGATCGCCAC
>JANRMT010062790.1:58367577-58380418 GCA_026402145.1 Polypterus bichir lapradei | reverse complement strand
GGGACATCATAGTGCTTTGATTAGGTGGTGGTGGCCTAGATCGCCACCACAGAAAACCGGAAAAAGAACAGAAGAGAAAGTAGAGGTTAGTACGGATTTTGGAGCCACCATGAATAGTAATGATAATTAATTGAATATGCAGAGCATCAGGATTAAACTAAAATGAAGTTATGAGAAAGCCAGTGGTGCTCCACTGTATTAGCCTGGCAAATTCCTATTGGCAGGCTATTCCAGATTTTAGGTGCATAACAGCAGAAGGCCGCCTCACTACTTATTTTAAGTTTAGCTCTTGGAATTCTAAGCAGACACTCATTTGAAGATCTAAGGTTACGATTTGAAATGTAAGGTATCAGACATTCCGAAATATAAGAAGGAGCGAGATTATTTAAGGCTTTGTAAACCATAAGCAGTATTTTAAAGTCAATTCTGAATGACACAGGTAACCAGTGTAGTGACATCAAAACTGGAAAAATGTGCTCAGATTTTCTTTTTCTTGTTAGGATTGTAGCAGCTGCATTCTGCACTAATTGCAATCGATTGATGTCTTTTTTGGGTAGTCCTGAGAGGAGTGTGTTACAGTAATCTAGTCGACTGAAAACAAAAGCGTGAACTAATTTCTCAGCATATTTCAATGATATTAGAGGTCTAACTTTTGCTATATTTCTTAGGTGAAAAAATGCTGTCCTAGTGATCTGATTAATATGCGATTTAAAATTCAGGTCAGAGTCAATAGTTACCTCTAAATTCTTTACCTCCGTCTTGACTTTTAATCCTAATTCATCAAGTTTATTTCTAATAACCTCATTATAACCATTATTGCCAATCACTAAAATTTCAGTTTTCTCTTTATTTAGTTTAAGAAAATTACTATTCATCCATTTAGAAACACAAGTAAGAAATTGTGTTAGTGAAACAACAGAGTTAGGGTCATCAGGTGCTATTAATAAAAACAGCTGCATGTCATCAGCATAGCTATGGTAGCTCACGTTATGCCCCGAGATAATCTGACCTAACGGAATCATGCAGATCGAAAAGAGCAGCGGACCCAGGATAGAGCCTTGTGGAACACCATATAGAATATCATGTGTCTTTGAGTTGTAATTACCACAACTAACAAAGAATTTTCTACCTGCCAGGTAGGATTCAAACCAATTTAAGACACTACCAAAGAGGCCCACCTATTGACTAAGGTGATTTCTAAGAATGTTGTGATCAATTGTGTCAAAAGCAGCACTTTGATCTAAGAGGATGAGAACAGATAAATGGCCTCTGTCTGCATTTACCCACAAGTCATTTACTACTTTAACGAGTACAGTTTCTATACTGTGATTTGTTCTAAAACCCGACTGAAACTTAACAAAAATAGCATTGTTATTGGGGTGGTCATTTAGCTGCATAATGACTGCCTTCTCTAGAATTTTACTTAAGAAAGGCAGGTTAGAAATGGGTCTAAAATTTTCAAAAGCAGAGGGGTCAAGATTATTTTTCTTGAGTAGGGGTTTAACTACAGCAGTCTTAAGACAGTCTGGGAAGACCCCCGTATCTAATGACAAGTTTACTATGTCAAGAAAACTAAGTAGGATCCCTTCTGGCAGTAACGGTACTTGAACCACCACCAATAATAATAATAATTAATTACTAGTTCTGGGCAGCAATTACAATTTTTAATTGTGATTAATCACACGATTGACAATCACATTGTTATGTGCAAAATTCAATAATAAACTCAAAAGTAGTGTATTGTGTGTATTTGGTTTGCAAACACTTTAAACAAATAAGGTGCTTTTTAACAGCAGTATTCCCTTTACATGGTAGCCAGTTAAAATATTTATTGTAAATCTCAACTTAAACATTAATGTAATCAAATCAAATATAAAACAAAAGTTATTTGCCACTGCCAGGGCATTAACGTTTTATCTAGTTTGTTATAGAAAAACAAGTTACCCTCAGAGTTCAGAGCCATGATCACAACATTATAACAGGCACTTTCCAAGCAACAGCAAGTTAACATTTCTAAATCTGTTTTCTTTTTTATCTGAACAGATACCAGCAGAAACATTTTCTTTTATAATGGAGCATCATAAACAGTCTATGTTCAGTAGCAACTCTTTGAGGGTTAATATTTTTTCCAAAAAACTTTTTTTTTTCTGAAAAGCACACAAAGCAATGGTTTCATACATAAATCAACATAAAACGTCTGTTTGCATGGTGGGCTGGCTGCCTAGCTGGGGTTGCAGTGAGACGCAATATGATTTGTACCTCTTGTCATCATTAGTGTCTGTCCTCCCAGGCGAACGTTGCCATAGGTGCATCAGCTACATGAACGTCTTCAGCACCACGATCAGCTGGGGACCAATCAGCTGATGCCAGTACCTCACTTTCATTTTCGATGTACATCTCCAGATCACTTGCATCAAAATCGGAGTCCGACAAATCAGAGTCTGATTCAGCGATAATATGAAAAAAGTCATATTGAAGGGAATTGAGGTCAAATCAACAAAGCTGACTTTCCTTCTTGCAAAAGTGTATCGAAAAGCACTGTAACAAGAAGATCAATGATCTCTATCGATTGCTAGTGAGACTGAGGCTTTCAAAATAATAATAACAAAAACTGTTAACTGTGATAAAATAATTTTCTGCATTAATTAATGTGTTAACGTGATAATAATGCGTTAACTTGGCCAGCCCTATTAATTACATTTATAGAATGCTTTTCTCACTACTCACAGTGCTTTACGTAGACAGAGGGGAATCACATCAACCACCACCAATCTGTTGCACCCACCAGGATTTTGCAAAGGCAGACATTACTGCACCAGTACTCTTACCACACACTAGCTATTAAGTGGTGAAGGGGTGAGAGAGATAGCTACTTAGAGACAGAAGATAATAAGGAGGCTAGAATGGATGAGGACATGATGGGCAGTTTGGCTAGGACACTGTGATAAATCCTACTCTTTTCAAAAGATGCCCAGAAAGCTTTAATTACCACAGGAAGACAGGGCATCAGTGTTACATCTCATCTGAAGGACGGTGCTATTTTTCAGCACATTTTCCTCATTTCTTCACTGGGGCCTCACCAACACCTACCTCTACCAGTAACAACTCCAGCTCATCATAGAAGGTCCCCATTTCAAGTACTGGCTGGGCACAAACATGCTTAGCTTCAGGTGGGTGACCTGTTCTGAAGCACATGTGTTACAAAGAGTCGGTTACACAAAGAGCTTTCTTTTGCTTTTTAATTTCATCAATCAATGGAATTTGATTAATCAGATATTCAGTTTTTTTTTGCCTTAAATACTGTTCTTTGGGGATGAATTACTACTTGAAAACCTGTTTGAAAGTTTAGTCATAGTAATTTGCAAACTGATAAATATTGCTTTCAAGTACTGATGAGCAAAACGATTCACGTGAAACTGAATTTGTAGTGGAACTCAGTGTTTTGTGTCGCAAAAAAATTTTTGAAATGATTTGCATTTCGCGTTCAGTGAAATTAGTACCATTCACACATGAAGAAAGGTGTTTAATTCCTGTATTGGATCATTTTCATGCATTAGTTCCATATTCTCCCGCCTGGTAATTAATATGTAAATCAAAGAATTCACTTAAATCTAGCAATATTACTTTACTGTTTTCTTCATTAGATGACATTAAAATCTCTATGACAACACACATTAATACCTTTTCTGTACAGTACAATGAATCACACTGAAACATCTCAGGTACATTGTGGCGAGTAGGTAAGAATGAAGCTGTGCAGTAACTACTTTTTCAAATACTTTACATTTTCAATCAAATTTGAAATGGACTAAAATTACTAAGTATATTTGGGACTAGCTCAGATTTTTCTCAGAAATGACACTTTTTATGCATGAGGAAATGTGCTTAATAAAGACATATTCATTTTATTAAGTATATGGGCTGATTTTCAATAGTTTTCTTGGGACTAGGTCTGAAGAAAAAATAGCTCTCAAAGAACAAATACTAGGTTTCATTTTAAAATTAAAGCTATGATTTTCTTTTCTGTTATAAAGTTAAAAGTACTAAGGCAGTGTGCACAAGGAGAGATAGGGTTTGACACTGTAATAGTAAGTTTGTGAGCTGGCTACGGCATCTGGGATTTAACATGGCAGGTCAGATTTCCCATTTGTCACATTAGCAAGTATTCTCAACACCGCATGAGATTGTTTTCTGTTTAAATCTCTTAATCTGGATTAGGATTCAGAGTGGTTCATAAATAGATTTTTTTTTATCTTTTGCTCTAGTTTTCATGCAGTTCAAAAGGTCTGAATATGTTTTTCTCCGTCTACATGCTAATTTCCAGTACTCTTAAATCAGGAGCTTGAGTGCTACCATTAAACCATGATTAGCTTTTGTGTTGTAATCGCTTTTTTGGGGGGCTACTGTATATAAGAGCTCTTTCAGTAACACATCATAATTATATGTTAATTTAGCTATATTGCTTTTCAGAATTAAGTCTGAGTTTCTCACAATATACACATTGTCGTTCAGAGTTGCATTCTGGATGTAGCACTGTCCTCGATTCAATCTCTGATTTTAACAATGCGGGCAGAAAAAGTCAAACATAATTAAGGAGAGATCAGGTTCACAAAAGTGTTCTGCTTGTAAGGAAGGAGAATGGCTGGCTCTCAGTTATTCTATTTTTCTCATATGTAAATACAATATCATTTAGAAAAATACACAATTGGGTGAAAATACTTCAAATATTGTTTTCAAAAAAAGTGTGAAGAAAAGCATGAGGCTTGATCTTGTGGAATGGAAGTTAAAGTCTATTGCTAGCTTCTGTATAAAAATCTGCATATTCTCTGTGTGGCTAGGTATTATTATTAACAGATAAATAAGCGTGCTTACATAGAGTAGGGCTGCCAGTATGAAATGCAGTTTTTGGCTTCTTCCCAGTTTGCCTTAGCAGTATTTAGATTATCATCCAATTAAGATGCCAAACGTATGACAAGTTTTCTGATAAGCTTAATTAAAAATATAAGAAAAGACTAGAATTTCTGCTTTCCGTTGTAATCAACAAATTGTGTAAGAATGTTCTGTGACCTTTGGATGAAACTGAGCTTATTTTTTCTAACTGTTTCTTTGAAGATGTCTGTTATAAAAATACAACTGACCCCCCTTGAGGGGGCTTTTTGCACTTGGAACTCTGTAAGGCAAAGACCCTCTACTCACCAAGTGTAAGAAATAAAAGAATTCTATTTGTTTGAATTGGTGTCTGTCTGCTGTTGTTTTGAACCTTCGTCCACAATCTCCACTGATGCAGCATCTTCAACACATCAAATCTGCAGTATTGTATTGTTATACATTTGACATAACCAAAAACAAAATGTTAATGTACATAATTTTCTTTTACAAAGCCAAATATCTAGATGCTTAGCCTAAAAGTCTTATGTAATGAGTCACTGATGCCACAAAACAAAACAGTTTTAAATTAAAGGAACAAACATTCAACGTACGTACTTGCTGTAAAGTCTGCATCTTGACCTGGCCACTAACAAGCAACACTCACAGATGGATCCTAAATGGCATTACATTTTAGTGAAATGGGTTCATAGCATATTTTCATGTGTACAGAGTACAGGGAAATTCTTACTTGCACGTGCAAATTAACATGTCACAATTCTCTGGTGCCATGATCAGTTAGACTTTATTACTTTACCTTGAAACCTCTGCCTTCCTTATCTGAAATAACTATCTTACATTGGAGTTAGAATCAGATAGCACATGAAGAATATGGTGTAGAGGAGAAATTTAATAAACACTGAGAGATTTAAATTGATTTGCAAAATGAATTAAGTCTAAGGCTAAACATACGTGCCCTCTTATGCTTATTAAAAAAGAGTTGGGATGCACAAACAAGTGTGTTTCTTCATGCCGGTCTCAAGCCCGGATAAATGGGGAGGGTTACGTCAGGAAGGGCATCTGGTGTAAAATTTTGCCAAATCAATATGCGGACAACAATACAAAAATATTGAAAAATTGACTTGATACATATTAGGTTTGATTGTTCATTTTTACTACCATATAGTTCAAGTACTATTTTATATATTCTAAATTCACTCTACATATTCCAACAATGTATAGGAGAAAGTTAAATTTAACTTCATAAATTCATATTTTGAATGTGTATATTCAAAATTGGCTTTAAATATTGAGAGTTCTGTCCATATATATCATATACAATTAACATAATCAATTTTTGTTTTGAATTTTATTGATTTTAATAATAAATAATATTTCATGCAAATAAGTCAAGTTTTACAACATAATCAAATCTGATTTAATATGTTTCAAATTTGACCTATAAATTCTGAATTAAAATTTCATATGTATCACATTTTATTTAATATATTCCAAAATACGTTATTTTTGCCTGTTTGGCACCTTGTAATATACAGTGTATTATTTATTGATATTATGTACCATTTTACATACTAAAAATCTAAGCAATGTTTTTTTTTATGTGATTATACACAAGGATTATTGAAATAGAATAGTATGTTATAATCATATACCAAAGGTGAGGTGATTATAGAAGGGACTAAAACAAAAGATGTAGTGTCATTATTTGGAGAAACTAAACTTGTGGCGGTCTACAGAATTTGTAGTCTTATAAAAGGTATTCGTCTGGCAAACACTGGCTAGCTGGCCACTTAGAATATCACATGCTAAATTTAATTAACCTGAAAATAGATGTATGAACACCTATATCAAATGACAGATGTAGAACAGAATATAAGAAAATATAAAATTCAGTAAGCTCTCAGTATATGCATATTTTATATATGTGGTTTTTAAAAAAACCGTGAATCTCTACATATTAGATCTGGTTAAACAATTTATGAGCGCATTTGCATTTGGCAATATGTGCAGAAGTACCTGCAATAAAAGCAGTGCTGATGAGACAACATATTGTACTTTAATTTAATTCACCTGAAGCACCTTAAGGAAATCTTGTAGCTGTCTGCTAATTTCTGTCCTTAATGGATCATTGCCTGTAATTGATCCCAACTCTGCTTTCTTTAATTACAACTGCTTTCCTTTTTCTACACTGAGTATTTTACATCAATTGTATATGCATAGAGTCTTCCAGCTGTCTTTTAGATTTCCCTCCTCTATGCCACCGCATGATTCCATTTTTGCCATGCTACACAATTCAGGATTTCCCTTTTTTCTCTCTAGCTTCTTACCTCCAGAAACAATTTAATTTCTTTTGGTTACAGAGCACATTTTTTAATTTTCTGCCTCTGTACTTGGCTTCTAACTGTTCTATTCCCTGCACTACTGGTTTATTCCCAGCATTAACGATACATATGATTTCCCTGATTATTCTTTTACAGATTTCAATCATGAGGTGAATGTTTTCATTTCATATGGTATAATTTGCTTCTGTCTGATATGTTTAATGTAATCTTTCAGAGTTAAAGATGTTCTTAACTTTACCAAAGGTCTCTTTCCAACACATTTTATTTGATGCGTTTAATGACATATGCAAGTGCGCTTCTTGTTTTAGGTTAAACAAAGTTTTGATTTTTTTTTTAATAAACTTTAATTCTTAACTTAAAAAATGTTATTATTATGCAGAATGTCAGTGATACACTTCATCATTTCCCTACAGTCCCATGCAACTCTGTTAAATACACAATGCCCTTTTGCACTTTTTGAAAGCTGTATGTTGCATTTAAAATCAAACACTTGATTTGTCACAGTGATTATGATAGGAACCTTTTTTACTTTTTTAAGTGTCTATTCTTTTTTTTACAGGTTCACAACACTACAGCTGAAGATCCCACTTACACTGAAGACAGCTCTGCCATCAGGAAGCAATGGACTAGTGATTAAACTGTTAGACTTCTGACTCTCTGTCTGAACCTGAATGTGCCTGAGCTCACTTAACCTGCCATTCTTTTAACTGTAAAAATATTATGTGAACATTGTACTGAGGCTCTACTTGTGAAGTGTCTTGGGAGGGCATACTGTAGACTGTAGGAACATGTTTGTTTGTTTAGTATTGCTTTTTAAATACTGTTAGCCTTAGCTATAATATATGGCTAGCTGAAAAGCACTGCACAACAACATACAGATACACTAATTAATATTCAGTTATAATATTAGTGATATGCAAGATATTTCACTGCAACCGAATGCTGGTTTATAATACTAAAAATAATATAATTTAGACTCTGTGTATGATATTTAACTAGAATGACAATGATTTAAGCTAAAACTTAACTAAATGATTATAAAACTAATAAATGACTGATCAGTTTTAACCACTACCTAGTAGTTAAATACACTGCCTTTTAGGCTTATAAATTGATTCTAAAGACTAAATACCTTCTTACTCATTCAGGTCTTGTATTATAAACAAACATCAAAGTTAGATCATCACTGTTATTTTTACTATATATGCTGATATACTAATAACTCTCACTCATAGCTGCTAATGCTAAAAAATTGTTCTGCTGCTACCTCTTGACTACTATGATAGTAAATAATAATTAATTCTTTGCATTTATATGGCGCTTTTCTGAATGCACTCAGTTAACAGACCTGCGGACACAGGCCACACTTCTGGGAATTAAACCTTTATTGCTAATGTAACCAGCAAGAACTCGATTAAAGGAAATAAATATAAATCAGTTGTATACTGAATATGCATATGAATGTGGGAAACTAGTGTTGCTTTCATTAAAGGAGAATGTACTTCAGGGAAGTTTCTAGAGTGAGTGGCAAAGGAGCTGTGAGTACCCTGTCACAGGTGTAAGAGAGAGAGAGATAGAAAAAAGGACATGCAGCACTCTCCAAATACAAGCCAGCTATGTGTGTGTTATTTTAAGCAAACAAAATATATTAGTGGCTCCTAGAGGTGAATAACATTAACGCCAGTGAGGTCAAGTGACCTTGCCCCTTACTGTCCTGGGGCTTTTAAAGGATGGCCATGCAAATAGAGTTGTCTTTGACCAAGGAGACAATCCAGAGAGACATCCTCCTTTAAGAGAATGTATGCCACCAGCATAAGCCTGACTATTGAGGCTACTTTGCTATGTGGCAGCTACTTTTGATATTATTTCACACCATAGTGTGTTATTTTTATTTGAAAGGTATAGTATTAAACGGGGATGGCTGTATTAGCACCCCAGACTGCTCTTTGTTTCTCGACTCTCCTTTCCTCAACTATCACAATATATATCTACATATAAAAATATATTATAAAGCAACCACGAGGAGGACCTTTTTACCTACAAATACATTGGGAAACCAGGCAAACGCGCCACAAATAGTGCCTGGGCTGGAATTTGAACCCTGGATGAGTAATCTATCTATCTATCTATCTATCTATCTATCTATCTATCTATCTATCTATCTATTTAACAATGCTAACCACTGTACCACAAACGCACACTTTGTGTCCATTCCGAATAAGGAAATCCAGTATTACCTCCACAAACTGTACAAGTCATCAGCTTGGCTAAATTAATCCCCATGTTGCAATCAGGTCATCTCAAACTGTGCATTTACTCCACTAACAAAAAATCAAGAGAAAGACAGTCGTATCTCTCATGCTTCTTCCTCAAGAACACATCACATAAAAGTAAGTCTTGGTTCTAATTTGACTGGCAGCTGAACTTTAACTGGTTTTCTCAGAAGTTATCTAATTTCAAGGAAAGGTTTCCAGTAGCTTATTTAAAAAAATGTAAAATGTAATAAATATTTTTTCCCTGCCTCAGGCTTCAGTTTCCTCCCTTTTTGCTCCCTATTTTCCACACCAAAAAGAGTAATCTTCTTAGAGCTAATATTTCATTATATGGGATTTTAATAAGTCTAGTGTTTGTAAAGTCATTTGAGCAGCCAGTGCACCTGCATCTTATTTGTGCTGTCGGGCAGTTGAACCCTGTTTGCAGGGCACAACATGCTGTTCTCTGGCTATCAGGGAGATATCTTTTGAGTGAGTGAAATTTTTTCATGCCTACCACCTATATAAAAGCCAAAAATATTTATACAAAAAAATATTTTTTTATGTACTGTCGTCATTGTCCATCTGTGATGAGGCAATACTGTTGCAAGAACACTGTGCATCTAAATAGGCATTTGTGTGCCTGCAAAGCATAAAATGCGAACTTAATGAGGAAATAAATGTCAAGAAACAGCTGAATATGACAGCTTAAAAATGCACTAGTTTAAATCCACTTCTTTTTTATGCATAAACAGGTCTTAACCTCTCCGCTGAAAACCTCTGTCATATTTCAGGATGAGGTACAGTCACAGCATATGAAATAATTATGTTAAAACTGAGGGAATATAACAAGAAGGGTGGGTAAAATGGCACAGTGTTTTCTGAGGAGCTACATAACAGGGGTGGGAGGGAAACATTTGTTTCTTATTTTTATGTAAGTGTTTTATGTAAGTTGATATGACATTCGGAACAAACAAATTAAAGGACAACCAACTGCCTGCCAATCTCAGCTCTCTCTAGCCACAGTCTAATGGTTCAATCCTCAGGATAGATTTCAACAAATTTAATGGAAACCCTCCTTCTACATATACTATATGTTAGTAAATTGAATGAAAATTGCGAAGAATCAACAGCCACTCTAACCTGCATGAATAGTACTGGTTGTGGTTCAGACAGATATATCCACTTGGAAGTGTTCATTGTATGGTAACCATACATCCCCAGACTGCACAAAGATCTCAACTGAAATCACCCTTCTGAGCCAGTGTACTCATTTTAAATAGTACTGTATGCCAGTTGGTTTCACCCATTTAGCAGATAAAGATGCTTGAGACAACACTCCATTTTCACTAGTACTTCAAATATTTGCGATATACTGCATTAAATAATAATAATAACTTTATTCATATAGCACACTTACTGGCTATTTTATTAGGGTACACTTTGCTACTACTGGGTTGGACCTTGTTATGCCTTTAGACCTGCTGTAATTCCTCATAGCACAGATTCAAGGTGCTGGAAACATTCCTTAGGGATTTTGGTCCATATTGGCATGAATGCATCATGCAGTTGCTGCAGATTCATCAGCTGCACATCCATAATGTGAATCTCCCATTCCACCACATCCCAAAGGTACTCTATTGGATTGAGATCTGGGGCCTCATGTATAAACTGTGCGTACGAAAAAAAATGTTGCGTAAGAAAGTTTCCATGTTCAAATCGTGATGTATAAAACCTAAACTTGGCGTAAAGCCACACATTTTCACGGTAGCTCCAACCCTGGTGTACGCAAGTTCTCCGCTCGGTTTTGCAAATTGGCGGCACCCAGTGTCAAAGCAGTGCTACTGTTCCAGTGTGGTTTCCCTTTCTTTTTTAGATCCACATCCCTGATGCGGCTTTATAAATACACTGAAATTAACCACATACTATTTATTAGTTTAATGCATCTGATTGTAATTAACCTGCAACAATATACTGGTCCACAGAATGGTCAAACTATTCTTAATACCATAGCTGCTTTAGTGTAGTTACTCTCACTGCACCTTCTTCTTCTTCTTCTTTCAGCTGCTCCCGTTAGGGGTTGCCACAGCAGATCATCTTTATCCATTTTACTCTCAATGCACCACTTGGAGTATTTATATCACTGTATCTGAGTGTGAATTATAGCTGTACAGCAGCTGATCACAAAGAGAATTGTTGGTATACAGCATCAAGCACACACTGCCTCCGCCATGCTGTCTATTGAATTGCTCTCATACGACAAACGCTTAAAAGCCTTTCCTCACGGTTCAGAAACAGTTTCATCCCAAGAACTATAAACACACTCAATCAGTCCATCACTTGCTCCTTGTAGAATACTTTGTACTTATAAGTACAATTACCTCACTGTAAACTTGCGATACAGTTATAATATTGCACAACCTGAGCCACTTTATAAAGCATGAATTTACATATGATGACGATATCATTTTTAAGATGAAATGCAGCAAAATACATTTATTATACAGATAAAATTTTAACTTCATTTAAGTAATCTATATTGTTAATAATTAAACATGTGAGGACAAGGTGCCACAGCGCTAGTGAGGAGCTGGTGCTCTGTTCACAGATTGTTCCTGCCTCGCACAGTATTCTTGCTGGGGCTTGCGTGACAAGGGAAGGATAGATGGATGGAATAATTAAACATGTACTATGAAGATATTTCAAAGTTCCTTAAAAGTTTTGAAGAATCAGTGTTTTAAGCTTTTAAATGGCTTAATGTCTATTACAGAGCTGATTGTGTGGCGATTGGAAAGAAAAGGATGGACAGGAATTCGAGGTTAGTGTGTTTGAAAGAGGCAGTACTGCTGTAATAAATTATTTCATTGAAGGTCACGCACGGTGCAGCAAGCATCTTGCATAAGGCATGAACAATGTTTGAAAGAGGCAGTACTGCTGTAATAAATTATTTCATTGAAGGTCACGCACAGTGCAGCAAGCATCTTGCATAAGGCATGAACAATCACTGTGCCATCATGTTCCCATGCTTAATAACATGCTTTAACTCTATGTCACTCGATCAACTTCCTTTTGTTGTTTATACCAATGTTTAAACCAACAAATAGTATGTTTTTCCTTGCCTCCACTTGGTATTTGCTGAAATTCTTCTATTTTCCCTGTGCTTTTGCCATTGCCTTTTCACAGAACGCTGAGCTTAAGGGCTATTTATATTGATTTGCATATTCAAAGAAGCGTAATTCTGGGAGGAGATGGGGCAGGACAGCAGACGCGTGCACATGCGTTACTTTTCACGCTGACCGGGATTTATATAGTGTGTGATGATTATTCCTTTTAAAAGAATACTGCACAAAACAAAACAAA
>JANRMT010062790.1:58320800-58367567 GCA_026402145.1 Polypterus bichir lapradei | reverse complement strand
CTCACCTTTAGGCTCTTTGACTGCCTCCTAATCGCACATGTGTGACAAGTGGAAGAATGTGGAAGTTGGCGTTTACACAGATTTATGCATCTGGATTTTTTTGTGTGTACGCACATTTAAGCTTTTGTCCGTACGCCATGTTATAGTATGAATTCTTCGCACGGCGTTATGCATGAGGCCCCTGGTGACTACGGAGTACAGTGAATGCATTGTCATGTTCAAGAAACCAGTTTGAGATGATCTGAGTTTTGTGACATGGTGTATTATCCTGCTAGAAGTAGCCCTCAGAAGATGGGTACACTGCATCCTATTAAGGATAAGTAGGTAGGCTGTGGCATTTAAACAATGCTGAATTGGTACTATAGCACCGAAAGTGTGCCAAGAAAATATCCCCCACATCATTACACTACCACTAGCTTGAACTGTTGATACAAAGCAGGATTGATCCATACTTTTATGCTGTTGATGCCAAATTCTGACCCTACCATCTGAATGTCGCAACAGAAATCAACACTTGTCAGACCAGCCAACATTTTTCCAAACTTCTATTGCTAACAATTTTGGTGAGCCTGTGTGAATTGTAGCCTCAGTTGCCGGTTCTTAGCTGACAGAAGTGGTGCCCAGTGTGGTCTCATGCTGCTGTAGCCCATCTGCTTCAAGGGTCAATGTGTTGTGCATTCAGAGCAGCTCTTCTACATACCTCAGTTCTAACGAGTGGTTATTTGAGTTACTGTTGTCTTTCTATCAGCTTGAACCAGTCTGGCCATTCTCTTCTGATGTCTGACATCAACAAGGCATTTTTTCCCAGAAAATTGCCACTCACTGGATATTTTCCTTTTTTTGGACAGTTCTCTGTAAACCCTAGAGATGGTTGTACATGAAAATCCCAGTAGATCAGCAGTTTCTGAATTAATCAGACCAGCCCATCTGTCATCAACAACCATGTCAGGTTCAAAGTCACATAAATCACCTTTGTTCCCCATTCTGATGTTCACTTTGAACTTCATTGGGTTGTCTTGACAATGTCTACATGCCTAAATGGAATGAGCTCCTGCCATGTGATTGGCTGATTAGATAAAGTATTTGTGTTAACAGGCAGTTGAACAGGTATACTTAATAAAGTGGCTGGTGAGTGTACATTTGCATGCAACTCAAGGTGCTTTCCACAGATTAATCAACAAAAACAGTAAAGAAACGATATCAGTTATTTTGATATTATCATTAATTAATATTATGACAATTTATATTAGATGTAAGTGTACTAAATAGCAAAACAACCTGGGCATTGTTAAGTTTCACTTTTTTCAGAAACAGGTTCATATTGTTTTCCCATTAAAAGCCTTATACATAAAAATAAATAAATATACAGTATATATGTGCATTTGACTTAGGCATGTGTACATGACAATACATTAAGCAGAAACAGTTTGATGTTATTAAATCTAATGAAAAGATACAAAAGCAAATAAAACAGTCCATAGTAGCAAAGCCATTAATCTGCAATTATTTCCTCCTGGGTATGATGTTAACCATCCAGCCCTGCAAAGCAGGTCCTCAAACTTGCCTCGAAAACGTGTGTGTTGGTGGCAGATTGGCACTCCAGACACTGTAAAAAACCTCACACTGTTCCAGTGTGGTGCTGAGGTGTCCCTGTTGCACAGCTACACTCGGGTCCTAATCCAGGTGGTTCATTGCTGTATCATGTTCCCAACAGTAGTTTTCGGTAGATTTAGTGTGTAAATGGACCTCTTGATTCCAGAATGTGATTAGCTGATCAGTTGACACAGAGGAAAACTTAAAAAAAACTCCTAAGATTGGTTCAGTAGGAAAGAAAAAAAAACCTCTGGAGGACCACGGTCAGAAGACAGGAGTCAGCTAATCAAATAGTTAAGTCCAATGGTTATCAGTTTCTCCATCGTAGAAGTCAGGATGAACTAGGCCGCTGGTCACTCACTCTTCACTGGGCATAGTTGATGCAGTTAATACAGTCTTCAAGAAAGGTTTCCAAGTCCTCCTTGTTTCTTCTAGTACCCCAGGTGGCTGCACAATAGAGCACTTTGAGCAAGTGTGGGTGGCATATATCTACCACACAAGATTAGAGACTCCAAAAAAAAAACAAAAAACAAAGCAATGGATGAAGGCTGAGCATTAATGTATATATTAAAGAGCTAACCTTATCATCAGATCACTATCTAATGTTATAATTACTGGAAAACCAGGTTAAAAAATTTGTTTTTAGAAGTTTTTTTTAAATGTTCCAGATGTAGCCAGGTGTATTTCTATTCCATATTTTAGGTAAGAACAGAAAGCTGCCTCACCAGTTCTTTTATACTTTGATTTTAGAATAATGAGTAAAGCAGTATTTGCAGATCTAAAATTGCAATTTGGTACATAAGGAAACAGACATTCTGAAATGTAAGGAAGGGCAACATTGTTTAGAGCCTTATATACAAATGAAAATTGTTTTAAATACTCCTGATGCAGCTTTCAACAGCACAAAGCACATTATGACCAAGAAAATACAACCTTCTAAACAGCCATCAAAGTCAAAAAAAGTGAAAATCTGTCAAGATAATAATGTGCAAATATGAACAAGTATCAGAAGTAACACATTATTAACATTAATTTGTAATATTATGTTTTTATGATTATATTCTTAGCAATTTTCTGTATGCTTGCTTGACATGAGCACCACTATTTTGTGTTTTGTCATGTACACAACGATTATAGAGTTTCGACCATGGTGCATTGCTGGGCACTTCATGTAGGTTCTATAATATCATCATATGTCTTGCTATAAAAGATGTCTATGCACATTAAACAGAATTTAAAGTAAAAAACTCAGTGAGAGAGCTGTTACCTAGAAAAGAAATAAATTTGTGGTGTGATTCTGGTTTTGATTTACTTCTGTCCTTCAACTTTGGAGTTTACTCTAACCCTTATATTAAGCAAACAACCTAATGTTCAGCATGCCAATATTTGCAAGTGGATTTCTGCTGTTAAACTGTAAAATGAAAGGCATACTGGTTTTGTGTGATTTTATAATTTAAACCATGTGAAGGGACATGGCTTTTAGTCCTCTTTGAATGCTACACAGACCTGAACTGGAAGAACTAAGGAAGCTGATAATCAGGCTGAGGTGGATATTAGAGGAGTTAAACAGGAATTTAATGAAACCAATGAAAAGATGAAAAAAGAAGTGAAAAGTTTAGGTAAAAGTTAAACTTTTCAATTTAAATTGAAAGAGACACAACTGTTTTCAAGCTAGAAAGCATAAAATATATACATTATGCAGAAAGAACACAGTGAATGCTACCAATGAGAGGACACTGCAGAAAATCAAATTAAAACTTTCAGATTATTATAATCTAGCCTAGGGACCCCTTTTCATATAAATAATAAAAATTTCTCACTAGAATGCAGAGTCAGACAGGGCTGTCCATTTTCTCCAATTTATTTTAGCAATTGCTACTGAACCACTGGTTATCTACCTCCATAACATGCCAGAGATAAAGAAGAACATAAAGGAAGGACTTGAACAAAATAATGCAATGTGATGATGACACAGTGGAGTATATTACAGATCCTTGTGTATCACTGTCATTCATATCATTATAAATCTACTAGATGAATTCCATAGGACTGTACATTTCCAGAAGACATGTTTGGTGAAAATCAAAGATAGCATTTGCCTACAAAAGCAAGGTATCAACTTTAAAGCATCATGGTAAAAATATTATGATTTGTGGTAGCTTTGGTGTTACAGGTCCTGGGCTGCTCACCATCATAGAATCCGCTTTGAATTCTTCAGTGTACTAGAGGTTACTTCAGATAATATGAGGTCATCTGTCAGAAGACTGAGGCTCAAGCAAAGACAGACCTTTCAACATGACAATTACTCTGAACATACCAGTAAAATTACGAAGGAATGGCTGAAAAGGAAAATATGGGGTTTCTGAAATCAAAGGTTAGATCAGAATCCCACCAAGATGCTATAGAAGACACCCCTTCAAACATCCCAAAGCTGGAAGAACTTTCTCTCTGTCAATGTCAAAGACTTGTAGACAGTTATGGAAATTCCTACTTGAAGCTGTTTGTCCCAAACGAGGAAAAAACACCTTTTAGAGCAAAGGGTGTACAGACGGAAATGGCATATCTGTTTATTTTTCTTTAAATTATTAAAAAGTCTTCATTGTTTTTTTTTTATTACATCACCCTTATCTAAATGTACTGTCTAAATGAAGACAAAATCCTGATGAGTTTTCTTGGACTAAAAAAATAAATTTCATGGCTTGAGCTTACTTTTTCACAAGACTATAGGAAATTTGCATTCTTCAGCAATAAAAATATTAACTGCAGATATTAACTGTTTCATTTAGGAAGACTGTGCAGTGACTTCCAAAGTGCTATAGTGAACAGGTGCAGTACTTGAACTTGTGCATGCACTATTGTGTGTTTTATGCCAGCTATATTATAAAGAGGCTACTTTCTCAAATGACTCACTAACCACGATATTACTGTGGCCAGGGACGAGGCAGCAGTCAGAAGCACGGAGAAATGGTGGGATACCACCGCAGTAACCCTGTTTAATTACACACAAAAAAATAAATAAAAAGGCAAAGATGAGTGCTTAATCATACAATTAAAAGACCCTGACTTAAGGCCAGTGTAGCAGGCTTTCTCACTCTCTGCTCTCTCTGGTATGCATTTCAGGCTCTTAGCAGACTCAGGTCCAGTTCTGCTTAAAGATGCCACCTATCGGTGCTGTCAGTTTATATGATGGATCTGCCAGAAGGGGCAGGACTTGTTCTGGTGGGTAAGTCCTCACTAGGGGTCTTCTCTGGGCTGTGGAGAAAGGACAGGATATCATTAGCGATAGCACCCCTTCTAGGCCCGGGGTGGTATTGCTTACCTCAGTAAAGCTTGTCTGGGGTCTCCCAGAGGCACATATTTGACACAATACAGTATATATGCATTTGCTTGTTTTACTAAAAAATACTTCTAACTCAGAAGTTGTTGTTAGCATGTAGGCCAGTATCATGTATAAAGGAAACATTTGCTTTAGAATTGTTCACATAAGCAAGTACTTTATTTGGTTTGGCTACTTCCAGGATATCCGTTAATGTTATTTAACTTGTAAAGATATAATTTGAGAAGCCTCTTGGTCACCAGCCAATTTTGTCCTCTTGATAATTCCATTGTAGTTTTCAGTCCTAGGTAATTTTATAAAGGACACACCAAGTTATCTGTTTTTCAGACTATTTACTGTTATAAATAAGCAGCAAGGTCACACCCATCCCAGTAGTTTATTAGGCATCCTGCCATCTTCAGTTTCTGGTGGAGTTGTGCCAGCCTCCTGCCAGTCCTCAATGTATTCGCTGTCTCACTAATGCATCTTTGAAAGTTAATTTGTGGGATATATCCACAAAACATGCTGCATCTTTAACAGACTGGAATGCAGTGAAGCCCTCAGTTTGCTAGAGTGGGTTTCTCTTTCTTTGAGACCTTTGCAAGATAATCAGGGGTGCACATAACTTTTTCAGTGAGTTACTCAAGTGAGTACCATCAGGTGGAGTTTGGTATGCAATTCAATTCAAAGAGCTTTATTGACATGACCATAAACAGTTTTGCCAATGAAATTGAAAAAATTAAAATAAAACAATTTCTGTAACATTTAAAAGTAAGGTAAAGAATTAGGGTAAAAAATAAATACAGATACAACAACAATAATAATAAAAAAAAAATATAGAAGCAGCTTAAAAAGAGGTATGAATCAGAAATACCTGATCATTCTATACAGAGTAAGGTTTTAATAAGTGCAACCTTCCTCACTGTCCTCCTTGCTGTCTACCTCACAGTCCTCTACTTCAGCTTTCTGCATGGTAGATGATGATGATGCTGCAGATTAATCTCCCTTTCCGTGGTTAAGCCTCCACTTAGCTGTCTCCATCCACAGGTCAACTGCTGGATTTGGGTCAAATGTCTCTGTGGTCTTCCTTGACTAGTGGATGTGCATTAGGGCCATGAGGCGAGCATGTGACAGACGAGATCTGGGCTTGTTTTTTATTATGTTAAGATTTGAGAATCCACTCTCACAGGCTGCACTG
Source organism: Polypterus bichir lapradei (assembly GCA_026402145.1). Classification (NCBI taxonomy): domain Eukaryota; kingdom Metazoa; phylum Chordata; class Cladistia; order Polypteriformes; family Polypteridae; genus Polypterus; species Polypterus bichir. The sequence goes on along the minus strand of JANRMT010062790.1, from coordinate 58,361,460 downwards.
CTCAAAGGCAGTGTAAGAGACATTTTAACCAATTTGACAATGTTGGAGTAAAGATCTGGATTGCTTGTATTTATTGTCTGGACCAAGTCATACACAGGATGCTGCCAAGCATTTCCCTGTTTGCTTTAAGCGCATCCATTCTGTGACAGTTGTGTCTTTGTCAAGACTCAGTGTGGCTTCATAATTTTGAAGAATAGTACAAACTGTTGTGTTGCCAAAACAATGTAAATCTTGTATTTCCTAAAGCCAAGTTGAAGGATCAAATACTAAAAAATGATCACATGACTTCAGTGAGTCATATCTGATTCTAAACTCCTCAATTAGCCTATATATATGCTATGTAGTGGCCTTCAGCATCAAGCAAAAGTGAGTTCATTCTTACATTCTCCAATCCTCAGCTTTTCCTTCTGAAACACAATGGATGTGGTCTTCAAAATCTTGCCAATGTCAAGCATGTTGCCCGAAAACACTGAAATTGGTCTGTGCAGATATGCTGCAAGTCACTGTTATCATTCATGGCCAGTTGCATTTGAATGGCTGGCAATAATCTTGATATTTTTAGCAGTGTGTCATGCCTCCATGCAGACCATCTGATATAATGAAATTTACCCAATTTCACAAAGGAGATTCTATTCTCTTCACACAATTTCTTAAGCACAGCCGTATTTTTTGCTCCATCTTTTTGTAAATAAAACTGCAGCAGCTTGACCATGGAGCGATTAAAGGTCTCACAGTACGGAACGTTGCGATCAGCTGATTTTCCGCAATTTTCTAGTGTGTGTGCGGTGCACAGAATGTGCACAAGGGAGCCTCCTACTGCAGCCAGTTGCCGTAGTTTTGGAACAATATCGTTGTATATACCGACGTTAACAGCAGCCCCGTCTGTGCACACGGCGACCAACTTTCTCTTCCAGTTGTCCAAGCCTGCTTCCTGGGAAAGTTTAATGAGTCCGTCTGTTACAGCCTGCACAGATCGGTTAGCACCCAGTTCGATTAGGCCAAGGAACTTCGTGGTAAACTGTCCGATGTTGGACACAGACACAATGAAAACGATCTCCTGCTCGGTTTTAATGATGTCTTCTGATCCATCAAAAATCAGTCCCCAAAATTCAGCAGACTCCAACTTTGCTTTTGTCGTGGCGAAAATTCATCATCAGAAAGCTTTTTACCTAAAAATAAAGGCTATTAGGACTCGGGATAGACAGACAGAGTTTCAAAGCTTTATTGCAATAAATCAACAACACGGACTCAACCCAATTCGGCCAAATGAGATCGAGCACTGAACATTGCACCAATCAAAGTTGTTGTAACAATTTCTTATCATTTTAACCTTGTTCGATTTGCTCATCCTGCACCTGGCCATTCTGTCTATTGTTCACTCCAGTTTCTGTTTTTCTTATTCTTGATTGGTTCATCAACTAGGCAGATGTTCTTTATTCCATATTTGGTCTTTCATGGTGTCACTTCCTTTTCTAGCCTTTCATGCTATGCTATATTGGTGGACTAAAGCTAAGCTTTAATTAAAAAGAAATATAGTATATGCTTTCATTTAATCATTGCTTGGCATGCTTGATTCGTCTTAATTTCTACACTAAAGTTAATTTCTAATATATTCTTCTAATATTTTTGCTAATGCATGAATTTACTAAGATTTTCTCTTCATGCATTACGTCAATGTGACCTTGCTTCACTAACAAATAAAGGTTTCCCAGGTTCAAATAAAGCCAATATAAATTATACTGATTTTACCTTTTGTTTCTAAGATAAATTTACAGATAATGTCAGAATTGTCCCAATTCCTAAATATGGTGAAATAACTATTTAATGTACCTAGTTTTGTGTGTTCATCTACAATCAGACCTGTAAATAATATTGTTGGTGGTGATACAGATGGCATAAATATCTATCTTAAAAAACTCAAAAGTTATTAGTTTTATGTTGCCTCTGCTGTGCACAATGATAATCAGAGATAAAGTCCTTATACACCTCACCATGCTCACATCCTAACACATTCATTCATAAAATTGCCCAAATATGCGCCCAGCTGTGGTCTCAATCTTGAACCACCTTTATTACATTAATGCAGCTATTCTGTGGACAGTAGGTGTCAATCCTCCCTTCGGAAGATGTCAGCAGTACCTTCCAAAGTGCAAGTCACTGGGTTATCTCCAAAGTCACATTCAAATTTCAAGGATTATACCCAAGCTTCTTATTAAGGATTCAAATCTTCAGAGATGTTCAGACTTCATCTAGGCTTTTTTAATTCACAGACCACATATTCACCACTGTATGTATAAGACACTCCATCTCCTATGGGCTGAATTATTACTTCATTTCACTAATAATACATATACTTAACAAGCACTAATGTTAATCATTTGACCTGTATCACCATCAACATGCTAGCCTAAACTGTTTTATCCTATTCTAAAGGTTATGGATGTTCTGACCTATAGTAAGTGTCCCTTATTCCCAAAATACTAGTTATGTGTGCTACCCCATGAGCTAACTATTATTCTTTTCAATTAATTAAATGTACCTAAATGTTTAGCTCTACATTATTTGTTATAATATTACCATCAATAACCTAGAATATCTAAACTGGACTGACCCTAACTAGTAATGGTGGAATGCCCCTGCAATGACAGTCACTTAACAATCTCTAATAGATCCCATATGTTATTTTGGATTCGATTCTGATTAACTTTACAGATAACAAAATCATTGGTCCTTAAAGGTAACTTATTATCTCATACTAAATATCAAAAGGCATATAACAAACACTTATCTAAAAATATCTATTCTTAACCACTTTGAATTCATAATAATCATGTAGTATTCCCATTAATGCAAACATTCATTTAATACATATTATTTAGGAGTCCCTATGTTCTGCTTTGCTTGCAGATAATTAGCTTTCCCTTTTCTATCTTTCATAACTTTATGGTTCAAATACTTTTAATTTAAAAGATGTTGCTAGTTGTCAAACAACTGGACAGTCAAAGTAGGCTCCGGCAAAGAACATTGAGCCCTGCAGAGTAAAAGTGTGACAAATTTTCTTTTCTGATAAGGATTAAGGCAGGTGTTGTGGTCCAATATCCCTGGTAGAAATGACCATGTCGAGAAGTCTTGGATCAAAGCAGGCAGATGTCATCTATGATTCGGAATCCACGATGATCTTTTAGGCTCAAACATCACCAGCACAGTTGAGCTCTTGTTATCAGAATCCATGATGCCTGGACTGGAATTGAAGTGCGTTGTCCAGTAGTCAGCTGATCGATGGCCTGATCCACGACTTGATTCCATCTCCGGTATGGCTAGGTTCTCCTTGGAGTCGGATGATTAGCTTATCTGCAGACCTTTATCACAGCCCAATCTCTGGTTCAACTTGAAATGCTGTCATCTACGATGTACTAGGAAAAAACAGCTTTCACCTGCAGATGTAAAGACTTAAAAACGCTCATTTAAATAGTCAGCATGTGAATTCTTCATTGGTAGCTACTTATGGATCCAAAAAATAATATGTCATAAGATGTCAGATCTGTTTTGTTGGGGGGTACCCCTATTAAAAATATTGCTAGCAGTAAAACAACCGGTCATTTCAATCCAGTCTGTGCTTGTCTGAGTCAATTTGCCTTTAAACAGCCAGAGTAAAATTTAAAATTGATAAGCACAAAGTTCAAGCCTTCCTTTATAGCTGTTTCCAGTTTGGCTGCAGTCAATTGCACTCAATTAAAAACATGTCCCAAGTCATTATTAAAATAAAGTCAGTCTTAATATATATCAGGGAAAATGTACTCAATTATAAATCATTATAAAAAATTGGTCCCAGTAATATTGGCATAATATTCAAATTATCTGCATTTATTCCATAATAATTGAAAAATAGCTTCAAAAATTAAAAAATGGTTTCAAAAGGTAAACAAAATTAAACTTTTACTAAACATTCACCAATACTTATTATACCAACCCTTCCCCCCTTATTGACACTTGTGTCAATATTGCTATTATTATCTTACAATTAGAGGAGACATGGAGCAAGAGGGTATCTGAAATTTATCCCATTAATATAATAATAATAAAAGCCAAATTTTATAGTTCTCTTACAGGGAAGACAAATACGTCCAGGGATAGAGAACAAACAGAAGCAAAGAGAACGTTGAGTATTTATTAGTTAAAGAGTCATGCTCTGTGGAGGTTGGTGTAAAAAAAAATGTAACAAGACTTCAGCCAATTATTATAAATTTGTCTTAGTGTTCATTGTACCCCTTCCCCTAAATCAATGTCAATATGTACCAGCAACCTCCAAAGAACATCTCATAGTTAGCATAGCAAGCAGAATCAAGAAAGAAATCCACAATCTGGACATGTAAATTCTTAATTCTTTTCCCTTTTTGACATTAAATATAACAAAAACAGTTAGGCTCCACATTTCCTCTCCCATGTATCTAATTATAAAGCATTGTTCAAATGTGCAAAGTCCTAAGAACATTTTTTCTTTTTACACAAGATGCTTATATCTGAGTATATTTGGACCATATCTAAGATTAGCAAGGTCAGTGAAGTAAAATATTTTATCCCTTCCCACTCAAAGTCCCTTAAATTATTTCAAAGGTTATTTAGCAGCAAAAATAATCTTGGACTCTATCTCTTCCTTATAACTTGTTATCTAAAAGCTTAAAGTTTCTATACATGTTTCCCAAGTAATATTTCTTTCTTTCTTTTATTACTAATTATTTAATTAAAGTACCACATACATTTGGATCTTAGTTTTTTAGAATCTTAATAAAATGTCTCACTCAATATTTCATTAATGCATCAAAAAATATAAAAGTAAACCTTTCATTAGCTTTGTTGTGATACCAGTATTCCACTATATTTCACACAAACATGTCAATATTACACACAAAGGGAATGGGGAAAGAAATCAATATATCAGAATGCCCTATAATGCAACATGTGCCTTTATTTATTTATTAAGATGCTCTCTAGGAAATTAGCACTATCCCATCCATATTTAAAATGAAGAATCCACTTCTTTGTTAGGTAATTTTTCCCAGAATTTTGAAAGAAGGAAGTACTTCAAATCTATTTCAGTTATATACACTGATTTCTTTTCCTCATAACCTTCTGCCAAAGCCAGTAAATCTTGCACATTCTTTCATTATGATCTTTCAGATGTTTGTTACATGTTTTTCAGAATGTTGACTGCAAAGGGCACAGTCTGTTTTTCTCTTAGTTAACCCCCCTTTTTCCCTCTTTTTTTATAGCATATTTAAGCATGGATCACTACCTGGACTGGAAGCCATTGTTTTTCTTCAGCTTCATTGCTATTTTAAAGAATGTCTCCTTCAATTGAAATTTACTCCTTTTAATTAAAATCCTCCCTTATATCAGAGTCTGGCCAGTACTCAAATGAAAGGGGTGCTCGTACAATATTATGCCTAATCTGGAGACTTTTTTACACCACCTGTTCATATCTGTTTTAATTAGAATATAAGAGCTCTTTTAATTTCAACAAACATTTACATTCTCACACACATTAATATCAATTATTCCATCCTTGCAAATAACACCACATATTTTTACACACACTCTCAAACACACTGAAACGTATTTAACATGCCCACACAGGGATCCCTTTACTACATAAAATCACCCAAACCATTATTTTAACACATTCAAACTTACCCCAGTTTTATTAATTTTTATTACTTATTATTTATTATTACACACCATATTTGGAAACAATGCAGCAAAGGAATCAGAAAGAAAAAAATGAATTCTGAAGAAGAGGAAGTTCCATTCTCACTTAACATTACCAATCAGGACAAACAAACATAAAACAGCCTGTCATGACGTTAGCTGGTGTTAACCCTAGGAAACATAACACAATCCTACTCAGCTCTAAACAGCTCTGGTTTCTAGATCAAGGAGACTCCAATGGCGAAATGACTCAGTGACAACAAGAAATTGCTTCCGTGGCAATACATTCCTGCGTCAATAAGGGCAATTCCAACTATCGAGAAATCGCACGGTTCAATACCACAGCAAGATGGCACTCCCCAGAAAAACAGCTAAACTGTCACTGAGAATATTAACTCAAAACAAATAACATGTAAGCTTCAACACAAATCACATATAGGCTTGAATCTTAGCATAAGTGCTAACCACTGCTCCACCACACACTCCACTGTAATAATCCCCATAATGCACAATTTCACATACACACATCACAAGAAATAGAAAAGGACAGAAGGAAATTGAAAGACATTGTTTCCCTTATATGTTATAGTTATCAAAAGAACATTTTTCCTTAAGACTTGATCAGGGTCCGAAGGAAAGATGCCTCGCATATTTTATAAACATTTGTATAATTAAAAGTGGATGCGTTTTTCATTTTATCAAATGTTACACATACTCAAATTTATTTTAACCCATATTTTTACTCAGTGCCCTGGAAATTTAGATACAAAATTAATTTTAACCCATTTTTAGTCACAAGTTCTGGAAATTTATATGCACAAGGCAGTTTCAGCGAATCATAATTAAACTACATTACCCAGAAGTCTCCATGTTTCGCTTTCTTACTCCCAAACACACACGCACACACACAGAACAAACAACGCGCACGCTCACACATTTTTAGCACAAAAATATTTACACACAGACACACAGAGAACAATTAATGCTCACGCACACACATAATGTACACGCACACACACATTGAATAAGTTCAGCACAGACATATTCACATACACAGACATTAGCGAGCTCCAGGTACCTTTGAAGTTAAATACAGTGCACTTTTCTTTTTAGCATATGTTATTCTTTCCCCACAAATATATGTACAGATATATTCATATTTACACACATAAATCTATATACTCACACATTTTTCTATCGCTTAATTTTTCTTTTGGTGCTTTCCTCCTACATTTTTCTGAAGGCTGCTTTACTTATCAGACTGTAAATACGGCTTGAATTGTTTTTTGACAGGGAGTAACATGAGGCACAAGTATTTGAATCAAGTTAACTTTTTCAAAACTTCACATTTTAATCATAATATTTTTCCAGTCTCCCAAATGTTCGCACTTCTCCTAATTTTCTTGTGCTTACCCTAATTATGCTTCTTGATAATTTTACGTAATCCTACTGCTGTATGGAATGAAACCCACGCCAACTGAAAGTGTTTAAATCAAGGTATTAAGTTTATTTTAAGAAATCTTGTCAAGTGAACTACTTTAATGCTTTTCTGGATATATTTTTGTAATATACTCTTTCTCTGATCTTTAGTTTATATTTATCTTATTGAACTACTTTGGCTTTCATATATTTATTTGCTGTACCTCCTAACAGTGACACCGTTTTGATAAAAAATCTTCTCAATGTAACTTTCATGAAGAAATGGTTGGATTATAAAATCTCACTCACAGTCATTATGTGCTTGATTACGTTATTGTGTCTCTCTGTACCCACTATTTGGGTCTGGAGCGTATTCACACTCACACTTGTCCCCACACCTGTGGTTCATTTTTATTACCACTAAGAAATATCGGAGCTTATGCAGTCACTCACACAATCATTTATTTGGGGATATGGCTATTTATAAATATATATGTATGCGTAGCTATACTTCACCTAGCTGTTTTTGCTATTTAACGGTGCAACCCTAATTACTGTTTTTCATTCTTATTTCTAATTTGGTCACAAAATCAGTTTCATCCATTTTACTCAAATGCCCTTCATTGTTATGTTTTTTATTTTTAGTTGCCTCGTCTAGCTCTGCATTTCATTCTCAAGCTGCTCTAAAGGGGGACTTTTAGGGAGTTCCCTCCATTCAGGTGTAGGCATTGGTCGACCAATAAGCATTTCATGTGGCGGTAAATACGTCGCTCTGTTATTCTGCGAACAATAAAACATTAAAGCCATTGGCATAGCATTTTCCCAATTAAGACCAGTGTCTGTGCAGGTTTTAAGCATCATTTTTTTATGATCCCATTTCTTCGGTCCACCATTTCCTGTGTTAGGGGGTGGCACTCACAGCCATATCTTTGTATTATTCCACTGCTCCGTATCTGCCGCTGCCTTGGAGCTGATTTGATCTTTCGTTCTTTTAGTTCGTCCTGTCCTGTTTCTTTTTCTCCTAATTCTTCCTTATTTTTCACCGCTATTTGCCTTTTAATTTTTCCATTTCCTTTTATCAGTGGGAACTCATACAACATACCTAAAGGCAGTGTTAATGGGGTTCCACCCCCTATCTCTCCGTCTTTATGGAGGGGAACTTTACGCCCCAATATATCCACGGTCAACTCGCTTGCACTCATTTTAACTCCCTGTAGCCGTGGGTTTCCTATCACCAATCTTAATTTTGAATTTCTAATTAAATTAGGTTTGATTTTGCACAGGACCTTCCTTATTGTGACTGCTGGCAGCACAAATCTCCCAACAGTGTTTTTCGGACACCAGTTTACCCTTCTTGCTATTATACTGAGTTCAACACCAGGATTTCTCAGTATTTTTCCTGTCTTTCCTTGCCCTCTCTTAAAGCCACAATTTATTCCCTTCTGTAAATACGGCTGTAAATATTTTTTAAAGGGAATCACAATAAAGTAAAGTCTCTCTAACTCCACTAGCTTCTCCAAAGTAGCTCCCAATTTTCTCACCATCCAATTTCTTGCAATTATAGTTCCCCAGTCTATATAGGGCCACTTTTTCTGTACCTCATCCAAGTTCGTTATCTCTGTGATTGCTTTTAGTAAAAAGTTTTTAGTACCCTCTGCTAATTTGTGCGGTTGTCCTGTTGCATTTATGTAAAAATCTTCTTTTCAATAGTGAGTATGCACATCATGAGTTATATGCAGGATCCTTTCTTGTGCCATAGGTTTTGCTGCCTAACTTTTCCACAACTTACAACCACAGTAATAAATCTTGTACTACCTTTCTCCTGAGTCTCAACCTTCCAGCATTTGCACAAGACTCTTCCTGTAAGTTGATCTACAGCTCCTGCTATTTTCTTGTTTCTCCTTAATAGTCTGTAATATTTTATTTCTCCTCCACTCTTATGTATATATTTATCTATTTTTAGCACTGCTCTTTTATTCTTCTTTGAACACACGTAAAGATGTTCAATCCTATTCTGTCTTTTTTCTACTCTACTGCTCCTCCCATCAGGTGAAATTTATTTACAGCTACTTTTATATGCTTAGGTTTCTCTATTTTTCTTCAGAGCAATATAGTTATTTCACACACAAAAAGTTATATTCCCTTTTAACTATATACACTTCGTACATTCCCTATAATTCGCACTCGTACTCAATCACACCTTTTAGCACCTAGTGTGCTAACCCTAGTGCCCTGTTCTTGCCCTATACTAGTTGTTGTACCTCTGTACCATACACCGTTTTTCCAATCTGCAGCTGTGTACTTCATGCGCCGTGTCACTTTTTAAAGCGCTCCAAGCATTCTGCACACCTGTACGTGCTTCAACAATTGCCGCAACGCTTTTTAAAAGCACTCCATACACATAGCACTTGCGTACTTCCCTAACCTATCAAAAGAGAAATCATAAAATAAAATAAAGTTCTAATTCCCTTATCTGTCCCTTGTACTAGCACTCTCACTCCACCTGTTACCACACAGATCCCTTTCACCAGCTCTCTATATGAATTTGAAAGCGTTTATCTGAACAGGAATTTTTGCCTACACGTTGGCCAATCCCCTTCTCTAATTCAGGGCGGCAACGATAGGTCTCCAAGCGCACCTGAACCAACTCTCCTCCTGGGGCACAGTCAGCGGGAACTGCTGCAGGTTTTCCCCAAAACTGGCTCCTTTTCAAGACGAGCAGGAATTTTACAACATTTCGCCCGTCTCACTGGAGAACATACAGCCACAGCAAGAGATGCTAGTTCAGGAATTCCACACCTATCTATACTCATCACGGTATCACGGCAATCTTAGTATACTCTCGGTTCGCTGCTATTATAGCAACCTTAGTATTTGATAGGATTTCAACACTACCCGTTACAATGCAGCCCCCCGTCCTCCGTCTAACGGATCGGAGCGTCTTATTTACTGCACCATGCAGCCCCCTGTCCCCCAGATCAGAGCGTTCTCTATTAAAAATCAAAAACCAAAAACTCAAATTCCCATTATTTTACTGCACTCATCCATACACATGCATTAGCTGTACAGTTTCCATACATTCTATTTAAGTCTGTCTGCTCCCTTATTCCTACCTGTTTGTTTTAGAAAGGCCAAATGCTGCTTGTCTCTGTTGGAGGGGCGAATGCTCTCTGAAACTTTACACAAATTAGTTTAGCGAAAATATCGCTTACCTTATAGGTGGCCACCAACTGTGCCCATTTTGTAGAGCATCGTCCCTGCCGCTGGATTCACGCAGGTGCCCTGTTATTCTATCATGTGTTCGGGGTCACCAATATGTTGTGGCGAAACATTCATCATCAGAAGGCTTTTTACCTAAAAATAAAGGCTATTAGGACTCGGGATAGACAGACAGAGTTTCCAAGGTTTATTGCAATAAATCAACAACACAGACTCAACCCAATTCGGCCGAATGAGATCGAGCCCTGAACATTGCACCAATGGAAGTTTTTATAACAATTTCTTATCATTTTAACCTTGTTCGATTTGCTCATTCTGCACCTGGCCATTCTGTCTATTGTTCACTCCAGTTTCTGTTTTTCTTATTCTTGATTGCTTCATCAACTAGGCAGATGTTCTTTATTCCATATTTGGTCTTTCATGGTGTCACTTCCTTTTCTAGCCTTTCATGCCATGCTATATTGGTGGCCTAAAGCTAAGCTTTAATTAAAAAGAAATATAGTATATGCTTTCATTTAATCATTGCTTGGCATGCTTGATTCATCTTAATTTCTACACTAAAGTTAATTTCTGATATATTTTTCTAATATTTTTGCTAATGCCTGAATTTACTAAGATTTTCTCTTCATGCATTACGTCAGTGTGACCTTGCTTACAGCAAAAGACTTTTGTTTTCTTTCTGCTGCTGATTTCCCAATCCAGCTGGTTTCTTTACATACCTCCCAGAGCCATCTTCCGTCTGAGGTATTGTTTCCTTAGCTTCCTAGCCTTGAACACTGGTCTTCTGAAACTCTTATCCTGTTCTAAGTTGGTTTCTGTACGTCAATCTCTATTCTTTTTCCTGTATGTTCCCAAACTAGTCATTTCTGCTGTAAGCTTAAAAATAATGCAGTATAACTGATTTTTAGTTAACTATTTGCTTGACCTATCTTATTTGCTTAACATTCTAATCTTTATGCTTAATCTAATGTTTTAGAAGTTTTTAATTACTTTTTATGGGTCTTTATGTTAATTTGCTACTCTCTATGCTAATATAAAACATTTTCCTTCTACACTTTCAGCTCCGCACTGATAGTGCGACGGTGTGCATTATCCGTGAGGCCGCCTCATGTGAATGTAACGCAGTTCCGACATTTACTCCTAGCCGTTCCAGTAAAGGAATATCTTCAGGGGATGAGCGTGTTTAGCTTTATGAAAGGCAAGGAGAAAAATATTACACAAAGCTTGCCGTTGTTCTTCATTTACCTTTGTTCGTCATCTAGCTAGAAGGCAAGTGGAAATTTCTTCCTGGCTAGCCTGTTTATTAGAAATAGCTTGTACTATATTCATGTGCTCCTTGCTCTTTTCATGTTTGTCAAATAACAGATGACTGAAATTCTTTGAGCCTGTGTAAAAGGCACTTGTTTTGTCTGCGATATGTGGATGCGAGTGGCACAACTTACACCATATTTCAGTGCGCTCATCATTAGCTAAAAACCACAGCACATCTTGGAGCCACTTTTCAGAAAAAACACTCTTTTTTTCTGCTCTGGCTCGGCTTGTTGTTTCTTTGCAGGTGGTGAAACGCCAAAGTAGCTGCTTAATGTCTGTTGTTTTTTAGACATATAGGCAACAGAAAAAAACAATGTATATTAGCAACATGAGGTGTTGATGCCCTCTCTGACCGTCAGGTATGCACTGGCGCCGTAGGGACTCAGATGATGATACGCATTTACAATTTTTGTTGCGCATACGTACCAGTTATGTGTACCCCTGCAGATAATCCTTTACTACTGTATTTTAAACATAATGATCTCTCTTTATAATTTTCAGATTATTTTTAGTATATTTTCAGCATTTCTGTGCTATGTTGGAATACAGTTCTTGCAGAATACAGTTAGGTTTTTTTCCTCCATAGGAAAGCAATACAATAATGAACTCAAAAAAGTATGGATGACATTTGTGTTACTTATCATCAGAAAATTAGATTGTAAGATGGCTGTTTTATCCACAGTCCAGATAGCAATGCCGCTTGTGATTTGCTTTAAGAAGTGATGTTTAATTATTCAGTGAGTTATGGGGTGTGTAAATTCTTAAAATAAGTTGTTTATTCAAATATTGTAGTGCTTATTGAAATGCTTAAAAAAGTGGCATGAGACACCAGTCTAGTATGTTCATGGCCATGTTCATTGCAGATTTACCATTCTGAAGATTTCTTTTAACCTTTAGAGACTTTTCAGGTTTGTAAAACAAGTCTAATGAATTGCTGATACTGTTGCATTTGGTAAATCTAAACATTTGTATTGATGTTAAAAACATTTTCTTGAATTAATATACTCCATTTAATAGACGAACAGAACAGTTTACTCAGTGCAAGACTTTTTATGAAATGAATGGTATAGAGTGCTCATCTTGTTAGGTTGGGTGATGGCCAAGCCATGATTTATTGCCTAATGTACATTTTCAACACTGCAGGCTGGACACCATTTAGGACTAGTTACATATGCATGAGATGGACACAGTAATAATTAACCTGACCCCCTTGGGACTGTCAGCTTTTGCAATTTGTCATCCTATTTTTTATTTTAGGTACAGAGCTAAACAAAATTTAAAGAAAGAAAAAACAGAATCTTTTAGTAATGTTTGGAGAAATTTTGAAAAATCCATCACTTCACAGTTCAATCAAAAGCTGAGAATCCAGTATTTAACCAATTCAAGTTTATTTTAAGTATTACATTTTCTACACTTTCGCCAAAGTTTTTGTTGCAGCAAATATGCTGTGTTCACTGGTGACCTTGTACGCTGAATATTTTCTTGGAATATTGCCATGTGATTGGCTTCAGTGAATATTTTTTCAAAGGGCCCCATGATGATTTGCAAGGCCATTATGACATGACATAACTGAAGTAGCTATTCATAGAACTTTCACACATGCCTACTGTAGGATTGTTGCCTATCTGCTATAGACATGCATGATGTCACAACCCAATCGGTACGGTAGCTGGATTTCCATCCTGCATGTCTTAAAAAAAAAACACAAACAAAAAAAGTGCAGTATTTTCGTTTGAGGGGTGCATTAGCTGACTATAATGATTAGTGTCACCAGATATATAACTCTTATCCCTGTACCAGACTTATATAAGTGTTCTGAAGCTAGGCTTCTGCTTATTCTAAAACCATTATAACTTGTTAGAGGTATCCCTCAAAATCCATGTATGCTAATGCATACTCAAAATGTAAATTATGTATTGTTACCTTTGAAGAATATTACTTTAAGTTCTTTTGTCTATTAGCATTCAATGGAAAGATATAGTAGTTTCCACCCTCAGTGGAGAAAAAATATCAGTATACTATGTAATTCAAAACTGAATATAACTGATAGATACTGAAAATATCACCTCCTAACCCATTTAATCAAGATCAGGGTTGCAGAGGGTGCTGGAGCCCATCCCAGCTAGAACAGGGCACAATGCAGGAACAAACCCCAGACATGGAGACAGTCCATGGTAGCGTAAACAAACTCACACATAGCCTAATGGCTTGTCTTTGAACAGTGAGAGGAAACAAGAGCACCTGGTGGAAACCCATGCAGACGCAGGGAGAACATGCAAATGTCATGGAGGGAGCACCTGGGATGGTCTTCTTACGGCAAGGCAGCAGCATTACCACTGTGCCACCATGCCACAATACTGAAAATGGAAAATCTAAATTTGTATCCATCCGCCATATGCCCCTATGTACAATAGAAGGGTATCCTTGTCACATAACCTCTGTATGCTTACCAAAACCATGTTACACTTTGTTACACTGTTATACATTTTTTCCCTATGTCTTTTTGTGAGTCTCCTTAGATTAAGAAGTGCAATACCTGATAGTATGTTATTCTTGCCAGTGTAATTTTTATTATTAAATTTATTGCTCTGAGTTGTTTTTTTTTTCTCATGTACAATTACTTAATTTGGATAATTTTCTTATTCAGTCTGCCATGCAATAGACAAGACCCCAGTCTAAAGATTGCTCCTGCCTTGAGACAGATGCTTGCTGAGGATAGGCTCCAGCTTCCCCACGAACCTACCCTGGATAAACAAGTTTGTAAAATGGATGGATGGATATTTAGTCTGGAACTCACTAATTTAGTCTTGGTCTTATTTGTATAATATACATGAGTCTTGTTTTATTTAAACATATGTAAAATCCAATTAAAAGTTACAAAGCAATGAATGAAAGCAATTGAAAGGAAGTAACCAGTAAATATGAACAACTTTTAGAAAATCTAATAGAACAGAAATAATTGTGTGGAGTATCTTTGTGTTATTAAAATATTTATTCTTTATTTTCTAGAATTCATTTTGTTTTAGTTTCTCTTCTGTAATACACCCTTGCCCGACTGTTGGTTGGAAGGACTTAAAGGCACTTACAATGATTCTCTCATAATTCAGCTGACATAAGACACCTTTCTAGAAAGTTCTAAATCTAGTTCCTTGATGTTGACTATTGTTTTACATCAGTAAATTTTCTTACTGAAGTAGAGGTTCTGGCTCAATAATGTGTTACTGTATCCATATTCTTTTAATACTAAATGAAAGGGAGTGGTTGTGGAATTTCAAAAGTAAGTGGTGCATTATTGAGGGTCAATGCAAAGTATTCATAAAGATGTATTATGCCAATATATTAAATAGGATGTTTTGGGATGGATGTCAGTTTAGGAAAGCTTAAAACAGTGTGACTATAGTCAGCTATTGATGTCTGAGGCAGATTAATGAATACATTTCTGTAAGATAAAGATGAATACATATATTTAAAAAAATGTTTATGTAATTATCACAATGATTTTTAGGAATAGTATCCACTTATTCTTACATACACTGCATGGACAAACATATGTGGACATCTAACCATCACACCTATATGAGTTTGTTGGACATCCCATTCTGAAATCATGGGCATTAATATGGTTAGTCCCTGCTTTGCAACTATAACAGCCATAAGTGTTCTGGAGAGCCTTTCCACTAGATTGTGAAGTGTCTCTGTGGGAATTTGTGTCCATTCATCCAAAAAAGCATTTGTGAGGTCAGATACTGATGCTGGCCGAGAAGACCTGGCCACTAACTGGCATTCCAATTCATCCCAAAGGTGATCATTTAGTGTTGAGTTCAGGGTTCTATGTAGGCCACTCAAGTTCCTCCACACTAAACTCATCAAACTATGTCCTTCTGTGGAACTATAGAACTATGCAGATACTTTGTGCAACTTTAGACCCATCTGAACATTTTTTGAGGTTATTTGTTCTAAAATGGAACAATACTTTTTGGGATTTCTCCTTTCTTAAAAAAGGGTGAGCTTTTTATAGTAAGTAAAATTCCAGAAACATTTCCCTCCACAGCATTTTTATTCAGCCCTGATCTCTCTAATGCAAAAAAATCAGTGTTTACAGTAAAGTGAATGTCCTGCTCCCTGACCCCTTAAGTAATTGTAAAGCTGAATAAACTTTGAGACTCAAGTACACAGATGATCTGTACTGTGTCTAAGAAAGAATTCAAAGAATTTGTGGTAGAATTATCTTGTTCAAGCCATTAAGACTATATAAGACAGACCAGGAAAATAAATTGTCTTATGACAAAGATGCATTACTTAATTTAATCACTTATTACATTGTATAAGACAAAACTCTTAGGACATACATTTGAAAACATGCATTGTAGCAGCACCAGAAATGACTTAAGCTCCTTCCCACTTCAAAGAGCTGTTTAGCTTTGGCACATGAATAAAATATCTTTTCTTGTATTCTAAGGTTTATCCTCTAAAGACAGATGAGATATCTGCATAAAGGCATTTTCTTTAAACTTATGAACGTTTATAAAATGTTTAATATTTTCCTAGTGGGATGTGTTTGGCACTTCAAGTTTATTTTCCATCATTATTACAGTCTGATTGATAACATATTTTATTTCCTAGTATTGTGTGTTATTTACAATTATTGCTACAGTAACGTTTGATATCCCCGTGTCCTAGTGTTTGAGGTTGTGCTATAACTATCAACCATGTCATAAACAACTATTATTGTAATATCAGTAGGCACCACTAATACAGCAAATATTGTTTCAATGCTTAATTTAGTAAATTCAAGGCATGTAGCAGTAATTGTCTGCAGAAGAAAATATATTTCCCAAAAGTGTTTTATTATCCTGACCAATGTCTTTAAGCTGGCTGTTTTGAGACTGTTGAGAACAAAAGCATCAAATGTTGAAGTTAAATGTCACTTAAGAAAAGCTGCACATACTTTTCTCCGTATGTTTGGCATTCTACATAATCTTTGTCAAGGTTAGAGGGGCAGAGTTTTCTCCATAACACTTCCAAGATTCCTAAGAGAGCTGTCAAATATAGCCAAGTTATTCCAGTAAAAAAACATTGAGCCTATCTGAAATTACACACAGGGAGGTCTTATTAAGAAATTGAGCAGGCTGGGCCTAAACACTTCCCTCTGCAACTGACAGAAATGTCTCAGTCAGGCTGTTTTGGTACCAACACCTCCAACACCATCACAATGGGCTGTGTCCTCAGGCCACTGCTTTTCACTCTGTTGACCCATGGCTGCTCTGTAGAGTGTTCTTCTCGATTAAATTTGCTGATAACAGGACTGTGGTGGGTCTCATCAACAACAGTAATGAATCAGCATACACAGAGGTGATAACAAGACTCGCTTCCTGGCATTAATGCAACAATTTCTTTCTCAATTTCAACAAAACTAAATAAATGAAAATAGATTCCAGCACTGATCACCCTTCTCTCCACATCAATAGCCCAGTTGTTGACAGGGTTTTTAATACCAAATTTCTTGGTGTCCACATTGCAGATGACCTTACTTGGTACCTCTATTACACCACCAGAGCCAGGAAGGTTCTGCAACATGTACACTTTCTGTGGAGATTAAAGAGAGTTTGTCTACCCTCACCCATCCTCACCACATTCTACAGGGGTGCTAGTGAAAATGTCATGTCCTACTGCATCACTGTCTGGTATTGGAACTGAAAAGTCTCTGAGCGTAACACATTGCAGCAGATTGCAAAAGCAGCTGAGAAGGTCATAGCAGGGCTTTTACCTTCCCTGAAGGACATTTATCACAGCCAACAGCATTGTGAAGGACCATTCCCATTTCCTTTGCTTTCTGGAAAACAGTATTGAACATTCCACTATTTGAACTTCCACCAGTAATAGTCTCATATCTCACGCCATCAGACATGTAAATTCTCATAAATGTTTAACTCCAGTCTACAACATTAACATTTATTTATATAGCACATTTTCATACAACAATGTAGCTTAAAGTGCTTCACAAGATAAACAGAAAGTTAAAACAATTAAGATTAGGCAATAATATTAAAGAATAAGTAAAAACAAAACAAGGTAAGGTCACAAGACCAGGAGGACAGAAAAAACAAACAAACAAAAAAAAACAGTTAGGCTGGAGAACAAAACAAAGTTGTGGGGGGTTGAAGGCACTGTAACAATTTTTCCTATGCATGTGTGGTGGACAGTCAAATTAATTTTCGCAAGAAGAAGCTGGTAACTACCAAAACAGAAAACACTGCAGACTTAATGTTAGCATAGTCCTCACTGGAAATATTGTTTTTAAATCAAGTGCTACATTTGACAGCTTTTTGGCAAAATAAATCAGCAATAATCTAGCAGGTGTAATGGACATTTTAATCTAATTAAAAGAAGCAAGGCTCAGTTATGGAGAACAGCTTTTTAATACACATGGCACTCTGAAATGTCTGATCTAAACTCTAAGAGACTGGCTTATCATTTTACTATGCTGACTAATTAAAAGGATGTAACGTTGTATGATTAGCTAAAACTGGAAAAGCTCATTAATAATAAAAAGTATTCTGAGATCTCACATACATGAAGTATCTGAAATTGTTTTCTTTAGCAACCGTTTTATAGGTGCATGCCAGAATACAGTAAAACTATACAGAACTACTGTAATAAAGAATATTTCACTACTAATGACTAATATTATAAATAGCTGCACTCCCTTCATAATTATACATATATAAAATGCATATAACACAGATAAAATAAAATTTCAGAATCGTTTTCAGCAGATAAGAGAGAATTTGTAGCATTTATATTTGGATGCATTGTGAGATGTATGAATGTGAAGTTATCTTTTAGTAAATAACATTTTTAAGCCCATTTTTGGCATACAGTAAAGAATGAATAGTTGGCAATAACAAAGGACAAGTAGTATTAAAGATTAAAAACTGGAAAAAAGTATAGTTCTATTAATAATTGTACGAACATATGTAATACTAATGGTCTTTACCAACTGAAAGCTAACTGAAAGTATTACTAAAGATACAAAATTCACTCAAAGTTTTCTTCAAAGTATTTTAGAAGTATGGAGGCTCTCCAGATGTAGTTATACATCACTGGGTACAGTGTGAGAAAAATACAATACAGTTACCAGTGATTAGGAGGAAGTACACTAAATGCTTACTGCACAAAGATCTTAAACTTGTCAGCAGTCATACTGAGTCATCAGTTCATATTACATATATATTCTGTAGATTTGAGAACGCCATGTACTGTTACATTTACAGCAATTAAACACAAAACAAAAAAATCATGGGGTCTGGTAACATTTATTCTACACTTTAAATTAAGAATTACATTGTAAAGCTAAAACGTTTCCAATGGAAAATATCTGAAATGTGTGAAAAATTAAAATAGAACCATCTTTCTGCAAAGCAACAACATAAACTAATAGGCTTCAACATCATTGCATGATAAGTAGAAAAAGACAAATAATGCTACAGATATTGTTTGTAGGGAATTCTAAGGTTTCATAAGATTTTTTTTTTACTTTGAATTAATGTTTAAATCATCAACATTTAAATTCTTTTGGCAAAGCTATATCTGACTGTTTCAAATAATAGCTGGACTTATTACACTGTAGATGGTGGCTACAGCATTTAGTTCCAAGCTACATATTTGACTAAAATGCACTTTGTACTCTGATATTGTAATTAGATTACTTCATTGTCACAAGCAAAAGAGTCAAGACTTATAGGTAAGCCTTACCCAAACCCAGGTTCAAGCACCAGCACAGTGTGAATAGTTGACAAACATAAGTAACTCATTCCTGGGCATGCAGTCTTGGCAGTAAGAGTGGAAGGTTTAAATACCTGAAGACAGTTAATCTTTTGTGGCATCCACAGGGTGTTCCAGCCGTCCAAACCCCGACACTGATGGACACTAAAAGTTTGCCACACAGTACATGTTTATTATTTGGGAAGTGCTTTTTGCTTGCTCCCCACAACACAGCACAGTTCCCAAGTAGCAAAGTACAATAGAACACAGTCCTTTCTTTCTCTCTGGCAAGCTTTGTCATCTTCCTCCCAACTCTGCTTGTTAATCAGACCTGGACTCACTCCTAGGTGTGGTGAAAGCCCAATGTAGGGCTCTGCAGCTCCCCCTGGCAGCCCTCACGGAAACCAACAGGGCTGTCCCACATTTCAACACCCATGTGCTACCTTCTAGTGCTCTGGGGGAGGCAGCATCCTGTGCTCCCTGATCTTTCCAGTATATCAGCCTCATCAGCAAGACTATATGAGCAAGGACCGCAACCATCCATCACACACTATTCTTATAAAAGGAGACGCTACAGAGCAGATAAGAAAGGGAGGGTTGATTTTTGATTATAATTTTTGAATGGATTACTAAATTGTGTTCATTCTCCCTACATGTTTACAATTTTACAAACATTCTTTTTCACAGAAAAATAATATATATTGATGGACCTGATTTATAATATAAGGCCATCCTTGAACCTATGAAAATGACTGATAATATTTTACAAAACACACAGCATCCAAGTGGCACAATCCTATGAGGTTCTATTGACTGCAATAAGCAAAGCTTCAGAAGTGGCAGTTTCAGAACAGCCATTGTCAGAAACATGTTTAATACTTGTCAAAAAACATTCTGCACAGAATCTCAAAAGACTTGGAAATTTTTATGTAACAATAAAAAAAATGTCCTTTGCAATAGCATGTATTTTAAACTCTTGTATTTAATAAACTTAGTTTATTTTTGACAGATAGCAAACATTATATCTCAGCCAGTATAGGTGTATTATTGATAGAACAGTTTTAAATTGCTACAATGATGGCATAATTAAAAATATGATGAAAGAGATCCATGAAGAAGCAATCATTCAATGCAATATTAAATTAATAAAAATGCAGCACTTACACAGACGAAACATATTTATTTATTATCCATCCATCCATTTTCCCACCCGCTGAATCCAAACACAGGGTCACGGGGGTCTGCTGGAGCCAATCCCAGCTAACACAGGGCACAAGGCAGGAACCAATCCCGGGCAGGGTGCCAACCCAACGCAGGACACACACAAACAGACACTAGGGCCAAGTTAGAATCGCCAATCCACCTAACTTGCATGTCATTGGACTGTGGGAGGAAACCGGAGCGCCCAGAGGAAACCCATGCAGACACGGGGAGAACATGCAAACTCCATGCAGGAAGGACCCGGGAAGCGAACCCGGGTCTCCTAACTGCGAGGCAGCAGCGCTACCACTGCCGCCCTTATTTATTATTCATTTATTTTTTTATTGATTTTATTAAAATCAAATAACATTCCATACACATAACTCAAGTTTTACAAAAAAAAAATAATAATAAAGAAAAAAAAGGGTCTAAACAAATCAACCCCCACCCCTGAGAAAGAGAGCTAGGCCAGCAGTGTAAAACTTTATGCTAGTAAAGCTAAGTGAATAGATAAATTAATAAATGAGAAAAGATAAATTAAGTAAAAGAGGGGAAAGAAACTTCTTCCTCAGTTTAAATGTTTATTCTAAAATATTAATTAGATCCTGCCAGTTTTTGAAATTTGCACAGATCCTCTAAGTGTGAATTTGATTTTTTCCAGTTAAAATAGTATGCAACATCCCACTGACTTAGAATAGGAGAGTTAGGAGACTTCCAGTTGAGCAAGATAAGTCTATGTGCCAATAGTGTAGTAAAGGTAATTACAGTTTGTTTGTCCTTCTGCACTTTAAGCCCATCTGGAAGTACACCAAACACAGCTGTTAGTGGATAAGGAGGGACTGTGACACCAAGGCTGTCTGAAAGGCATTTAAAGATTTTGGTCCAAAATTATGTTAATTTGGTGCAGGCCCAAAACATATGGCCTAGTGAGGCCAAAACTTGATTGCAGCATTCACAGATTGGATCTTGCCCTGGAAACATTTTGGACAATTTTAAATGAGAGAGATGTGCTTGATATATAATTTTGAGTTGAATAATTCTATGCTTTGCGCATATGGAGCTTGAGTGAATTCTGTGCATTGCTACTTTCCACTCCTTTTCTGAAATGTTGAGTAAGAGATCCTTTTCCCAATGTTCTTGGATCTCTGAAAGGGAGGGACTGTAAATACTTTTATATATTACGGAAATACTGTCTGAGTCATCGAGACTGAGCAGTATTTTTTTCCGGCATAGATGTAGGTGGGAGGTGAGGAAAATTGGAGGTGCATGCAACGATAATAATATCTCCAGGGCGTTTTACTTTGTTGGTGAATATATTATATTAAACATGCGTCGACCATTGGAAGGTAAATGTCTGCCTTTAATAAATCCAGTTTGGTCTTGTGATATTATTGAAGGCAGAACTTTCTCCATCCTTCTAGCTAGGACTTTGGAGAGTATCTTAACATCATTATTCAGAAGTGAGATTGGTCTGTACAATGCACATTTTAATAAGTCCTTATTTTGTTTAGGAAAGACGGTAATTAATGCTTGGTGAAAAGTTTAAAGTAGATTTTTATTTTCTCTAGCTTCTGTAAATGTTGGTAATAGAAGGGGAGCTAGCTGAGTTGAGAATTTCTTATAAAATTTGGCAGGGTAGCCATCAGGGCCTGCTGTTTTCCCACTCTGCAGCAAGTTTATAGCATCTTGTAACTCTGATAGTGCCAGAGGTTTATCCAATTCCTCTGCAGTGAGTATCTATTTGTGGTATCTGTAAAGCATCCAGAAATGTATTAGATTGTGTCTTGTCTTCTTTAAACTCAGTAGAATATAAGGATTTATAGTAGTCTGTAAATGTGTGCATTATATTTTTTATGGTCAATGATTTTGTCTCCGTTTGTGTTGGTGATTGCTGGGATTGCATTGCAAACTTCTTGCTTGTGAAATTGTTGAGCTAAGATCTTATTAGCTTTCTCTCAATGTTCGTAATAATGATGTCTTGATTTAAGTATGAGTTGTTCAGTTTATTTAGTTGTTAAGAGGTTGAGCTCTAAATGCAGAGCCTGCCTTTCGAAACATTTTTTAAATAAATCACAATAGAATTCTGTCTTTAGGAAACATGGCTGTCTTTTTATTTATTTTTGTTTCGTAAATGGTTTACAAGTTTTTAATAAACAGTTACCAACCCTGATTTGTTTCATACTATTTCAGAAATAACATTTCAGTTCCATAAACAAATTAATATTTTGAGATCCATTATACACTATTACTAAACGTTATTTAAGTCCTGATACTGTATATTTCATTTAACTTTTATGCCACTAAAGGAATTTAAAGTTCAAATGTAAACTTAATATGCTTATCCAGTGATATTAACAACAAAGTACATTGAAAAACTGATTAAATACATAATAAATATATAAGCTGAAAATGCGAAGATATTTATGAATGGTACAATTTAAATAAGTATAAAAAAACCTAATGATTCTACATTTATATCTATTTCTGCTACATCCTCCTCAATGATAATTTTTTCTTCTTTTTGTCTTTGAAGCAAAAATTTTATATTTTGAAGCTGATTTCAGTTTTTCACATTCCTTGTACTTAAAGAGTTCTTCACTGCCATCAAAGTCTATATTTTCATGTGCCATAATCCACCTTCTATCGAAAAGAAAAAACAGTTTACATACTAGTTTCAGGTACAGAATATATTGAATATAAGTTAAGAGCGAAGAAATTAGAAGTTGAGTTAATTATATCTTCAATTTAAAGATAAGATTGATTAACTGAAAGTGCACCAAATACTAGGCAGCCAATACTGCCTACAGAAAATCCTCCACTCCTTCAAGGAATAAAGAAAGTTTGTTAAACTATTTAAATTTTAAGGGTATAATTTAATGAATATACAAGGCAAATGCTTGTTGTACCCGTGCCACAGTGACTCCTTATCTGAAAAAACTGAATACTTGAGTTTCACTTCAGGCTCTTCCTGTAAAACAAAAAACTTATCAATGAAAATATTGTCATATTTTTATTTTTTACCTCCATTACAAAACAACAGGTTGTTCATCTATCTAAAAATAATATTATTAACTTTGAAAATGTATATAATTAAACTACCAAATTAAGCATAAGAAATGCAAAGTAAAAGGTTACATTAAGAATAGAGGAGCAGTTCAGTATTAATAAAAGGGAGCCATTAAATAAATAAGGAATCTCTAAACATAATCATAAAGGAGACTTGAAGTAAAGTTAATATCAAATCAAAGAATATTGTATAATAACAAATAACATTACATATTGATATGACTTTAACAATTTTCAAACAACACGTAGGAAAAAATTTGAGCACAGTATAACCAGTATTATATTACAGAATCATACAGTATAAAGGCTACAATATGGTACCAAATAAAATTCAATAAAACTCATACCTGCATTTAGAAATTAAATATAAGAGAACCAAGTGCTTGGATTTGTGTTGATAAGGTTTAATAGTAATATAAAGACAATATAAATTCAAACATTAGCGTCAATAAACCTAGAAATATGCCAGCTATGATGGAGAATTCACCTTCGGCATTTCCTTTGAGTGCATAGTAACTTGTTAAGAGAAATCATCCTACCTCTAATGGACTTCACGTTCAATGATTATGCTGTGTAAGCAGATAAGGCACTGAAACTTTAGATCACAATGCTCGATGCTGTTCCTTGTCAACCCAGATTTAAAAGCTGTCTCCCTAATGTTTAGTTTATTCTCAAAAAATAGTTTTCCAGTACAATTGACTTTAATTTAGTTCAACAGAGTGTTTTTAGACCCACATCGCGGGTAGAGTTTATTTTTAGGAAGCCACTTTTTCTGGTTGTATTTTTTGTTAATAGCTTTGGGCCTGGTAACAGATATCCAGTCCAAACCTGTCAGTTATGTGTATTCATATTCAAGTGTTCCTATGATGCATAACTGATGCCAGTTCTTCATTTGACACCGCTGTCATCTTATATCATTTTATCCAGAATAAACTCCTTAGGCATAGTGTCTGTTGACGTGCAACATTTACAAAGTTAAAGCTCTACATCCTACATGAAAATGTTATCAAAAGATTGTTATTTGATAAACCGTGGCCATTTTGGACATTTGAGCTGGGGGTATCAGTGTCACGAAGCAATTCCAGTGTATTTCTAAGCAGTACACTTTTAGGTTGGAAGGAAACTTCCTACACTGATGTAATCACAGATTTAAAATCCACTTTATTGATTATGCAATCACTGAATTCGATTTTTGTTTTTAATGTGTGAATTATTTCGGTCTAAGCTGTCTGGTTACAATATTATGTAAATAAAATTTCATATTTGTGAAATCTAGGGAATTATTATGTACCACATGCCATTGAAGGTTGTCTGAAACATTGTTGTAGTTTTTACTTTGAAAATATCTGCTCTGTGGCTATAGAGCTCCACTGCAGTCAGAATTCTCATCAGTGAATAAGCCGTCTTTATTTTTTACAGTGGACATCGTATTTGCTTCCTTGTTTTCAAACTCAAAAACATGTGACATGTTGACTAGGGATGCATTTGCATTTTAGTTGATTTGATCATTTTGCTGCTTTTTTGTTAGAATTTAAAAAGCTGTTGCCCATTTATACTGCAGTGACTTTTAAGATTTAAGTGCTTTGTTTTTCTCTACCGAATACAGTAATTTTTGTTATGCCTGCTTACTAAAGAGAATGCAATGCTTTGAATCAAAGTTTCTGAAATCAATTCTGAAACTACTTTGAATGTAAAACCATACTGGAGGGGTAAGTTGGGCTCATCAGACTAATCCCATGGTTTACAGCCCTGTTCCTGGGGACCACTTATGGGCACTGCTTTTTGTTCCAGGTAATTTTTATTTATAAATGGATTGGTAAGCTAATTGAGCACACTGTTATTCCCTGTTTCTGTTTTTATTTTGCCAACCTACTTTCCACCAGCTGTTTTGACTCTAAGGTGCTCCCCTTCTAGCTTATTAAGACTTTGCTTCCTCCTTTATTTTAAAATGGTATTATTATTAAATTAGTAATTGTTAATGATCTCAAAATGTTACTGAACTCTGTTTATTAGCATTTGTTGTCATTTGCTGTTGTTTTTGGTTAATTATCGCTTTGCATACAGTTAATGATTATTACTGCTACTAATTTAATTCCCTGCTTAGTTTGCCAGGTTTTTAAACTCATTGTGTAGTCCACAGGGCAATATAATGTCTGATTTCTATTTTGCCATATATTTTCACACTCTCAGCTTTACTGTATTTTTAATTCACTTTTGTTGTACATGATGTGCTTTCTTAATTGCATCCAAATACTGACATTAAAGGAAGAGAAGGCATCGGTGTGGATGACAAGGAATTCTAAATAGTGCAACTCAGGGTCATTTCCACTTGTGTCATCCAGCCACATATTTTAAAATGATTAGACAGCAAAATGTTCTCAAATGAAGAAAACAAATAGAATCAGAAATATGTTTCAGTCCAATTTAGGTAACTAATATTAAACACGTTTAATTAAGATAGTTTACAATTAAAAGCGGGAACCAGTTGTAACAAAAATCAGCACCCACAGGGGGTCTCCAGGAACTGAATCAGAAACCACGGGTCTAATCAAAACAATAGTTGTACTGTAATTAAATAAGCCAAGTAACAAAAAATGGTAGCCTCTGATCAAGAAATAATATTCAATCAAAATCATTGTGCCATTGTAAACTTTTACAAGACTCATTTTGGGAATTACTGTAATGGCAGCAAGTCCAACAATATTTTAACTAGAAGCAAATCTCGTATTCTAACAAAAATCACAGCACAGTTATTTTACTTCTATGTGAACTTTTCAGACAACACAATTAATGATTTCTCGTGATACATTTCCATTATGTTCACTTCAATTATGTGTTATAGTTAAGTTTTATCTTAATGTAATAGTTTATTATGTATTATTATGTATAATGTAATTAGGGTTAGGGTTAGTTTAATGTAATAGTTTACTATGTATTATTATGTATAATGTAATTTTCGAAAATCATATTATATGTAATTAAAACAAAACACTATACACAATAATGTGTCAGTAGAACAGTTAAGAATAAACTATTTTTCCTGCACAAAGGATTCAATTTACAAAAAAAATATGTCAGTGCATGCTGATGATATGTGTGCAGTATTGGAAATGCACATTTAGCAATATTCTTTTATTGTATATAGTGACTTTCATTGCAAGTGCATCACAAAATGTGAAACTGTTAGCATAAATTACAGAACATAAAACACAGACCTGTACATAAGTCACTAATATCTAACTTATTATGACACTTTTTAGGTTAAAGTGAGAACATATTGATTATGATATAGACATAATATTTCCAATGAAGCTAATTTTGTCCGGCTGCAGGTTGAAGACTCGGCCTTCCACACCCCCACCTTCCACACCCCTGGCCTTACATGCAACACCCCTGGCATTCAGCATCTTTCCTCTGTCGTATTAGTTTCATTGCAAAACTAGTAATGTTGATTAAACTCTAAAAGATGATCGTACTATGCCTTCCTCCAATCACAAGGCAAGAATCAGTGTTTCTGTTTATATTATTAATGTCATAGTTATTTTTAGAAACAAAAAACAATTTTATAATATATATTTTTAGATTAAGGGCACACCATATTAAATATGAATGTGGTTGCTTTAACTTCTATTATAGTGAATTCTATCATTTGAAACATTTGAAATTATTTTAACTTTTTTCTAGAACCTCATTCAATAAAAAGGGAAAGTTCTGTTAATTACATTAATTTACGATGTTAACAAATGAGTGATGATCAACAAGCATAAAAATGAAGGTGCAAACTTTTGCATTCTCAGTAAAAGAAAAGAAAAAAAAATACTTTTAAAATTGTTTGTATTGAACTATGTTTGAAGTATTTGTTCCAGCTTACATGGGAACCTTCATCCTCCATTCTCTGTCTTGAATTGTTTGCTCTTAATTTTGTTCTATACTGCAATAATAATGTTGATAAATTTCAAGTGGAGTTATTAAACTTTCAAACATTTTCCTGGTTTTTAATTTGAATGCATATTTGTTCTCCCTGTGAATATTACAGGAGCAACAGAGATATATTACATAAAAATATGATTTTGTATTTGTTTATACTGTTGGTATCTTGGTGACAGCATGGCGGCAGCATTGCTGGCTTGCAGTAAGGAGACCAGGTTTTTGTCTCGGGTCCACAATGTGTGAAGTTTCTATGTTCTCCCTTTCCCTGTGTGGGTTTCCTCCATGTGCTACGGTTTCCTCCCACAGTCCAAAGACTTGCAGGTTAGGTGGATTGGTGTTGCTAAAAATTTACTCTAGTGTGTGGTTGAGGTGTGTGTGTGAGTGTGTGTATTTGCCTTGTGATGAACTGACCCCCTGTTGTTTAAAAAGATTTGGTTAGGGTGCCTCCATTCAGATACAAGAAATAGTAGTGGATATTTACATTTATTATGGCTCTGTTTCAAGTAGATATGGTCCTTGCTTGATATCCTTTTGGAGTAACCAAGATTCCAGATTTATTTGTCTTATATAGTCATGTAGTGAAGAGTAACTGTTTAAACAGGGCAAAAGACTGGGACCCTAATTTATAAATATTGTTTGTACTTATCGTAAAAGTGAGGCAAATCTCTTAAATTGCGTCATAGATATTATCAAATGTGTTTCAAAAGAAATGTAAAAATGTGCATTATTAAAGTTACATCCTTAGTGCCTGACTTCCATAAACTTTCATTTATTTTGGAATTAAACTAACATTAAATCATATATTAAACTTCACTTTAAAAATGTTTTGTTTGGATAGATGCAATAATTACAAATCTGAAAAACTGAGGTATAATTTTTGCAAATAAGATTAACATTATTAGGTCATTGGTCATACTTCTTGCTCAGGATCCATCTCTTTGAACCTGTATCATTGTCTCTGTTGTCTGATTTGGTGCAACACCTGCATCCTACAAACTGCCCCCTGGACAGTATCCCCTCTCAATTACTTAAGGAGGTTATTGATTTCTGTTGTTACCTTAATAAATGCTCACTTGATTTCTGGTGGAGTTCAAGTTCAAATTCAAGTTCAGTTTATTTGCCACTCCCACAATAACTAAATTAAAGTGTGTAAAAACTGTGTTTATCAAGACCAAAGAATGTCAAAAAAGGAAAGAGAAAAAAAAAAAGTAAGCCAGAAGAAAGTAATAGGAACAATACAAAAATAATGCTGAATTCACAAGGTCCAATCAATACCTGAGTTAAAATTATAAAACAGTCAATTAAATACTATGTTTAAAATTATGTGTAAAAACTGGCTTGTTATGTACATGTTTCTGAGAGTTTAGCAGTCTTATTGCCTGTGGAAAGAAGCCATTGCACATTCTGGCTGTCTTGATTTAATGGAGCGATATTTCCTACCAAATGGCAAGAGAGTGAATAGTCCATGAGAGGGGTGTGAGGAGTCACTCAAAATGTACAGGGATTTCTTCTTGCGTCTGTCCTTAAAAATGTCCTCAATGAAGAGGAGAGAGAACCCGATAACCCTCTCAGCCATCCACACCACAGGTTGCAGAGTCTTCCTATCAGACACATTGCGGTTTCCTAACTAAGCTGTGATGCAGTTCATTAGGACACCCTCAATAGTGCCCTGGTAGAAGGTGGTGAGGATGAAAGGAGGGATTCTCATTCGTGTCAGCATCCTTGTGGTGTTATGGGTCCACAGCTGGTTGAGCAAAGGCCATTTTTTTTAAATAAATAATCACCGCACTCGAGGCGGCTTTGTGAGGGGGCGTAGTTGTAGCATGCCGCGGGGTGATCTGCGGTGTGGGCGTTTCTCACCGAGTGCACAGGTGAGGAACTGCCCACATCCGTGATTGCTCCCGCGGCTAATGGGCTACGGCTGCTATGGCCCCTCGCATTATAAATAAGAAGTGCGAGTTGGTTTGGAGAAGGGAAGATCAGGAAAAAAAAAGAACGAAAGAAAGGAAAAGAGAACGGAGGTTACAGGGAGCGAGTGAGGAAGCAGGCATTGCAAGGGAGAGACAGACACGCGGAGCGTGTGGTGAGCGAGCGAGCACTCACGGGCAGCTGCGAGGAAGCTGGGTGTTAGGCCGACACCCAGGCGTTTGAGTTGATGTTGCTCCCGCTGAGCGACCACGTAGCGGGAGTGACCAGGGCAAGGCGACTGGCCGCAGAGGGCCGGAAAGGCAGCTGGAGTCAGGAGGCTTGGGCAGTAAACTCCCTGGCATGAGCGTCCTGGTTGTCAGGGAAGCCAAGTCTCCGAGACTGGGATGAGTGCCAGACCGAAGCCAGGGATCGGGAGGTCTCCAGTCTCGTGTGTGAGTGATGGGAAAAGGGCAGCTGCAGAGAGCGTCTCGCCTGCTGTAAAGCCCAACTGGGAGAAGCAGGTGAGACACTAACGTAGAAGAGCACTGGACTTGTTGATTTTTAAAGATTGCTTCCTAAGGAACATTTTAACCTCGTTTTAAAAGGATTGTTTTTTTTCTATTGTTTTTAACCTCCACGTTTTATTGGATTATTTATTTATTGAACTTGAAAGCATTGCACTATTTATTGAACATATTGTTTTGTTGTTGTTTTTTGTTGTTTATTTATTGTTTTGATGGACTGTTTTAAATACAAGCACTTTTGCACTTTTTACCATCCCCTTGCTCAAATGTTGTCTCACTGTTTAGCTCATCTCGGTGACATCGACGGTGAAGGGTTCAAGGGCTTCCAAAAATCAGATGGGAGCGTGGAGCCAGAACCCGCATCGTCACAATCCTAAAGAGATTATCCCTCAGTTGAGCTTTCTTGGCCTAGTGTGTGGTATTCAGAGTCCAGGAGAGATCCTCAGTGATGTCAACACTCATGAATTTTGTGCTGCCGACCCTCTCCACAGGAAAGCCTCTGATATGCTGTGGGAGATATTCAACCTTTGTTCTGAAGTCCACAATCAATTATTTTGTCTTATTGACATAAAGAGACAGATTTTTGTCCTCATACCAGCTCACTATCTGTTCCACCTCTGCTCTGTAAGAAGTTTAATCTTCATTACTGATGAGTCACATTACTGTTGTATCATCAGCAAACTTAATGAGTTGATTTGTGCTGGATTTGGCAGTACACTCAAGTGTTAACTGAGTAAAGAGCATTGAACTAAGCATGTAGCCCTTAGGTGCCCCCATGTTTAGTTTGATGAAGCGCAATGTCTTAGTGCCAACATGCACAGTCAGTTGTCTTTCTAACAAGAAGTCTAAGGTCCAGTTACAAAGTGAGGTGTTCGATCCAAGCAGAGTATCACTATTAGCTGCATGATGATTGTATGAAAGGCTGAACTGAAGTCAATAAACAAAATCCTGGCATAGCTGCTGTTTTTCTCCAGGTGGGATAGGATGGTGAATAGGGCAAGAGTGATTGTGTCATCTGTTGACCGATTGGCACGGTACATGAACTCTAAGGTGTTCTATGAAGGTGGAAGGCTCCACAAGCTGGTAGTCATTGAAACAGATTACAGTTGTTTTCTTGGGCACAGGGACAATGGTATCAGACTTAAACTGTGTTGTATGACAGACTGCTGGAAAGAGATGTTAAAGATGTCTGTAAAAACATCTGCTGACTCTGCAGGAACAGTCTTTTAACACCTGACCAGGTATGTTATCAGGTCCCGCAGCTTTATGTGGCTTGACATTACTCAGTGTCCTCCTCACATCAGCTGTACACAGTCTAAGCACCTTCTCAACATCGGGGGGGTGGTTTTCTTCTCTGGTGTATGATTCAGTGCCTCAAACCGGCCATAGAACTCATTCATCCAGTCAGGGAGACGGGTATCAGTGTCCTCAATTTATATTGGTGTTATTTTATAGTCCATTATGACCTGAATCCCCAAAACATGTGCCTTGTGCATTGCTGCCTTGAAACTTTCAGTAACAGAGCCATTTTTGTAAAAAACAAAGTCTAAAACCCTCTAATCTGTCAAATTTCAGGTCCATTTCCAAACTGCCCTTTTTCTCTAAAGTCATGGAAAAAGTTGTCCTTCTTCATTTACAAACATTTCTGGATGAAAGTAGTAGTCTGGAAAATGTTCAATCCAGATTCAGATCTTGTTACAGCACTGAAACAGCCTTATTAAAGGTTTACAATGACTTCCTTCTAACTACTGATGCTGGAGATTGTGCCATTCTTATACTGCTAGATCGTGCCTCAGCTTTTGATACTGTAGATCTTCTTATATCCTACCTTGAATAGTATGTAGGCATCCAAGTTAATGCCCTTAAATGGTTTAAATCTTATCTAAGCAACAGTTTTTTTTATTCACTTGGGTGAGTCCTCATCCTCTTTAGCCTCCCTTACTTGCAGGGTTCTGCAGGGTTCCATCCTTGGACCAGTTCTCTTTTTGATATACATGTTACCTTTAGGGTCCATTGTTAAGAAGTATGACTTCTCCTTTCACTTGCTATGCAGTTGAAACTCAACTCTATTTGCCACTAAAATCAAAGCAGAGCAAGACAATATAGACCCTCCATCCATACTTCAATGATATTAAAACCTGGATGACAATTAATTTCTTAAACTAAATGATAATAAAACTAAGATTATGGTGTTCAAAAGCTCAGAAACTTTGAGTGTCTCTGATGTTGCTCTAGGACCCCCGTGCCATATATCATAAAGCTTTAGTTAGGAACCAAGGTGTAATTTTTGACAGCTCATTCAAACTTGACAAACAGGTAAAATATTGTGGTTAAATGTAGCTTTTGCCAGCTGACACTTTTAGCTAAGTTAAAGGTTTTCTTTTTTTTAGTGATCTTTAAAAGGCATCCATGCTTTTATAACAGCTTGTTTGAACAATTCTTTGTATGTAGATGCTAATCAGGCCTTGTTACAATGCCTACAACTAGTCTAGAACACTGCTGGTCGCTTACTGAATGACTCTAATAAATGTGACCATATTTCACCAGTGCTGACCTGGCTTCAGTGGCTTCTAGTTTATTTCAGAATTTTCATTAAAATTCTATTTATATTTTTAAATGTTTGCATGGAACAGCCCTATCTTACCTCTTGGAATTTTTTCACTTCTATGTACCAACAAGAGAACTGCGGTCTACTAGGCTAATATTTAAAGTTGTGCTCAGGTTGAAGCAAAGGAGGAATTGGGTTTCGTGGTGGCCGCTCCTTTTCCCTGGAATGACTGGCATTATTATATTAGGGCTGCCGCAACATTGGCCATTTTTAAGTCATCATTAAAGTCTTATATCTTCTTACCGGCATTTGACTGTGCAAGAGGTTGACATTATGTTTGTATATATTGACTCGTGCACATTCATGATAATAAATACTGTGTGTATGTATGGATGTGGGTATCTCCAGTTTATCATTTAAGTAATTGTTGGTTATGCCTGCAGTTCTGTATGTGTACATATGTACAGTATTCTAACTGCTTCTTTTACCCTTTCGTGTACAGCACTTTAGTTCAATTTTGGTTTTTGTAAATGTGCTTTATAATTAAAGACTGCCTTGCCTTGACTGTAAGAGCCAATCTTAGAAAATTAAACTCAAAACATTATTTTACTGTATAATGCTAAGAAGTGCAGATTCGAGACAATGGTTTGCAAAGATGAAGTTGGTTTGCAACATTTATTACAAAAATGTCAAATAATATATAAACTATAGAACTA
This sequence comes from Polypterus bichir lapradei, assembly GCA_026402145.1. Classification (NCBI taxonomy): domain Eukaryota; kingdom Metazoa; phylum Chordata; class Cladistia; order Polypteriformes; family Polypteridae; genus Polypterus; species Polypterus bichir. The sequence goes on along the minus strand of JANRMT010062790.1, from coordinate 58,328,149 downwards.
CAATTGTAGGCTGTAACAGAACACTGGGATACATTTATTTTTATAGCATGCTACATTTTCTTACAAAATACAGTGATTTTTCTTTATCCTGTCATGTTATCTAAAAACGGATGCATATCTTCCATATGTGAAAAAAGGAAGGTAAAGGGTTTAAGAACAGATAACAAATAGATTTTTTTAAGAGCCACCTCTATGTCATCTTTCTCTATTGACAGCAACGAAAGGAGCGAGATTTGCCACCTGAACATAGGTTTACTTTCAGAACACCACTTCTCTGCCTCCATAAGATGCTGAAGGAATCTGTATTGCAATAATATTTTTTAACAAAAAGAAAAGTGTTTTAATGCTCATCATAAAGCTTATAGCATTTCCCTACACATTTACTGTACATGGAATGTAAATAAAGGAAAGAGAACATGCTTTTAATCTTCTAGGCATAGACTCCTACTGGTTAATGATTAACTGTATGGATCTGAGACCAGCATTAAAAGTCTTTTCATACATTTTATTCGCTGTATAATAAGCATTTTAAGGAAGCATCAACAAAATGTAATTCATCTTTCTTATGGAAGTTTATAAAATGAGGTGTCTGTACCTGCTCATCAATGCCCTGTGTTAGATGTCAGAGAAGGAAGGCTGATGTTTCTTCTAAATGAAAAGATTTGAAACCTGCAAGAACGCAGTGCTATGTAACAGCAACACTTTTTTTTTAAATTTCAGAAGTAGTGTAAGTCTTTACCCATCTTCTGTCTTTTCATTAATGGTTCAGTAGAGTCTAAACCTGAAAACAGAAAAAAACAATAATATTTACCTAAGGAAATGTTACAACATGAACCAAAAGAACATGCACAAATAACGACACTGTCCGGGCTGTGAATCATGTCTTCTAATTTCGTGTTAGGTTCTTGATCATCATTTAGAAGGGCTTTTGCTTGCTCAGTCCAATTTAAGTTTTCCCTTTAATGATTTCAAAAAGAAGCATTAAGTTTATAATGATAAACACTTTGATGATTTGTCATTAATTTACAACATGGCTAAGCATATTTGCCACATTACCGCAGAACTGAATTAAAATTATTAAAAAATATTTAAACTTTATTTAACCTTTGAGGCTGGAATTGTCAAGCAGCATTATACACACCCACTTCCTCAAAGCTCGCATATCATTCTAAAGAGAATCGAGCATAAGCAAGTTGTTAAAAGGAATTTAATGTCACAAATATATTTATGCAAGCCATCACAAGCATGCATATGTGGATTTTGAAAGGTAATTTCTGGAAGATGAAAACCTCTAGGGACATTATGCTAAAAGAGAAAAATAATTTAAATAAACGTAACACAAATTGTAGAAGGTGCCAAAAACGAGAGCCCACAACTATATATTTTCATCACTTCACAAATGCTACAATGAAAGAAAAGAGGACTAAAGTTGAGACATACCTTGTTAAAATCGAAGGGGGCCTCAAGGATGACATACAGTGTGTTCTACAGAGAAAACAAAAAATGGTAATTTGGAAACCTAGACACAACATTAAATACAGACATACAGGGGGTCCTCGGGTTACAACACAGTTCCGTTCCTACAACACTGATGTAACCCGAATTTTGGTGTAAGTTGAAACACACTCTAGCCTAAGTCACTTACCTATCTTAACACATTTGCAAAATCATAATCTAGAACATAAAAACACAAGTGTAAAAAAAATCCTTACCTTTATTCCTTCTCATGTCTCAATTTTTTTAAGTTTTTATGAGAGTGAGCGTTGTAAACTCGAAATGTTGTATGTCGAAACGTTGTAACCCGAGGACCCCCTGTACTAAAATATACTTATAATATGAAATGGTCATACCATCAACACGAAAATTTCACAGTCATGGCTATTCTTTTGACTTGGAAGGTCGTAATACAAAAAAAAAATTTAAAAAAACATTAAATGCTGATATACAGTAATCTGTTAACAATGACTTTTAAAATAAAGCCAACAACAGAACTTGTGACACACCCTGTCTTGCATCTGTAGATAGTAAAACCTGCAAAACAATAGAAAATGCAGGATTATCTCAGCTTTTGAAATTTTAAAGTTCTAATTCAAAAACCCAGCAATCAGTGTTTAGCAAATAAAGTAGCCTAGTGTAATTTTTAAAATAAAACACACACACACACATACATTGGCATAATTTCCTGCATACGTTACAGCGTGGGGTTCATGGCTCTGAAGGTGAGGCAGCATGATGCTGTAGTCTCCCTGCTTTTTGTACTCATTTTGTACTTATTTTGATACTTAATCAATATTGGTGTTATATTTTCTGTGTATATGAAGAAATGTGGCTGTGGAAATCAAGACAAAAATAATATGTAATGTTAATTGGGCAGAAAACGCTATCATGCTTTTATAAATATATAACTAGCTTAACTCTCCAACTACAGGAAAATCAAGTTAAATAAGATATCTAAGAAATGTTAATGACAACAATAAACATAAATACTGTATTCTTATGGAATAACATCACTTAATTAAGTTAAAAATGTATTATAGTTGAAATAATAATACATAAATATTAAAAAGAAATAATATAAGAAGGGAAAAAGAATTAATTAAAATCATATGTTTAAAAATAGGAAATCTAGCAAATGTCAGCAATGACGATAAACACAAAACATTTGTAGAGTACGCTATATGTAATCGTACATCTCATTTCATTTAATGGCGCCAAAGTTTCTTTATTGAGTATTGAGCTTTTTATTCTGTGAGTCCATACCTGATTCTGTTGTGCCATTGTTCTGTATCGGAAAATGTTTTCAGGTCCTTTTCATTTTTGAATTAGAAAAAATGTACAACTTCTGTTCTCCTTCTATTTCCATAGACTGTGGAAGGCCGTGGGGTGAGGAATGCCGGGAGCGTAAAAGGCCAAGTCTTCAACCTGTAGCCAAACCCTTCTCAAAAGGGCAGGGACACTTCCATATAAGGGGCCATGTGTGCAAATGTGGTTTCCTTCGCTGTATTGTCTTCTGCAGGAACTCAGTGCTAGAGTATTTTATGTTTTCAAGTTACCTAATATCTCTGTATTAAACTTTGAAAAACATAGAAATCAAACTTTATTCATAGCTAAAACAAGTATATATTATTCATCATAATATAGTTAATTGCTGCTGAATGTTACCAGAAGTGTATGCTTCGTTATGATGCCATTTTAATTATGTTTTAATTTGGCACAATGTCAAGTATATGAACCAAAATGGAAACATATTAATAACTTTAAAATTACTTAACAAAATTGAATGCAGTTTGAAATACAATCAGATATGTAAAATCTACACACTGTATCCAAAAACAAGCCAATCAGCCTTATTAGTCATTAGATACATATATGAGTATTTTGAACACCAAGTTGCTATCAGCCTGGGCCGCACGTTGATGAAAACCCTAATACCATATACGGATTTTATTTTTTCAGCTTTAAGGAGCGGAATTTTAAAGGTTGTTGACTTCTTAGATAATTATCTGTGAAACAGTAATTACCTGTTTTCCCCTTGATAACTGCCAATTTTTTTTTTTACTTTTTTTCTTGGTTTTTTGATTAAAACAACACACGGGGACCATTTCTAACTTCAAAATGGCAAAATAGCGAATTTCTAAAAAATACATGAACTGTCCAGAAAAAATTGGCCAAAACAACAAAGAGCAGAATAATACTGATGCATTCCTCCTGTGAAAAAAACCCTCATTTTGTTGTTTTTATTACCCAAACGAGAGATGTTACAAAATATCCCTATTATGCATCTAAAGAAAGATAGATAGATAGAACTTATTTGTCCCCAGGGAAAAAATTCGCAATTACAAAAATTACATTTTTAAAAACATAAAAAACACATTAGAAATGTAAGTGAGGAATAAATAAATATTTTTGTCCAAGCTTTTATAAGCTGAGGCTTTTAAAAAAAAGGGAATATGGTTTTATTTCCATCCATTGGGGAACTTCCTTTTTGAGTCATTTATGTTTTATGATGGCAATGGTTAACTGGTTGATGCTAAATTGCTGTTATAGAATGATACCTTTGTTGTTGTTCTAGGAACAACAAAAACTTAAGGAAATCTGATATAACCTCCTTAAACAGTGACAAGGCCAAGATTGGTATACAGATTTCTAGGACAGTAAAGAAGCAGCATTAGACACACTGTCCTTTTCTGCTTACCATAAAAAGTTTAAAACTGGAGAGTATGCAAGCTTTGGTTTAAAGGTTACAACCTAAAGCTCATTTTGACATCTGTTGACTATGCAAATGTGTAGTTTAGAGTCTATGCAAATGATACTAATGAGCTGATAGCTCATTTCCAATTTGTGTCTAGGCCATCCTCTTTAGGTCCCTTGTGTTTAATCACCCCATAGATTCATCTGATAGTGACACAGAAAGCAGCGGGATCACATCCAAGATGAATGATTTGACTCCTCCTAAAGGGCAAATGAGGGCAATGCAGAAAAGGGCTTTATTGTGCTCATTAAGCAAGATGTGAGATACAATTAACCTAAAGCAAGTTTCAGATATTGGAAATTAAGTAACAATTAAAACCTAATCTAAAGGCATCCTCTAATGAAGGAATCTATATCACTCCATTCTGAATTTAGATAAACCCTGTTGCAGTCTTTTCTCTTCACACCAGGATTCACTGGTGATATGCAAGGGAGTGATGAAGTTAAAAAATAAAATGAACTCTGAACAATTCTGATTGCATTGCAAGCCTAATCTGCCAAAATAAAAAATAAACATGACGGGTACAGGAGATGAACAGCAGGAGACTAGCATCATTGCTGAAGAGGCATAGAAGCAAATTCAGTAGCACTCCTAGTGAAATTGTTGGTGGGTCTGCAAGAAATTAATTATTTTTTGACAGCTAATTTTCCTTTTAATTAACATCTCAGTTGACATCTGAGTTCATTCATAAAATTAGTGTTTCCATGGAAAGAGAATGTCAGTAAATGTGTCTGCACTACTGTTACCAAGGAGACTCTTTTTTAATGTGGACTGTGTACCAAAACTAAATGTCAGCATTATCTGAATGCAGCTTTGATGCTGTGTTTGGATGATTTATTACTTTATAAAAACTCTTTCCAGTCAGTGCTGAAAAATTACAAAATGAATTCTACTTTAATTTAACCCTGCCAACCACTCTCAGAAACAATCGTCCTTTACTTGGTAAACCACAATGGGAGTGGTAATCCATTTCTTTACTTGATTATCTTACTGTACGTATTTATCTCAAAAGCAGTGAGCCCAAGCAGAACCCTTCTATGGATGACAAGACACACAAAAATATACAATTTCCTCAACATTTACATTTACTTTCTTGGCAGACGCTGATATCCAAAGCAACTTGCAAAAGAGGTAAACATATTTGAGTAACATTAGGCTAGGGCCTGTTTGTTCAGCAAGTGTAATAGGACAGGTAACAAAAGTTGATTGCCACAAGTGAAGAGATATATAACTAATGATTTACAATCATTGATTACAATCAATACTGCAATTAAACTTAATAAATTAACTGACAGTATAAAATATCATAGAGCAATTTTTTTTCTTTTTATCTATTCATTCAGACAGATATTCACAGAACAGATGGATCTTCAATTGCTTCTTAAATTCACTGAGGGATTCAGTAGTTCGGAAGGAGGTGGGCAGCCCATTCCACCAACCAACCGACCTGAAGAGAGAAGTAACATGTGCCTGTCTCGGCTGGTTAGATATAAGATGGGCTGCTGTATTCTGGATTATCTGCAGAGGCTTGATAGCACATGCTTGTACTCCTGCCAGGTGGGAGTTGAAGTAGTTCACACACAATAAGACCAGATCCTGGATCAGAAGTTGTGTTGCATGCTCTGTCAGATAAGGTGTGATCTTGCAGATGTTGTACAACGCAAACATGCATGAACAAGGAACAGTAGAAAGGTGGTCAGAAAAAGATAGCTGCTCATCAATCACCACACCAAGTTTGCGTACTGACCTGGCAGGTGTTAGTGACAGTGAGACAAGTTGTACAGGGATATGGAGTTGAACAGACTGGCTGGCTGGGATCACAAGAAGCTCTGTTTTTGCCAGATTGAGCTGTAGATCATGGTCCTTTATCCAGGTTGAGATATCAGTAAGACAAGCAGAGATTCTACCTGATACCATGCTGTCCTCCAGAGGAAGCAACAAGAATAGGTTTATATCATCAGCACAGCACTGATAAGAGAATCCATGGGATTGGATGATGGAGCATAGTGAGGTGATGTATGGAAAAAAAAGTACAGGACTGAGCACCTATCATTGGGGGAATCCTGTACATGTCCTATGTGCCTTTGACAACTCTCCTCACCAGGACACGCGGGATCTGCCTGAGATGTATGACTCAAACCACCTGAAAGCAGTTCTTATGATGCCATTGTTAGAGAGGGTGGCAAGAAGGGGATGTTGTGGTTGACTGTGTCAACGGCAGAAGAGATATCTAGCAGGATTAGGACTGATGACACATTGGTAGTTCTAGCAAGTCGTAGCTGGTTGGCCACAATCAGTAGAGCCGACTCAGTTGAGTGGTTCCTCTTGAAGATGGACTGGTTGGTATCGAGCAATCCATTCTGTACAAGGAAGAAACAGACCTGATTAGAAACAACACATTAAAGTGTTTTGGAAAGACAAGAATGGGGAGAGAGACAGGCCCTGAGTTGTTAACTTGCAATGGATCGAGTGTTGTTTTTTTAAGAAGTGGGGTTATCAGAGCGTATTTAACACTAGAATTACCAGAGCCTACAAAAAAACTCGTAGATCCGTCCCACCTTAAAACGCTTTACACCTCTCCGTCACGTCCTTTGTCTTCTAAATTTGTGGCTAAGCAGCAAACAGCAAGCAGCCTACTATCACATCCCTCATCGGTGCACAGTTTTCTCAGCTCAAGTCTGTTTACCTGTGTGTCAGTTGCTTGGAGTTGTATAGAGTGAGAAGTCAAGCAAAATGACACCTTTTATAAATACTATATCGTTATTTGGAACACTTGCATTTCATGTGTGTTCTGTGTCTACATAGATCTATGTACACACATCATTAAAAAAGAAACGTTTTTCATGTTTTAGTCATAATTGACAAAATGTAGGCATGATTTTTATAATGTGTGAAAGTCCAAATATCAAAGAAACAGTTTCACAAAAAGTACAAATATAATAGAACAAGTGCACTTTTATTCAAAAATATAACTACAGAAAAACAACCCGCGTTAGAGTGCAATATTGACATGCATTTGTAAGAGCGCTGTGGTGGCGCAACAGTATCAGCTCCTGACTGGTAATCTGAACTTCATGGGTTTGATTCCAGATGAGTC
>JANRMT010062790.1:58273280-58320700 GCA_026402145.1 Polypterus bichir lapradei | reverse complement strand
CCAATTTGAAACTGCTGTTTTCACAGACGCGCTATAACAGAGGCAAACTCAAATCATGATGACTGTTCTACATCGGATCAAGAATGCACTTTTGCCATCGCTGTACTTTGTATATGTACATGGGAAGCACTGCACTCATGACTTTATGCTATAGGAAGTAAGTAAATAAATAATATCTATATAGTAATAACAGTAATTTTATTATTATATAGCAGCTTCCCTGTCTGCCTATCATATAGTGCCTTTCCTTCCTATCTATTTATATATCTATCCCTTTAGCTGTTTTTTTTTATATATCTATTATACGGTGCCTATGGGGTGCCAAACAGACAATTACAAAGATTTTTGGAATATATAAAGTCATTTTTATTTCTATATAGATAGACAGGGAGTTCAGGCAGGCAGAATGGCGAAGTTTAAAAAAACAAAAATTCTCCCCAGCAGGGAACTGAACTTGGATCTTTGAAGTACAGCAAGCCTCCCGAGCTCTGAGTGACGAAATCTTACCAGTACACCACGTAAGCTGTTGTGATAGTGTTTATTTGATCTTTGGCCTTCAGGCTTCATACATTTTATAGTTTATGCCCACATTTTGTAACATTTATTACTAAAATATGAAAAAGTGTCTGTTTTAACAATGTGTTTACACAGATTACTGTAGAAACGGAACACACATGAAATGAGTGTGTTCCAAATATCAATCTATTATTTCCAGTCTAAAACTCCACTTCACTCCCAGATAATCAATCAAGGCATGAGCTGGGAGAAGTTCATGCACATTCTAAGTCGGTGGGGGGATGGAATAGCCGGCTGCTTGCAGCTTGTGTTTATCAGCACATTTAGATGAACAAAAGACACTGGTGGAGAGGTAAGAACGGTTTTAAGAAGCGATTTAAGGTGGGATGGATCTACCAGTTTTTTTGTAGGCTCTGGTAATTCTAGTGTTAAAGATGGTAGGAAATGTGCCTGAGATGAGCGAGTTGTTAATGATGTATGTAATTGCATGAATGAATGTGGAGGACTGGGCCTGAAGGAGATGTGAGGGGATAGGATCTAATGGGTAAGTAGTGGGATGATTGGAGAGGAGGTTGGAAACATCAGAGGCAGAGAGTGGTGAGAATGTTGGGTGATGCTTTTTAGGCAGCGAGGCATAATGGGTGGCAGTGAGGGTGAGAACTGACTGCTGATTATGGCCACCCTGTCCTGAAAAAAGGTGGTAAAGTCATTAGCAGACAGTGGGGTTGGAGGAGGAGGTGAAGGAGGGTTAAGAAGGGAAGTGAAAGTGGAGAACAGAGAGTGTGTGTTGGTAGCGCTGCTCATTCTAGTCTGATAAAACTTTACCTTCACAATGATGGTGGCAGAAGAAAAGGATGCAAGAAGGGACTGATACTTAGCCAGGTCAGTTGGAGCCTTTGATTTCCTCCATTTCCTTTTGGCTGTACTAAGGTCAGACCGTTGATTGCCGAGTGCTTCAGAAAGGTAGGGACAGGAGGGTCGTACGCATGCAGGCCTGGAAGAGAGAGGACAAACATTGTCAAGACTGGAAAGCAGAGTTGAGCATAGGATGTCTTTGGCAGCATTGGGGTAGAGAGAGGAGAAGTGGGCAGTAGGAGGGAGAGCAGAGAAGACCATGGATGAGAAATGGTTTGGACAGATAGAGCAAGGTATCGTCGGAAGGGTACAGTGGGGGGAGGAGAAGAGTGAGAAGAGGAAATCAGCAGAGAGAATTGAATGAAAAAGTGGTCAGACGTGTGTAGAGGAGTGATAGTTGCATTTGTGCCAGTGTAGTTGCATGATAGAACAAGGTCAAGCAGATTAACAGCCTTGTGGGTGGGTGAGGTGTGGAGCTGTGTGATGTTGAAGAAAGAAATAAAGAACAATTAGAAAGTCAGCAGTAGGAGGGCTATCCAGGTGGATGTTCAGGTGGGCTGATGTCATCTGGGAGGGAAGAGAGCTGTCCATCCAGCTCGTCAAGGAAGATCCCGAGCAAACCTGGAGGGTGATAAACAACAACAATGGTCATGATAACTGGAGAGGAGACAGTAATAACATGAAATTCAAAAGTAGTGAACTTGCATGCATTACCCAGAAGAATCAATTTCTTAGAAGTAAGAATATCTGCCAATGCCTCCCAACACACACACACACATCCCTAGCAGTGGAGTGGCAGGGGTGAGAGAAGTTGAGGCAGAGGAAAGTGCTGCCGGCATTACTGTGTTTTCTTGTCGAATCCATGTCTCTGTCAGAACCACCACTTGGAGACCCCTTTGATGGCGAAAGCTGGAATAAAGTCTGCTTTGTTGACTGCAGACTGGCAATTCCACAAGCCAAAGGAGACGGGTTGTCTGGATTTCTCCCTCTCCTGCTAAAGGAATGAGAGAAACATCTTGTGTTAAGAACAAGGATTAATTGTAGATGCATGCTGAAGATGATATTAAAGGGAAAGTAAAAGGTACCTCAGTCAAGTAGGAGTGTCTGTTGTCTTGTCCGGTGTTCTTGATCAGTGAACTCACACAGATAGACTCGTAGTCTTTACATAAGTAGGTCTTCACACAGGGAGGGCTGCACACAAGGGCTGATGTTTGCACAACAGCACCCTAAGTCTCCTTAAGAATGGAGCAGCAGTGAGCCAAGCTGCCAGAGACAAAGCAATTTACAACAGAAGGTAAGGGGTGTCAGTTGTTAAACAGCATAATACTATGCAGTAGCAGACAACCGAACAAAGATGTGGGTCAATTGCTAAACTGCAGAACAATGAGAAGCAGTAAAAATCAATAATAATAACAAAGAGCAGAGAACTTTATGTAACCTTATGATATGTAAAGCACAAATACCATCACTTACCTCACCCAAACAGGTGCATATGAGCCTAGTAGTTACTCACCTCACATTAGGGAATAAAGACCTGCTAATGAACCAAATGCATGACTTTGGAATATGGGAGGAAAACAGTGTCCTTGGGAAAAAAAGACTCAAAACACAAGGTGTCACAACAATAATTATAGCCTAAAAACTATCCAACATTGTTCCTGATAGATAAAGTCATGTATCTCTCACAATAAGATTTCTTGAACTAAATTATCCTGCTGTAGTTTCCATATACTTATGTTATGATACCTCTGGGGGCATTAAAGTCTGTCGTAATGATTTCATGTTTCAATTTGGAACTGAATAAGATTATGTCTGAAACATTTATGTTTAATCTGTGATTTCTGGTTTTATGTATTTTCGATAATTTAGACAAGATTTGATACTGGAAAGGCAAAGATATAATGAACAAATGTCAAAACAAGTTGAAGGTAGTTTTTTTTTTTTGGTTGTATCCACAAAGTTAAATAACCAGTATGTGCATGATTTATATATATATATATATAGTAACAGACTGAGGAGGAGACAACAAAAGAAAATATTTCATCTGCGCGACGCCATACTAGGCGTCGGCGGCCATTTTATAGGGGAGGAGCCGGAAGTGAAGGAATGCTGGGAAGGAGGCGTGAGGGATGACGGGACTGCTGATGTCAGGGAAGATGGCGGAGGAAGGGCGGAAGTGAACGTACTGCGGTCAGGGTCCTTATGGCGGAGCGTCTTTCGTTCTGGAAAACAAAGAAAAAAGGTTAGTACCCCGCCACTCCCCGCCGGCGAACGTCTTTCGAGGTGTTTTAAGGTCCCTCCGCGGCTTCCTATATATATAACTTTGACCTAGTGATGTCATGTGTCTCTTAGTTTTGGTTGGACTTACATAACAATGGCAGAGCAGCTGTTAACAGAAAGGTCCCAAAATGGCAGTGCCCACACAATAAACAAGATTGGCTCCATGGGAGAATGAGGTTCATTTTTAACTTCATTAAAAACAAAGCAATGTTTCATTTTGTTGATGAGACCAAGGAATCACTGTAAAAAATAAATCAAAAACAAGATCATGATAATATCATTGACAAAGGACTGTAATACTTCAGGAGCATTTACTAGTCCACATGACACATCCAAATGTCACAATGAGGTGCTAAATGATGCTTTCCTCCTGAACACTTCTGTATTCTAATTAACTGTTAGGCACCATGTAGATCCAATTTTTATAAAGTCAAACAGGTGGCACAGTGGGTAGCATTGTTGCCTCGCGGTAAGGAGCCTTGGGTTCGCTTCCCGGGTCCTCCCTGCGTGGAGTTTGCATGTTCTCCCCGTGTCTGTGTGGGTTTCCTCCGGGTACTCCAGTTTCCCCCCACAATCCAAAGACATGCAGGTTAGGTGCATTGGCGATTCTAAATTGTTCTTGGTGTGTGTGCGCGCCCTGCCTGGAGTTTGTTTCCTGCCTTGCGCCCTGTGTTGGCTGAGATTGGCTCCAGCAGACCCCCGTGACCCTGTTGTTAGGACAGTGTTTCTCAACCTTTAAGTATTTGTGACCCGAGTTTTCATAACAGTTTAAATCGCACCCCCCTAACATTTTTTTGAAAGGAGCCCACTAATACCAATTAATTTCTTTTTTAATTAATGATATATCATAGATGCATATTTTATTATACCTACTTAACTTTTATCGACATTTATCTAACTGTATATTTATTTTTCTAGTATCAGAATGTAGTTTAAGTTAATTTCTTGTGGTTTCAATAGAAGTATTTTTCATATTTTCGACTCTTGTTTTCTTTTTTTCACATCTTCACGCCCCCCTAGGGGGGCCCAACCCACAGATTGAGAACCACTGCAGTTAGGATATAGTGGGTTGGATAATGGATGGATGGATGGATAAAATCATACAACATGTGAGTTAATATGATTGAGATCTGGGGAAGAGGATGATTATTCTTAATGATTTCTTTTCATTGAATATCAAATTCAAGAGTTAGGATTTTTGGCTTTTTATCTCTTTTGATTTTGACTATGTTTTTGCCTTATACTTCTGTAGTGGTTACTTGATTTTCTTGGCGTTTTGTAGTACAGTACTAGGGTGTTATACCGTGTTAGCCATTATGAATGTAGAGAAAAGCCAAGCAAAATGACACCTTTTATTGGCTAACTAAAAAGATTACAATATGCAAGCTTTCGAGGCATCTTGCCTGAAGAAGGGGCCTGAGTTGCCCCAAAAGCTTACATATTGTAATCTTTTTAGTTAGCCAATAAAAGGTGCCATTTTGCTTGGCTTTTCTTGGCGTTTTGTGCTATTTGACTACTTTGTCTATTACTATTACTATATTGTTGTCTAATCTCCAATGAAATCTTTGCATTTCTTGGTACAATTTGTAAAATACTAAGATTAATTTCTTTAGTATTTTGGCCCATAGTGTCTCCTACAAATTATTACAGTCAAACAAAACCACTGGTTGGATGTTCAATGTCAGTCAGAAATGCCTTGCTTGGTTCTAACATATGAGTCCACAACTATGTTCTAAGGGAATTTTTGGGGTACTAACTCTATTCCATGATATATAAGCATCCATTGTAATTCAGCAGTAATATATTCAAAACATTATGTTATGTTTCTAGAACAAATCCTCCACAACAGGGGTAAGGAAAATGCTGTAATGGAACATAGGATTTATCCATTTGGTGGTTTGAGATTGCAAGTGTTGAGAAGCTTTATTCAGTAAAAATACAAATTAATTGTCCATATATTGTTGGCATAAGACTCTTGCCCTAACAATTAAGGCCTACCAAGCATACTTTTGATTGGACCCTTTCACTTTCTCTAAATACAACATGTTCTTATAGTAAGCAAAAGCAAATGACACGTGGACTGGCCCTGGTGTGTGTTTGCTGGGATAGGCCCTAGCTTCCCCAAGACTCAGCTCTGTATAAGTGGGTTTAGAAGATGAATGGATGGGAGATGTCTGGCATTTTCCAGCCAATAATGTATTTGGTGTAAGTGGTTGGTACCAGTAGAATGTTTAATGTGCACAACAATGTCCAATTCAAAGACCTCCAGTTCAAATAGGAATTTCAGATCAGCTTTTCTAGGAATAGGAGCAGAAGTAAATATCTTTGCAAGATGATAGCTTTCTCAGAGTATTAAGGCTAAAAAAAATATTTTTTTTAAGTACAGTTATGAATGTAAGGATAAAATTAAAACTCTGGATCAATTTGTTTTAGTTGTACACAAACCTAATAAATCTCTGCATCCCTTTCACTGTTACAGAGACAATCAAACACCCTTTACTTTAGCTCTGCCCATCAAATGTCCTCTGCTAGAGTTTACAAAACCAAAGAACGGGAGTAAGGACTTCTGAAAGTTACACTTTCAAAGTTTTGGAACTAGATCATTTTCTACAAATCTACCAGGGGCTTCCTAGAATTGTTTAACATCAGACTAGCACAATGAAAACCATGAAATTTGGATTTGACAATACTGTATTAACTCTTTAAGCAAACAAGAATTGACAAGCAATGCTGAGCTGAATGACCTGTTTAAAAATATATGCGTTTACTTCTGTCCTGTAAGTTATTCCAGCATAAATTTACCTCACTTGTAGTAGGTTTTGAAGTAATATACCCTTGAAACAAGGGAATGCATGGATAGAGGACAGATTAATGAATAAAGGTAAACATATTTCTTTACTAGAGACAAGAAAGTTCACTTAAACAGCCAATTTAATGTACCACTCTACACACAATCAAAGCAAAACGCTAGATAGGCTTTACAAGTATGTGTTTGCTATTGACAATGAATGTTTACCCTTCTCAGAAACCTGCATGTTTTGTTTTTTATGTTACACTAAGCACATTTATCTGACCACATCTGAAAGTGATCTTTAAAGGAATAGCAAACTCATTGTAATGTGATGCAGGGAAGCCAGGCTGGCTGTTGGGTAAGCTTCGCCCTTTTGTGGCTTCTTTATGTCTTTTCCTTTTTTTTCTTAACCTCTTGTCTTTCCCTTTGGGTTTACATTCTTAAGAATGACATTTTCCACTTCATTTTTCCTTGTAATAATTTCCAATTTATTTATCCTCCATTTCTCAGGGTGACAACCAATAAGCTTCAGGTGTAACAAAATTCCTTAGTGCCTCATTGCGATAAAATGTATTTAATCTTAAAGCCTGTTTTATACTGTGCCTGACTCATACATTCTGCTTACTTATCATTCACTGTTATAAGGCTAAAACAGTAGCTGTTACCATCCTTCCGGAAATCACAATGGTATATAAGGGTCATATTCTAATGATTTCTTCAGCAAGAATTAATTTTGTATTCTTAAATTAGCAAAAGAAAAATAAATGTACTGCATCATAATTACCAACAATAGCTATTGTGTTTTCATGGAAAAAGAGAGGTTTAAATTTCAGTATCTTTATCTGCAAGCGTTAGTGCAGAATGGCTAGATATCACGTAATGTACCTAAGTGTTACTAATTCTTGTTTTAACATCTTTGCATGAATGGCACATACTGCACAAAATATTTATTTCTTTATTTTAAAGACTATGTCTGTATATTTTCAATTTTATTTTGGCACTGACAAATTGACTGCTGCAATTGCTTGACTGGGACATGTAGGATTAGTTCATAATAAAAATAAGAATACTGAATAATTTCACTGGAGGTCTGGTAACAATCATCTGTTATTTTGGTAGAATCATAGTCAGGCAGAATGTTCAATACAGAGTTTCAATGGCTTCTCTCTATGATAAGGGGTACATAAGAATGACTAGAATGGAATGCTGACATTTAGTAGATCTCCAACCACTATGATTGACACACTTGAATGCCCAGATGTGAATTGTCATCTCTGTTCAGTAGACAACTAAACAATAATCACTGAAATAATGTACAATGAAACTCTTATATGCTTGCTTTACCAACACACACCATGCTGCCACTTGGCATGAATCTAGATCTGTAGGCTATGTAAATTTATATGAAAATCATCATATGATTTAGGTGCATATCTGTCATTAAAACACTGTCTATATATGATTCACTATGTGTGGCAGCATTATCTATAAAAATAATATATAGTCTGAATAAGCATGTGCTGCTGGCACTGGTCCATATTTTGAATCACTGAAGATACGTATTCAAAGAAGATGATTTCAGGGCATACTGATGACTCTGTAGCTATTACAGACACTTGACACACATTCTTGCAGAGAATCATTTGATAACAAGCCATGGCAGAATATAACCTTTGCAGAAACAGAGACAAAAGTAGGATAATATGCAGCCTGAAGCTACGGAAATTTGGCGAATTGGGGGAACACCTGTTGGAAATGCCAAACCTCCACCCATGACGGGTGAACAGGAAAAGTATCCTTACCTCCAGAAAACAGTACCAAGAATCTGTGGTAAATTATATTACTCCCAGTTTACTTTCTTTGTCATAGGGCCGCCTCAGAAAACTTTGGTGCTTCAATGGGGACCTATTTGGCGATACTGAAGGATTTTATTTTTACACTTCGACTCATGCCCCATCATTCTCATTTTAAAAGACAAGAACAGGGCAGGTGTGTTTTTAAATTTATAAAAAATGCTTCACTTTAAAACACAGTTTAATATGGGAAATTAATATATTCCATTATTGTGAAGAAATAACTTTGATTTCAGAAATGACAAACATATCCTTTAATATCATCCACTAGCATAAAAGTTTAAGATTAGAAGTCACAGCATTTAGAAAGGCCTGTTATACCAAGAGAGATGTAATAGAAACAATGCATTATAGCATAGTTTTTATTTTTAGAGTTCTAAAAAGACTCTGGGTTTGTCCATCTGTAAGTTCAGCCAGCAGCACGGTGGCGCAGTGGGTAGCACTACTGCCTCGCAGTTAGGAGACCCGGGTTCACTTCCTGAGTCCACCCTGTGTGGTGTTTGCATGTTCTCGCCATGTCTGAGTGGGTTTCCTCCGGTTTCCCCCCACAATCCAAAGACATGCAGGTTAGGTGCATTAGCGATCCTAAATTGTGCTTGGTGTGTGTGTGCCCTGCCCGGAGTTTGTTTCCTGCCTTGAGCCCTGTGTTGGCTGGGATTGGCTCCAGCAGACCCCTGTGACCCTGTAGTAGGATATAGCGGGTTGGGTAATGGATGGATGTAAGTTCAGTCTGTACTTGTTTTTACCTGTGTTGTATTTACTTACTGTATAATGAAAGTTAAATAAATGTGCTTTCCTTGCTCATATCTTTTGTTGCCTTTATACTCGATGAGAAATGATCTCATTAGGGCATACTTGCCCTATCGGTCACTGTTCCTCTCTGTACATGTTTAAAATAAACAGTGCAGTAATTAACTACTGATCCTCTCATGTTTATTCCATGACAGAAGCCAGACTTGACTGGAATATTCTTTTCATATATTGAATCGTGAATGTTTTTTCAAGAAAATAGCATAATCAACAGTCTAAAAACAGCTCAGAATCACATTTCCTTTTTAAGCAGGAACACAATGCAATGGCTTGTCTTGTTGGAAAATATTTGACAGATCACAAATAACAGGATTTCTTTCTGATATTTGAAAGAGGCTTGGCAGAGCAGTACCAGAGAAGATATTCAGTACCTGGTGATGTCTACAAATCGCAGACTTCAGGCGTTCATTGCATACAAGGGACACGCAACAAAGCACTAAATATGACTGCGTTAATAGACCTGCCATTGCTACGTCCCAAACATTATGGTGCTCTGAAATGGAGGAACCATGTAGAAAAAGTGTTGTCATTTGTACATAGTGTGACAGAAATGTATGCAAGTACCCCTAAATTAAAGTCTGCAATGTGTACTTTAATTGCGTTGTTTGATTTGTAATTTTAAACTGTGGAGCAGAGGAATAAATCAAGACAAAATGAGTCTTTGTCCCAAACATTATGGAGGGCACTGTAAATACAGAAAAACAATTACCAACAGTATTTTTCCCCCAATATCCATCCTTCACAGCTCAATGTGCTGCCAAAGAAATACACTTCCTAATACATCAGAATTTTTGCTCGTGTTAAAGGCACTTTAGATATATAGCCCCAGTCTATAAAAGATGTTGCTGATTCGGTTGAGTACAGTATGGTAGACCATAATCAATACAGTACAGCATATTTGTGTTATTTGTTATTTATATCACACTCTATTAATTTTTTCTTTGAACTTACCCAAAGTTACAGTAGAATGTGAAGTTTGTGTGTGGTTTTGTGTTTTTTTTTTTCTTTGCATAAGCCCCTGCAAATGGTGGATGAAGACGAAAGGTAAAAACAAAGGTCAGGTAGCAATTCGAATATATCTGAAAATACAAAAGAGGAACATGACCTCATCAGTATCAGTGAAGTTGCATGTAACACAATTTTCTACTGTGACACATCAGGTAGTAAAAATATATTTTTAACGTAACCTTGCATCAAGACAACAACACTACATAATAAGCAATAATAATTGATGAAATATAAATACAGTACAATAATACAATGCTTATATTTCTGCTTGCAGTTCTTTTTTATTTAGATTATTCTGCTAAAGTGGCGAGTCAGAATTTTGAATTTTATTTCTTTGAAATACTGAAATGCTCACACTTACTCACTTTCATTGTCTGTTTTACAGTATAATAAACTATCCTCCATAAGAGAACAAAAATATCCTAATGATTACTAAATCAGCAAATTACCACTTATTATTTTATTGTCAACTTTATCCAAGGCAACATACAATATCTGAGATATAAAATTGGTTGCATTTCCTTTGTGTTTGTAATTGGAGCACAGGCAGGTGATGGGTTTTGCTCATGGTCACAAAATGTCAGAAGTGGGATTGCAACGCACACCCTCAGAGTCTGAAGTTCAAACCCTTCATGACTACACCACACTGCCTGCCAAATGTTTTATGTGTACTTTTATTGATCTTTTTTAAGCATATTTTTTTATTAATCTGCAGGCAGGTTTTTTCTTAACTGCATTGAAAGTTTACAGGCTCATTCTCTTATTTTCCTAGAGTTTTCAGTGTAAAAAAATTTAAGTTGAGAAAGCTTAAAGAATAAAGCAACCAGCTGCACAGCTTTTTTAAGTTAACTCAACTTTGGGGCAATTTAATTGCATAAACTCAATTTTGTAAGTAATACAAAGGTTCCATCTAATTGAAATTTTAAGTTCGGTAAACCCGTCTGCAGTTATCAAAGGTACTTTTAATTTTAAGTCAAATCTACTTACATCCTGTAGTTCAGCATACCTAAAAGTTTAAGTGTTGGTATTGTATGAGTGTCAGTTTATTAGACAAATTAAACTGTGTGTATAGAAATTACTTTTTAAACTTAATAATTCCTATCAGTTCAAATTCAATGCCCATTACACTTGAAAATACTATGCAGCTGGTTGCTTAATTTTTCCATTTTTAAAAAAGTAAAAATACATTTCTGCATTTGTAATAGCTATTTAAGTAAAACTGTTTAAAGAAATCTAATAAAAATGACAACAAAAGTTTGAAAAAAATAATATTTATAAAGTCAACAAGACTGCAAAATGATTTTATATACTGTACAAGTTTTATATTTATATACAGGCACATTTCTGTTTTAAATATCAATTCTATAAATCCTATTTTGAAAAAATAAGGTTAGCAATGAGATTTGAACCAAAACAAAAGCACATAAAGTCAAAATGTAAACGATTTTAGGGTGAATCCCTCTAGGTTTTTGATGATTCAACCATTTTAAACATTTTCAATTTCTGTAGTAAATTAGTATAATTTTTTTGGTGTGGCAGTTCAGAACACTGAGCATTTATGCTTAAGAAATTAAAGGCATTTTCTTGAGGTAAAGTTTCTATTCCCAGATTAGCCCAACAAAATAAAATGTAGTCAATGTTGTTCATCTACAACCATTAAATCAGTAATGAATTAAAAATGTAATATGCAGTTTTGAACAGTGTGAAGGGGTACCATGCTTGCAAGGTTTTGTCAGGAACATGGGCACCACTAACATGGCTCAGGAAAGCTTTAACTCCTGGATAAATTTTGAAGAAGAGAAAGAGAACCAAACCAGCAGCAGAGGACTTGAACATGCCACTCTGGTAACTGAGATATATTTAGTAGGATGGACATAAATTCGATATGAGCCTTGTTCTCCTAGACCCAGCACATGACATGGAGGCCTGATCCTCTAGAGGGAAGTTGTGAATACCTGGGAGGGCAGGCATGAGGTTCTAGAATCACCTGACAGTAGATAACATGAAATCACTGGAGCCAGGTTCTCTGATACTGAGCAAGTCCAGGACAACTAACACCCCCTTAGATGTTCAGTTTCTTAACAGCACAATTGCCTGCTAACTGCCAATGAAAGGAAAGATCAGTGTTGTCCCACCCTGCTAGATTTCCAAGAAGTCACTCACTAATTGGCAACCAAAAGCCAATTCATGGCAATATGTTTCCAGCCCTCGGTCAAGTAATCCTGCAGCCTTGTGCCAACCTTCCCTGGTCCTCTCTTTCACTTTGCACCAGCAGTCCTCTTAGTTTCCCTTCTGGGATAGCAAGCACATTCGTGTAGCACACACAATCTATCATAGTTACACTAACATGTAGCGGATCTCTGTTTCTGCTTGTGTGGTTCTCTCTTCTCTGAATGCCTCACACAGGAGCGACTGCTGCCCAGTACAATCCCATTGACAACACTTTGAAACACATGATGAACAAGGAACTTATTCTCTGCTGAAAGAAGAAGAATGAGAACACATCACATGGCCTTTGAGCCATTATCAATTTCCAGTAAACAATATACTTGCTTTTTCCCTAATCTTTCTCACATCTGATAAACGTTTCTTTTCAGCAGGAATAAACACAATACTTGTTTATAAACCATATGTATTTTTTTTTCTCTTATGCAAAGAGTACTTTAGGAATAAAAACAAAAAAAAAATAGAAATAAATGTGGAAATAATTAAACTAAAACTGTCAAACATCAAAGGTATCTGTGATTACTGCAGAAGTTTGTTTTTCAGAGACTGCACTCTTGCAGAGCACTGGGATCCTAGGTTTATAAACACCTTTTGAATCACATCAAAAGTATATTTTAGTTCCCTGGGATAG
Source organism: Polypterus bichir lapradei (assembly GCA_026402145.1). Taxonomy (NCBI): domain Eukaryota; kingdom Metazoa; phylum Chordata; class Cladistia; order Polypteriformes; family Polypteridae; genus Polypterus; species Polypterus bichir. Next base: position 58,307,730 of record JANRMT010062790.1, on the reverse strand, counting down.
TCAATATTTAGCACATAGAGTAAGCCAAACAGGAATGCAAATGCATTGGACAGATCAGCCAGATCATCCAGCACAATCTGCTCCTCCAGTATGATGCTTGTTCTGATAATATTGGGGTTGGAATGGACAATGGCAAAATCATCCTCAACAATAATGACGATACCCACTTTCAGGTCTTGGGTACAACTTTCCTCTGGGTCTGTTTCCTGAAGTAAAAAGAGAAAATTTGTGAAATATAACACAATACAATAAGATACAATATAATATGGTAAAATGCCTACCAAAGTATAACTCCATTCTCTTGATTTAGCCAAAAGCAATAAAAAAATACTGCACTAGAAGTCAAAACCATGTGAAAAACATGTGGAGATAAATGCAGACTATCCATTGGCAGCCTTTTCTATCTTGAGACAAATCTTTACTTTTTTAAAACATGTATGTTACTGTTAGTGTGAAAAACATCTAAAATACTTTAAAATTCATCAGATGACATTAGATCATTAATTGTCAATTTCCCATTGCATAAACAATACAATCGATTACCAGACAAGTCCTTAGCAGAATGTCAGTCTTCTCCCTCAAAAATATTGGGAGTCCTTGAAGAGCTATATGTTTTCGATGTACAAGAACATCAGTGGTCTGTTTAGTCAATAAAAAAGAAACATTATAAAAGCAATTTTTTTTTTACAATTTTGCTGTGTTGTTAGGAATAGCAAAACAATGTGTAAGATTTGCATCTTACAATACTGAAAATTTTTAAAGTCAATGAATCTATTTCAGCTCTTGGTTAGAGAATACAAAAATATTACCTGTTCATCAAGTCTCTCCAAAAGGATTTGAATATCCTCGCCAAGTACTCTCTTTCTTGCTCTGTACAACTTAATCAGCTTTGCCGAATGTGTATCCAAGGATAAAAAGAAAATCTTCTTTAGCTCAGTTCAGTGTAAAACTCTACACATATCTGTTGGTAAAACGTGATTGTCTTTTTAGTTTTGTAGCAAAAAGGTGTTCATTAATTCAAATGACTGCTACATTTGGTACTTCCGTATATAATCTACTGCATAAATGTTTCAAGAGAGTTTTGAATAGAAATGCTGTAGGCACAAAAATATAACCTACCTGTTCTTGCAAGAATAGTGCAGGCCATCTTTTTTGACATTCTGAACCAGGGGCTGTTCCTCCACTATCTCTTTCTTGCGCAATGAAAATGTAATATCCATTTTTGAGTTAATTAATATCATGTTGGGAAGTTTCTTCTTCGTCTCCTCTTCTAAAGCCTGCCTTTCCTTTTCTAAAGTTTTATCAGTATTCCCAGTTGAGTTGTCTGGGAGAAAATTCACTTCAGCTCTTTTTGCTTTTTTGAAAGGACGTTTGCACTCCTCTCCCTCTCCTTTTATGATTTATAGCTACCTCAGTGCAGCCTGCTGCTCATAATTTCTGGCGGTAATTTCCTAATTTATATTTAAGACTCATAGCCCACCCTTGATAACCTTGTCCTGATCCTGCATCTTTAGGACATGGATATTTTTCAATTACTGAAATGGCCACCAATTCTATTTCTTTAGTGACTGAGTAGGCCTTATAGGCGAAAACAGCTTCAGCTATTTTATCTAAGATGTCCATTTTCATCTCTCGTGGTACAGTGAGAAGTGTTTTATTTTCTCTATATATATCATTCCATTTGGAAAGTCTCAACTCAACATCATGAGAAAATGATGGAATGGTAACTGGACAAGGCCACTGCTCTGCATTCTCACGCTTTATCCGCAGTACCGATGGGAAACTCTGGTGTGAACTAGTGGATGAGGAGGATGATAAACTAGCAGTGTCCAGAGAGGATATGGAAGACATTTCCTCTGATTCTCCAAGAGCATTCCAAATTATTTTCAATACTGCCTTATCTGCAGGAAGATCTAAAATATCACTCAAATTGCAAAGTTCATGGCCAAATTCAGCATCTTCAAACTGAAGCAAAAAAGTCATCTTTAAGCTGCAATTTCTGTTTTAAGATTTTCTTTTAGCTGATCCACCAACTCAGGCGTTTCTGAAACCTGAACTCTCCTTATATTATTAGGAGCTATAATTACATGCAGCAACGTCTGTGGGGGAAAAAAAGACATTTCAATTACATTGTTAAAACAGTGTGGAATAACGTATATATCAATTGTGGCAACTGTGACTCCAAGAAAATCATGACACTGATAAACAGCACTTCCAAGCCTAAATATAAAACCGACAAGCCAAAAAATAATGTAGAAATAACGAGTCAGAAAATAACTTATAAGAGCTTAAACTAAGGCAGTCATTCACCTTATTCTCATCCTCTCAAATAAAGACACTGGTATGCTGTCAAAATACCTCTAATGACTTCATAGTTAATTCATAACTCTCAAAATAAATAACAGTGCATTTAAAAAGAATCAGAAGCAATTTTGAACCATTCATTTTAAATAGAACAAAAAATGCAGAATTCTGCTTCTAGTCCTCTTGATTAAGCCTCACCTCAAACTGATAGTTTTATTTACAAAATACAAAATAACTACTGTCCTACAAATATTAAAGATGTTTACTTACTTAAGAAAAAACAATCAATGAATGAGAGATCTCTTCAGAAAAATCAGTGCCCTCCTTCCAACTCTGTAAGCTGTCAAAGGATGGTAATCATTTAGGTCTTCCATCTCAAGGATTTCAACTTGCAGTTGTTTCAGCAACCTCATAACACCTACAGTGTTCTATATACCAAGACACCAGGTTTTGACACAAGAATAAAACCTTGTTGGAGTCAACTAAAATCCAAATAATTTTCAAGAATTCTGGCAAGCCACTACATTCCCCAGCAGATAAAATCATGCTGTTTGTAAATTGAATTCCATGCATGTGAATGTCTGCAGCTACAGATGTAAACTGTTTGTGTGGATATTTTTTCCATATTGCATTTCTTAGAGGCACCTCCAAGCTAGAGGTTTTGACCATTTTAACATTATGTATATTCAAGAGTGGCGGGAAAAGGTTTGGGCCATCTAAGTAGTAGGCCATCATGAGTTGATGTTTTGTTGCCAGGGTGACCATAATGTTCCTAAAATTGTGAACATCATGCACTATCCTTTTAAAAAAACTATGATTTGCCTCAAATTTCATGGTCCATAGTTCCACTAATGGCCCAAAACAACAGATCAAGTGAGGGTAGTGTTCAATATAGTGGTGTTTGGGTCGCAAACTCACCTCACCTTATGTTTCTAATAATAACAGTCTTTGATCTAGTATTTTACACTCAAGATAACACAATGTTGCTTCTGAGAATTTTGCTGAAACAACCAGCTCAACAATGTCTTTCAAATCCATCAATACCTCCCATGAAGCTTCATTCTCAGGTATAAAACTGCCAATCATTAGTGGCAGTAATTGTAACAACGTCCAGTCGTCGTGACCATTGCCACCTATATTTCCCTTTGCAAAACTGGATTTGGCAATTTTCTGGGGCTGATTCACTCTATCTGTGTCTTTGTATGGAAAGCATTTGATAGAGTTATTCAGAACATCAAGAGTAAAATATCCTTTAGATATTAGATTTCTGAGGTATGCAGACAACTCAACTGGGACAATTCCTTCAAAAAGAAATGAAGGAGATCTGGCGGTAACCCAGTGACTGGATGAAAGAATGACAAGTGCTTACTGAGACAGCATTCCTTTTTTACACCATGTAAACTTAACATGCCATTGTCACATCTGAGCTGTTCCAAAACAGAGTTGCTGCCTTAGTGTTCTTAACTGAAAATAGGTAGCAATTTTGTTTTGTATGTCCTCTTTGCTGGACTGGCAAAATCAACACAACTTCTCTACACAAAAGCTTTCCTGAAAGCCAGCAAGGCTGTGTGCTGCAAGATTGTCAGCACACACACAAAACACAGTTCCTTTTAAAAAGTCATCAATGTAGATTCCAAGAGAAATACATTTTTCCTGGCCCCTGAAAAGGCTATTCTCCTTAAAATATTTTCCAACTCGAAAAGACTTGTATTGACCAGGTAAACCTTCTTCATGAAAGGCAGCCCTTTCATAAACATCACTTCTGTTCAACAATACTGTAAGTACTTTAAAAATTGATACATAAAAGTATTTTGGTGTGCTCTATCATATAAATATTCGACTGGCTCAATTACACAAAAATATTTTTTAAAGTATATATTCCTTCTATAGTCTTTTGAAAAGATGCCCGTCTCTGCTGTAGTTATAAAAAGAGGGTTCATCTTCAAAAGAGCTTATGAAATAGCTTTTAATAATTCTTCTATGTGACTATTATTAATATACTGTTCGTTCTTTTTCAGAATAGCGTTTATTGCTTGTTTAGTTGTAAATTCAGAAAATAACACAATATCATTAAATTCACTTAAAATTTGCTGTGTTGCACTTTTGGAAACATGCAAAACAGTTTGCATGTAAAGAAGCAATGATGCAAGTCTGTGTTCAAGTGTTTCATGATCATTGGGCTCCGAGTCAGAAAATTCCTGTCTCTGCACAAGTTATAACTGAGCTGCTTTCCCCCAGAACCAAGTCACTGCCAACAATTAATTCTGTGTTGTCTACTTCATGTAGTTCATCGCCTGGTCTCCTTCTGAATGGTTATTTTTAGGAATTAATGATGATCAGAAATCATTAATAGTGTAGTTTTTATGTTTCTGACTCTTAAGACAACTAAATGTTGAAAGCACATTCGTTTGGAATTTAAAGTTAGTAAAAGGGCATCTCACAGTTTCATGCAACTTTAAATGTGACCTTATGTGGTTAAAGTAAGTACCTGGTTTACAGACATCTTTGAAGTCACACAACTGACAATAAAATGTGGCATTATCTTCAAACTGAACAGTGCTTGAATGTGATCTTGAAAGGTGGGACTTCAATGTCCCAGTGGTTTTGAAGGAGCAAATGCAATCTGTATAAAGGCAGGGAAACGGCTACTGTCAACCATGATAGTGTTGGAGTCTATAGTGTTTTAAGAGAACCTCTCTTGTGGCATGTGAAAATTAGCACAACTTGCACAGCATTATAATCCCTTTCAAGAAAAAAGAACAACTTAATTAATGTGACTATAATAATAATAATAATAATAATAATAATAATAATAATACAGTACATCTTATTTATATAGCACCTTCCCCATGCTCAAGGTTCTTATAGATTTTCATACTGTATCTATTACATACTATGTATATACAAGTCTACATTGTAAATTAGACACAATCTGAGTAATTAATATATTCACAATAATCAGCCCACCATTGTATATTACAAAGGATTCCAAACCTAACAAAACAATCTAAACAGTTTTCTTGACTATACATATAGCTGGTAAAGCAGGCAAAATATCTGGCAAAATTTCTTAGGAGCCAAATGCCTAGCATTGTAGAAAAGGTTTGTCTTCCTCTAATTAATACTGTCAAAAGTGACTCCCTGCAGAAATGTAACAAAAATGGCTTTGAATCTTTTTATCACAGTTTATCTTAAAGACCTATAAAATTTACCTTTTTCCCTTTATTACATGTTAGTATTGTGAGTATATTCCCTCTCTATCTTGATTACTTTGGAAAGCACATATCATTTCACAAAATACTTGTACTAGTATGTATAAACTGCTCCCTTAGCACTAATACGGTTTCATAATTTAAAAAGGTAGTAATTTGCACAAACGTTAAATTTTCTTAGAAATCAAAAGTAAAATGTACAAATATGTGCAACAGAACAACTGCAAATATTGCAACTGTATGAAAACACAAGGTTTTCATACCTTAGTAAAGTTAGTTTGACATTTGACATTCGGACTATCAGGCTTCGTATCTCCAACACGAAAAGAGCAATAGCATTAAAACCAACTATGGCAATTTGTTTGCAAGCATTCATTTTTACAGAAATGTCCCTGTTTTTGTAAAAATCAAAAATAGTTCTCAAAATGCCGTAAAAGTCCGAAAATGGTCCGAATTTGGTGCATACCACACAAATTTGGCACCAATATATAGAATAGCACATGTGAATTTTCTAACAGCCTTTACATTTTTTGTGATAGTTTCTAAAGTACATTTGTGTGTGTTTAGTTCCTAAAGTACATTTCACAACTCATATTTTGCCTTTTTATGCAAACGAACACCTTTAAAAGTTAATATTTTTTTTTGCAAAATAACCAATAAATACATGTGAGGTAAATCACGTTTTTGAAATTCTCTGACTTAAACTTCAAAGCCTTACAATATTTACATACTTCTGACATATCACCTGTGTATATACTGTATATTCGATCTCTATTCACCTTTTTGTTATATCTCCGAGTAATAATTTATCTTTGTTTGCGCTAATGCGATGCTTATTTTCTTTGTTTTGACACTTTTGTTTTTTTCTGCTTTCATATTCTGTATCTTGCTCTGCATGTGTTTCGCACCTACATTTTTTTTGAGTTTTTGAATTCCACTGTTTTCATTATCTCTAACCTGCTCTGCATGTGTTTGGTCTCCTTATTTTTTAACCTCTTTATGACGTTTTACTTTGTTTTCTACTCTTTGTCTTCTATTTCTGACCTTGCTTTCAATGACATCTGGTCCGTGGTGATTATTTTCCCTTTTTTCGAGTAATAATTTCTGTTTGCGCTATTACGATCTTTGCTTTTTTTTTTTTTTTTGACACTTTCTAATTTTCCTGCTTTCATATTCTTTAACTTTCTCGGCATTTGTATCGTGCCAATGTTTTTTTGAGCCTTTCGAATTCCACTGCTTTCATAATCTTTAACCTCCTCTGCATGTATATAGCGCCAGTGTTTTTGAAAATCTTTATGAAGTTCTACTTTGTCTTTTACTCTTTGTCTTTTAATTCTGAGCCCGATTGGACCTGCTTTTTTTTTCAATTCCACTTGTTCTTGGCTGATTACCTTGTTTTCTGAATTTGCACCTAGATTATTCTTTTTCCTTCCTACGCTTTTGAGTCTCTTTTCTTTGCGCTGCTCTTTCTTTTTTGCTTAGTCGTCGACATTTCATCTATAACATATTGTCCTTATACACTTTATATGCGCTGAGAGCCTTGGATCTGTGTGTGCTCAAAGCCTTTACATGACTGAGTGTTTTGCTGCCCATGGTCTTATTTTATATTGGTTGTAAGTAGTCTTGCAAGAATCTCATGTTCTACGTCCCACAAGAAGGTCCTGGGTCAATCTCTTGGCACAAAGTCTCATGTTTAAGGTCCCCGCGAGACGCTCCGTGGCCAAACTCTTTCGTCTCGTGGGTCTTTTAAGTGTCTTCCGTGATCTTCACATGAAGATCACGTCTCGTCTCCCTAGCCTTTCTCTCCCAGGATATTTTTTAGAATAGAGAGATAGTAAAAACATAACCCTCAGATGACAGCGCTACCCAAAAGTCAGTCCGGAACAAATGCATCCCATTTTGACACCCAAAGATTCTGTCAATCTCAATGACAGTGGAAAACTGTTACTTAACCTTGGAATATGCTAGCCCCAGAGACCATCGATCCAAACCAAATTTGGCCAAAATGCAGTTTATGATTCATCCCAGAAAATCTAGCCAGATGAAATCTATTTTACTAACAAAACCACTGTGCTTTCCCCACGTCCGGTATCTTTTTCATCTTCTCCAAGATGTACTGTACAAACCGGAGCACAGCCAGGGTGAGCATGCATTTCCGACAGAAGCAGAGACGTTTTCTGTTCACCCAGGTCACATTTCCTCATTCTTTCATCATCAAGTCGAATCTTAAACAGTGCTAGGTGATTTAAAAATAATCATTAACGTTCACAAAAAATGTAAATGCTGTCACAAAATTCACAACCTGTATTCTATACATTGGTGCAGATTTTATGTGTATTTTGCACCATTTTTGTACTTTTATTGCGTTTTGCCAGCTATTGTTGATTTTTACAAAAATAGGGAGACTTCTGGAAAAAGTAACGCTTGTAAACAAGTTCTGGCAAAATGTTGATTTTTCTACAGTTGATTTTTAATAACACTATTGTTTTAGTTTCGGAGATATGAAGCTTCAAAGTCCGAATTTCAAACTGTCTAGACCACAAGTTCTCGGGAGCCCAGGTTTTCTACAAGAGAACTTTACATCTTTCAAGAGTACTCACACTGAAACACCCTTAGAAGTGATAAATAACACTGTACTAAATAGGAGAAATTCAACATTTGTAAAACAAACTGGAACTTAAACTTCATACACGGGGAAAAACAAGTCAAACAGACTGAACTCTCAACATGTAGAATACTTTTACTTTAGTCTTTATTAAATCCTAAATATATATTCATCAAAATTGTTTATATAGCGCGTGACTTAAGCAGATTAATGTAACCTTACTTTATTAAGCCTAAAGATATCGCCTTGTCATTTCAATCTGATAAAGAATTTGTGGAGCGCTTTTCTCTCGGAGAAACTGAAGGAAATGGCGATGGAGAAAGTAACGACACTAACTTTTGCGAGAAATTACCCTAACCCAAAATGGCTCCTAACATGACAGTGTCAAAGAATGCACTGAGCATACGCAATATCGTGCAGCATCAAAACCAGTCATAAACTTAAATTATTAAGTTCCCCAAACTTTCTTTCTCACATTCCCATAACACAAAGCTAAAAATACTGAATTTAATCATTTTTTAAAGTTGATTCAAAATTTTAATGAACTGCTAGTTCATTTAACTTTTCAAGTTGAGCTCAATTCACATTTTTGAAGTTTTTTTTTTTTTACAGTGTGATTAATCCAACTCTTAGATTCAAAGAAGTGAATCAAAGAGTTCAGTACACAGTATAAAACTATTAGAAAAACAAGGGATACAGACTTACTAATTTAGAAAATGAAAAATAGAAAATATGAGTCCGCTTCTGGTCAGCCATGTGATTTTCAGAATGCTAAAGATAATTTAACTGGATAACTGACTTTATTTAGTAACATTTTTCTCTTAACTTTTTTGCATTTACAATTTAAAACAAAACTTTTGTGCCAAATAATTAAAATGTGCATAGCATCAAGTAATTTTTGGCAATCATATAATAAAGACATATTTAAAAGTGTCACACTAAATTAAACCCATATGTTTACTAAAATCTACTGTGCTGTAGGTCTTCATTATTTTCAATTTTCTTTTTTTCTTAATCAGTTTTAATTTTCCCGATGTGCTTGTACTGAACGGAGTCTGAGTTTTTGCCAGTTTAATGGCTTGGCTCATATGAAATAAAGAGAAAAGAAAAAAAAAACCAGAATGAGTTTCAAGTAAATTTACAGTACAGATTAGAACATATGGATAATATTATACAGGAAATGCAATCTACTGCTCCGACTGTAAAAATATAAGCAAGGTGAAATTGAATTTTTCTGCATGAGTACATAGCTAAATTTACCTCGGGGTTAGGCATTCTAATTTTTAAAATAGTGCTGATAGACTGCTTTTTAGATGCAATTCATAGTTATGAGAACATAAATCTTTGGTTCTGTTAAATTGTTTAGCTGCCCTAACACTACAACAGGTTTTTGAAAGGCTAGTAAAGCAAGGAAGTTAACTCTAAAAAGCGATACAAGAGGTATTATATTTAGCATGGCTGTTAAAAAATAACTAAATATTACTGTGCATAAATACCTGTATGTTGCTGAAGTCACCAAGGATTTCAGCAGTGACATGGGCATAAAAGTTGCTAAAAGTATTGCCAGGTTTTTTTTGTTAGCCTGAATAAAGGAGATGATTGTTAAAGGCTTATCCTCGAAACCCAAAGGTTAGCTTAATCACTTGTTTCTACATGGGCCAATCTGTATGCTTGGCCAGTGTTAATGAGGATCCTGAACAGCTAACAGAAAACCACCACAAGTCAATTGCAGTGTGCATTCAGCACAGGAAGATGCAGTATCAGTATGTATTTACAGTAATGACTTCTGTCAGGTTAATCCCGTTGTAGTCTGAAATTCAGGTGCATGCTAGCAGCAGATTAAAACGTGCTGTATACAAAGACTAACTGCCACTGTACATCTTTAGGCCAGTGAAGGGGAACAAAGTTGCAAAGTAACTTAAATCACTTTGTGAGCAGGTCTATCCGGTTTAAGTTTAATTGACTGAAACATTGTGTGGTATTGAATCAATCATACCAATGTTATGGAAGATGAAATGTAATGCATGTAAAATTTAATACTGATCAATTCAAATTGTCTGATTGTGTAGTGAAAAAAATAAGGATTGTCTTACATTTAACCGCTATTTAATCTTCAGTGTTGGCAATGCTATTAGTGTGCATTAAAATGATGTAAGTTTATTCCACGCTGTATGTCTTCTGTGTTTTATGGAAGTATCTTTGAGGGTATCCTCCATGTCTGACATTAAACATTTCACAATGTGGATTGCATAAAGCTTGTGCTCTAGTATTTAGTTTGCACTGGGATTAGGCATTCCTCATGAATATTTCCCAGCATCTGATGATATTATATACAGTATCCTTTGGAAACACTTGGATTACTAACATTATTAGAACAAGATGTGAAAATATTAGCATGCAAGTATCTAAATTATTAGGGACTTGGCAAATAGATATTTTACCAGCTTTTCTGCATTATCCACATACAAATGGTGTAGCTCAAAGTGCTTTACAAGATGAAGAAAGAACAGTTTATAAAAAATAAAAACAACATTAGGTAATACTGCGGTGGGCTGGTGCCCTGCCCGGGGTTTGATTCCTGCCTTACACCCTGTGTTGGCTGGGATTGGCTCCAGCAGACCCCCGTGACCCTGTAGTTAGGATATAGCGGGTTGGATAATGGATGGATGGATGGACATTAGGTAATACTAAATAACAAAAAATAAAGTAAGGTCTGATGGCCGGGAGGACAGAAAAAAAAAAAACTTCAGAGGGGTGGAGGAAAAAAAAATATGCAGGGGGTTTGAGGGCCCCGGACCCCCCCCCCCCCCCCCAGTCCCCATTGGGCATTCTACCCAACATGATAATCTTAATCAGTCCTAATGGTTTTCAGGCTTCACGTGGAAGAATTAGATGATAATGGTCATGTGGACATTTGTCCTTCAATCCATCAATGTAGGGACTGCACAGTGCTTTGATCAGGTGGTGGTGGAGCAGATCAGAAAACCAGGAAAAGAACAACTGAGAAAAGTAGGGATTAGTATGGACTGTGAAGCCATGATTAAAATGATAATTCAATGCAAATACACAATGTCAGGGTTACACTAAAATTAAACTATGAGAAAGCCTTGTTAAAGTAATGGGTTTTTAACAGTTTTTTAAAGTGCTCCATCATATTAGCCTGGCAAATTTATATCGGTAAAAGCTATTCCAGATTTTAGGTGCATAACAGAAAACGGCTGCCTCATCACTTCTTTTAAGTTTAGCTCTTGGATTTATCAGCAGACACTCATTTGCAGATCTAAAGTTACGATTTGGAGTGTAAGGTGAAAGGCATTCCAAAATATAGGACAGAGTGAGATTATTTAAGACTTTGTAAACCATAAGCAGTATTTTAAAGTAAATACTAAATTTCATGAGTAACTAATGTAGTGACATCAGAACTGGAGAAATGTGCTTGGATTTTCTTTTCCTAGCTAAGATTCTAGCAGCTGCATTCTGTACTAGTTGCAACCGATTGATGTCTTTTTGTGTACTCCTGAAAGTATTGTGTTACAGTAATCTAGTCGATTAAAAACAAAAGCGTGAACTAATTTTTTACCATCTTGCAATTTTATAAGGGATTTAACTTTTGTTATATTCCTTAAGTGAAAAAAGTTGACCTGGTAATCTGATTAATATGTGGTTTAAAGTTTAGGTCAGAGTCGAGAATTACCCCTAAATTCTTTATCTCCGTCTTGACTTTTAAGCCTAATGGATCAAGTTTATTTCTAATACCCTCGCAATATCCATTTTTGCCAATATCTAAGATTTCCATTTTCTCCTTATTTAGTTTAAGAAAATTACTGCTCTTCCACTCAGAAACAGAAGTAAGACATTGGGTCAATGAACCAAGAGAGATACTTCTTTGAAAAAGCTTGTTGGTATTGGGGCAAGGATACAATGGGAGTGTTTCAGTTGAGAAATTATTCTGGACAAATCAGGTAAATCTATCAGCTATCTATTTAATGGGATCAGCTTTGGTGGGATGTACTGTGTTATTTCTAATATCACTAATTTTGAGTTTAAAAAATATAAAAAAAAGCCTCACAGATTTCACTGGAAGTTTTTTAAGGCTGGGTTTAGCAAACAAGAGAATAAGACTCTTGGATTACCAGCATTAATATTTATAGTTTTAGAGAAGTATATTTATTTTTGTTTCTGTTAATTCCACACCAGCTGGGGGTAGGATTTCTTAAGTATAGTGTTTTGTTCAGTGAATAGGGCCTCATTTATAATGCTTGCATACAAACAAATGGAGACTGAAATGTGAGTATGCAACATCCGACGCAAACATCAGGATTTATAAAAGAAAACTTGCAGCAAAAGCTTACGTATATTTACTCAGACCCATTCGTATGCAATGTTTTGGAGAAAGTGAGTAATGACAACATGCTTGATCAAGCAGGAAGATGCAGCCAGACCAGTGAATTGGTAATTAATGCGCATAATAATTCATATCACTGAGCTGTTTTTAAAATGTGTTGATGTGACAAATATATTACACTTGAAAAGTGGAATGATGTACAGTCTCTATTTTAACTCTCTTTTATAATGGCCTATGCTCAGTATTTGCACTGAAGAACTTTTTTGGTTTTTCCTCAGTTTATATCAACTACCTGTTGTCACTTCTAAGGGAACTGGAAGACAGGTCAGGACAATCACTTTCTTCCCCTCATGCCTGCTGTGCTGGAAGCAATTAACTGACAGGTGAGGCACTACATCCAGTTTGTGTACTGTGTATGTGCACCTACATTAACAAAATGATTTTGCCAACATAAAAAAGCAATTTGCAGCAGTGGTCAGTTCTTTAAACATAATCAGAGCACTTAATTGCATTAATTTTGCAACAAGGAGACCAAGACACCAGTCCATTCATTGCATGGTAGGCTCATGCAAACTCCCGCACAAGACCAATTAAGAAACATCAATTAATCGAAACCTAAATAAAGTTCAACTGTCTGGTGGTGTCAGAGAGTAGTATAATGACTGTATCATCTTACTATTCACATGTCGAGACATTGTCTTTTAGTTCAGCAACACTTCTGACAGTTTTACAATGGCTCTTGAAACACTTTCCTAACCACCCCTATTACTAGCCAATCAGCTCTACCTGCCAGTTGCAGCACAAATGAGACAAAGAACCTTTGACATCCCCCTAAATTAAGCCTAATGTAGTCAGCAGTGCCTAGACAATTACGAACTTAAACAGCAGCTATAAAAGCGGAAACTCAAATAAAGGTAAAACTAGCACCATCCCTTTCTGTCACCAATTTAAGGTGCCTTCTTTTACACTCTGCAGTTCATTTTTAAAGAAGATGTTCATTACAACATAATAAGTTTTAGGTAAGAAATGTATATTTCCAAAGTTTAAATGTTTATGTCAAATTTAATTTAATATTGCACAGTAAATCATTATCAGTTCTGACTTTTGTGTACCGTGGCTTCCTTTCCCCCTCTATTACAATCAATAGACATTCCAAGAGATAATCCTCCTTTGCACTTTGATACAGTTCTTAAACAAAACTTAAAATTGCTCTCATATTCAAAACATAACAAAAATGACCTGAAAAAACCTGAATGTGACACCATGCATACATTTTCTAATTTGTTATATGTGTAACCCATGGCAACCATTTAAATAAAGTGAGAAAATGAGAGAGAGGGATGTCATAAGGTAATAATAATTCTTAGTTTTATTAGTGCTCTCATTGCAATAAAATATGTGTCAGAAAGGCATTTGGGGTTGGCCTGGCTGAATATGTTGACAGAAAAGGAGGAAAGAGACAAGAACATTGGCTATTTTTTTTTTTGATCTGCTGCAAAGAGGAGTACAAGAAGCATTGCCAGAGAGTATAGAGAGGAACTGGTTTAAAATGTGTGTATGCTTTTCTCCACTTACATTAATGTGCATGGTTTAGTCCTTCATTGTCCTGAAATCTTTCCAATAATTTTCAGGAATTCCAGTCATGAAACTCAGTTCTGGTATTAAGAGGATTTCACCAGCATAAGTCTTTCCAAAAGCCCTGGGGCCTCATGCATATTGCCATGTAAAGAATTCACACTATAACATGGCGTAAGAACAAAAGCGGAAATGTATGTACGCACAAAAAAAAATCCAGATGCATATATCTGTGCGAATGCCAACTTACACGTTCTTCCGCTACATAAATCCCGGTCAGTGTGAAAAGTAACGCACGTACCTGCTGTCCCGCCCCGTCTCCTCCCAAAATTAAGCCTCCTTGAATATGCAAATCAATATAAAAAGCCCTTAAGCTCAGTGTTCTGTGAAAAGGCAATGGCAAAAGCACAGGGGGAAATAGAAGAATTTCAGCGAATACCAAGTGGAGGCAAGGAAAAACATACTATTTGTTGGTTTAAACAGTGGTATAAAAAACAAAAGGAAGTTGATCGAGTGACATAGAGTGTCGGAGAAACTCGAAAGCTCAAAGTCACACAGTGCCCAAAATAAAAAAGAAGTTGTTAGATATCAAAGTCGCAGTGAAAAGGCAAGTCGTAGCCCACCATCTGAGCTTCATATTAAAGCTTATTAGGGTACAGAGAAAAAAAGTGGGAAAAAAACACGAAATGTCAACCTTAATCTCTAAATTTCCACTTTAATCACATAGTTTATTTTGTCATTAAAATAGAACATCATAAACTTCATCTTAAAATTGTTTAATTTACTAGTTTCTCAAACCCCATCATTACTAAAGTAGCATATTAAATGCTTTATTTTGTATTTGATCTTCTATGTGCTCTAAGCCATAGATTACATGTGATATCAAGGGCCTTTTGAACCAGAAGAAAAGGGTTTTTAAAGGCGGTGATCAGCATGAGTTGAAGCGCGTGCAGAAGGAACTCCGAGTCCAGCTCGCGGCAGTGAAGGAGCAGTACAGGAGAAAGTTGGAGCAGAAGTTGCAGAATAACAGCATGAAGGAAGTGTGGGATGGGATGAAGATCATCACTGGCTGCAGCTCGAAGCGGGGTGCCACCATCGAGAGAGACGTGGAGAGAGCAAACCAAATGAACAACTTCTTTAACAGGTTTGACCACCCTAACCCACTCTCACCTCGGAGTACTGCATCCTCCAACCATCTTTCTGCTGATACCAGCATAGGTGAGATATCCCCACCCACAATTACAGCAGCACAGGTGAGCAGAGAGCTGAGGAGACTTCGTACCAGCAAAGCAGCAGGTCCAGATGGAGTATCGCCACGACTGCTGAAGGCCTGTTCGTTGAAACTGGGGAGTCCTCTACAGCGCATCTTCAACCTGAGCCTGGAACAGGGGAGAGTCCCGAGGCTTTGGAAAATATCTTGTATAACCCCAGTCCCAAAGGTATCACGTCCTAGTGAGCTGAATGACTTCCGGCCTGTTGCTCTGACGTCATATGTGATGAAGACCATGGAGCAGCTGCTGCTTCACTACCTGAGGCCACAGGTATGCCACGCCATCGACCCTCTGCAGTTTGCATACCAGGAGAAGGTGGGAGCGGAGGATGCCATCATCTATATGCTATACCGATCCCTCTTCCACATGGACAGAGGCAGTGGTGCTGTAAGAATTATGTTTTTGGACTTCTCTAGCGCCTTCAACACCATCCAACCTCTGCTCCTTAGTAACAAGCTGACTGAGATGGGAGTAGATTCACACCTGGTGGCATGGATTGTGGATTATCTTACAGACAGACCTCAGTATGTGCGTCTTGGGAACTGCAGGTCTGACATTGTGGTCAGCAACACAGGAGCCCCGCAGGGGACTGTACTTTCTCCGGTCCTGTTCAGCCTATATACATCAGACTTCCAATACGATTCGGAGTCCTGCCACGTGCAAAAGTTCGCTGACGACACTGCTATTGTGGGCTGCATCAGGAATGGGCAGGAGGAGGAGTACAGGAAGCTAATCAAAGACTTTGTTAAATGGTGCGACTCAAACCACTTACACCTGAACACCAGCAAGAACTGGTGGTGGATTTTAGGAGGCCCAGGCCCCTCATGGACCCCGTGATCATCAGAGGAGACTGTGTGCAGAGGGTACAGACCTATAAATACCTGGGAGTGCAGCAGGATGACAAATTGGACTGGTCTGCCAATACTGATGCTCTGTGTAAGAAAGGTCAGAGCCGACTATACCTCCTTAGAAGGGTGGCGTCCTTCAAGATATGCAATAAGATGCTGCAGATGTTCAACCAGGCGGTTGTGGCGAGTGCCCTCTTCTACGCGGAGGTGTGCTGGGGAGACCTTGTTAGGGGACAAACTTGTTAGGAAGGCAGGCTCTATTGTAGGAATAAAGCTGGACAGTTTAACATCTGTGGCAGAGCGACGGGCACTAAGCAAACTCCTGTCAATCATTAAGAATCCACTGCATCCACTAAACAGTGTCATCTCCAGGCAGAGGAGCAGCATCAGTGTCAGACTGCTGTCACTGTCTTGCTCCACTGACAGACTGAGGGGATCGTTCCTCAGTAAATGCTAACATCAGTCAAAGTTATTGTCTGCTTTTACATACATTTTTATTACTCTTTAATTTAGTATTGTTTTTTTGTATCAGTATACTGCTGTTGGATTATGTGAATTTCCCCTTGGGATTAATAAAGTATCTATCTATCTATCTATGTGTGTGAATCACTACCTACTTCTTAAACGGGCTTTCTCAGGACACAGAATCCATAACTTGATATTACAGCTCTCTGAATAATTAAAATACTGAGATGTATATTTGATATCATTTTCATGATGATAGGAGTTAAAGCATATTAAACATGGGAACACGGTGGCACAGTGATTGTTCATGCCTCACTCAAGATGCTTGCTGCGCCACGCGCAACCTTCAGTGTAATAATTTATTGCAGCAATACTGTCTCTTTCAAACGTACTAACCTCCAATTCCTGTCCTTCCTTTTCTTTCTCCAAGTAACCAATCGCCACACAATTAGCCACGTAATAGTCGTTAAGCCATCTATAAGCTTAGAACGCCGAATCTTCAGATCTTTTAAGGAACATTGAAATATCATTATAGTACATGTTTAATTATTCCATCCATTTATCCTTCCCTTGTCATGCCAGCCCCAGCAAGAATACAGCGTGAGGCAGGAACAATCCGTGAACGGAGCGCCAGTTCCTCGCTAGCGCTGCAGCACCGTGTCCTCACATGTTTAATTACTAACAATATAGATTCTTTAAAGGAAGTTAAAGTTTTATCTGTATAATATACGTTTTGCTGCATTTCATCTTAAAAATGATATTGTCATCATATGTAAATACGTGCTTTATAAAGTGGGTCAGGTTGTGCACTATTATAACTGTATTGCAAGTTTACAGCAAGGTAAATGTACTTATAAGTACAAACAGTTCTACAAGGAGCACTTGATGGAGTGATTGAGTGCATTTATAGTTCTTGGGATAAAACTGTTTCTGAATCATGAGTAAAGGCTCTGAAGCATTTGCTGTATGAGAGCAGTTCAATAGACAGCATGGCTGAGGCAGAGTGTGCTTGATGCTGTATACTGATAATTCTCTTTCCAGTCAGCTGCTGTAGAGCTGTGATTCTTCACTCAGATACAGTGATATAAATACTCCGAGTGGTGCAGTGAGAGTAATATGGAAAAAGACGATCCGTTGTGGCAACACCTAACGGGAGCAGCTGAAAGAAGAAGAACAAGGTACAGTGAGAGTAACAAAGCTAAAACAGCTATGGTAGTTAGAATAGTTTGACCATTCTGTGGACCATTATATTGTTACAGGTTAATTAGAATCAGATGCATTAAACTAATAAACAGTATGTGGTTAATTTCAGTGTATTTATAAAGCCGCGTCAGGGATGTGCATCTAAAAAAGAAAGGGAAACCACACTGGAACAGTAGCACTGCTTTGACGCTGGGTGCTGCCAGTTTGCAAAACCGAGCGGAGAACTTGCGTACACCAGGGTTGAAACTACCGGAAAAATGTGCATGGCTTTACGCCAAGTTTAGGTTTTATACATCACGATTCGAACATGGAAACGTTTGTATGCAATATTTTTGTGTGTACGCACTGTTTATACATGAGGCCCCTGGACCTTTCTTTTGGACAATGAACTATTAAAGACTGATCTAATTCTTTAATTGTTGTCCCATAGTTTTACCTGTAACACTCAATAAACGTGGTCTCTTTTAATTCGACAAGAGTGAATTTGTCTTTGGGACTTATGTTGCAATTGATGTCATCAATATAATAGGTACAATTGTTGTATCAGGTAAGGGCAAAGGTGCCAATCAGTTCCTTTACACATTCATCCTATATGTTTTCTTTACTGTTTTGGTAAATCATATTCATGATATCTAAAACAGAATTGTTTCAGACGACTTTTGGGGAAATCTCAGCCATCAGGTACAGCCCTCCATCAATACGGCCATATCTGTAATATATATTTTCCTATGATCACAGCACATTTTGTGTCATAATGGTTCCTTCCAATTAGCTTGAAATCCCATTTCTTCATTACTCTCTTCAACACAACATTGTAGAATGGAATGGAAAGATTCAAGCTGGGTGCAAGGATGCTTGTCATCTTTATCTTCAGACTAGCTGAAATACCCAGCATTGCCCGGGAGGAAAATAAATTGGTTTTTTTTTAAATTGTTTGAGAAAAATATAATTAAAAAAACACAATAAATTAACAAACAATGAAGACTCACTAATGTGCTTGTCTTGTGGTCTTGTTATGTATGTTATCATGCAGTTGACGCATAAACATAAAAAATGCTGGCAGTCTCCTTCTGTTTGCCCTCTGGTTGTCGTTCCAAGTGTCAACTGGATGATAACATGCATACAAGATCGCAAGACCACCCCCACCCTACCCAAAAGAGGGTGGGTTAGGGTTGATTTCACCCTACAGTATTTTTAGTCGACCAATGCGCTCTAGCCATTCGGAAGTGATGCTGGAACATATATACATACACACACATACATTGGCTTTTATATATATATATAGATTGATTTCTGCATTGTCATTATTTCTTATGCATTTTAAGTCAACCTCTTCTTTCAGCTGAATTGAAAGTTAGAGAATAGACCCATCAAGAGCTTTAACACTTCCAGTGACAGAACCATGTTCTTTCAGCAACCCATTCAACATTTGTGTGGAATTTTCCATGATACTGGAAGACTGCTTCATTTCTGCAGCTGACTTCAATATAGTTGAAACTAAGTGGGAAAGCATTCCTCTTCAGGCTTTGCTTATTCAAAAGCATTTTAACTAACTGTCTTTCAATAATGGCCTCCAAGGAAAGATCCACTGATATGGTCATTTCAACAGAACTGGGAGTCTCTTTAGAAACTACAAGAGGAGAAGCTGTTTTGGAGTTAGCTGGAGAAAATCCATGTCTCTTGCTCAACTGTTCTTCCATAGTAATTTTTGTGATTGGATTCTTTATCTCACCATGCCTGCCATTTTCTGTTAAGGCTTCTTTAGACTACTCCACTATAACTTTGACTGGCTGAATTGGCTCTTCTGCAATGATGTTTCCTGGTTCAAGTGTGCTCTGTGAACCTCCAGCTGTCAATTCAGCTCCTCTTCCAAATTTGTTTTTTTTTTTTTCTGTGAAAAGCACAATACCTTGGGAACATGGACATCAGTGAGGATATCACAGGATGACTCTGTCGTAAAATTTAATTCCTCCTGTGAAACGGTTTTAGACGCAATTGCTCCGCCCAAGATACGCTGTAATAAGGTAAGACATGCTCCCTGGCTAAATGAAAGTACGCGATCACTGCGCCGCGCCTGTCGAACTGCTGAACGGCGTTGGAAAAAAGATGGACTGACTATCTCTAAACAGATTTTCAGGACTTCTCTTTTCAATTTCCAGGCAGAAGTTAAGAAATCGAAACATGACTTCTTTGCTGATTTAGTATCCCGCCATTCAAACAATCCTAGGGTTTTATTTAATTCAATTAATGCGGCCATTCACCCTCATTCTACGATGGAGTTAAATAGCACTGTTCATTCATGTGAGCAGTTTCTATCTTTCTTTGTCAGCAAAATTGATACTATCCGCCGTGGCATTGTTCAAACTAGCTATGAACTTCCTACTGTTAATCATGACATTGTTCTAGATTCCTTTGATCAAGTCTCACTTTCAATGCTAAAAAGAACTATTGACACCCTTAAACCAGCTTCCAGCCCCCTTGATATTGTACCACCACGTCTCTTAGTGGAAGCCTTTGATGTGTTGGGCCCATCTTTACTAGCCATTATAAATGATTCTATTAGTTCGGGGGTTGTGCCTTCATTTTTTAAACATGCTGCAGTCCGTCCCCATCTAAAAAAGGCAGGATTAGATCCTGGAGTTTTAACCAACTTTCGTCCAATTTCCCAGCTCCCATTTCTGGCCAAAATACTAGAAAAAATTATTTATAATCAATTGGTCAATCACCTTAACTAAAATAATTTATTTGAGACCTACCAATCTGGTTTTAGGCGTTATCATGGTGTTGAAACGGCACTCCTGAAAGTGTTCAATGACATCTCTCTTATTACTGACTCAGGTGATGTGGCAGTCCTTGTCCTCCTTGACCTGTCCGCTGCCTTTGACACCATTGACCATGAAATATTGCTGATGCGGCTCGAACATCTTGTTGGGCTTAAAGGGGCTGCTCTTAACTGGTTCAGGTCATATTTAACTGGTAGACACTTTTCAGTGACTTTAAATTCCTCTTTTTCATCTACTGTTCCTCTTAAATATGGTGTCCCTCAGGGATCTATTTTAGGTCCTATTTTATTCTCTATATACCTTCACCCTATTGGAGCGATTTTTAGGAAATTTAACATTTCTTTTCACTGCTATGCTGATGATACTCAGGTTTATATTCCCGTCTGCAACTCTGCAACAAATCAACTCCACAACTGTCTGTCTGAACTAAGATCCTGGATGGCCAATAATTTTCTTGATCTAAATCAAAATAAAACGGAGGTGCTTATAATGGGTCCACCAGCTTGGTCTTGGACTTCTCGGCTCTTTCTCTGCCTTTTCCAAACCTCAAGTCCGCAATCTTGGTGTTACCTTTGATAGCAACCTTTCTTTTGAGAAACAAGTAAATTCTGTTGTCAAGAGTTGCTTTTTCCAACTTCGTCTATTAGGTAAGATAAAGCCTTTTTTATCTTCTAAAGATCTTGAGAAAGCTACTCATGCTTTTATTTTTTTCTCGCCTCGATTATTGCAATTCGCTGTATTCTGGGATTAACACATCTCTGATACACAGGTTACAGCTGGTCCAAAATGCTGCTGCTCGCCTTCTGGTTGGGGCAAGGAAGTATGACTCTGTTTCTCCTATTTTAGCTTCGTTACACTGGCTACCTGTCAGTTTTCGAATTGATTTTAAAATCTTGCTGCTAGTTTTTAAATCGTTACATGGACTTGCTCCTGCCTATTTATCTGAATTGTGTGTTTTACACCAGCCATCTAGAGTGCTTAGATCTTCTGGTCAGTTGTCTCTTGTTGTCCCTCGTACCAAAAGTAAAACCAAGGGGGACAGGGCCTTTGCAGCTGCTGCCCCTCGCCTGTGGAACTCTCTACCTCATCATATTAAGGAGTCATCTACAATTGAACAGTTCAAAACAAGATTAAAAACTCACTTCTTTTCACTTGCATTCAGTGACCTTCAGTAATACTGATGGTTTTCCTCTTTGTGATCATATAACATCATTCCTATTTATTATCTATCTTATTTTATGTTTATATATTTTATTACTATTTATGTTTTATTGTTTATTGTTTTTTCTTTTATTCTGTTATTGTAAAGCACTATGTTGTTTTAAATGTGCTATATAATTAAAGTGACATTGACATTGACATTGATACTGAAGCCGCAGACTCCAGTTTGGGTGGGGGAACCTTAGTGACTTATGACAATGATGAATTTGCTGTTACTGTAAAACTTAGTGGTGCTGCAGTTTTTGGAACAGGTAACAACAAGCCTCTGAAACAACCATGACCAGTTTCTGCAGAAAATTATAGAGGCCAAGCATAGCCCAAGCGCAGTGCTGATTGAGGGGTGGCATTAGGGGCTAGGCATGACCCAGGGTGCTTCAGGGCTTGGTGGCAGGGTTGAGATGTGGCCCAGGTCAGCCTCTTCAGGGGGTGTCTGCAAAGACTGGGCACAGCCAAGGCACTGCTCTTCAGAGGTTGGCTGCAGCGGTCAGGCACGTCCCAGGTCAAACTGTTTAGATCACGGGTGATGAACTCCAGGCCTGGAGGGCCGCAGCCGCTACAGGTTTTCATTCTAGCCCTTTTCCTAATCAGTGACCTGTTTTCACTGCTAATTCACATGTTAATAGCCCTGTTAGAAGAATTCAGTCCTCTGAATTGATTTGTTTCCTCATTAAAATGCAGCCAAACAAAAATGAGATGTGAAATGAGCCAACAGATGACCAGCTAAACCAGTTTCTTAATGAGAAGCCAATTCTTGCTGTTAATTAAACCCGTTATTTAATTCCACAGCTTGTTGTTGCTCTCGTTCTGCCACAGCTGACATTTCCAAAACTGTTGATTTTCTGTTTTTCATAAGAACATCGTCAAAGTGTTTTGGTGACCTGAGAGATCAACCTTACTGAGACCTTCACCTTTCTTTATTTTCAGATATTGTGTGATGTGGCGGCTTGTTTTGTGTCTCATTATTGTTTGGCTGCTAATTCGGGGAAAAAGAAACAATTAAAGGGCCTGAGTCAAGTTAATTAAAAGAAGTAATTAGCAGCAAAAACTGCTCACTAATTAAGAAGATGGTTAGAATGAAAACCTGTAGCCACTGCGGCCCTCCAGGACTGGAGTTTGACACCCCTGGTTTAGATGATCATTGCCTGGTCTGGGGATAGCCCAAGCCGAGGTCTTTATATGGCAGCTGCAGAGGTCGGGCATGGCCCGGACTGGGCTCTTCATTTATCAGTTCTTGTCTTCTTCCTCCTTTTCCACTCCTGTAACAGAGTTATTTCATTCTCATGCGTTTTTATTGTACCCATATTTTATTTTAATGAGACCACTAATAAAACTAAGAATCACTACTACCTCAACACATCCCTGTCTTTTTCTCTCTCTCTCTTTATTTAAATGTTTACCAAGGGTTACATATTTTGTCCCCTACCTGCAATGTGCAGGATTCATCACAGTGAATTGTAAGAATTGTCACAAAATAAGGGTGTCTCAGGTCTGGGGTAAAAATGGCTCCCAATAATGTCTTTGTATACAAGTCAGTATATAGGATTTTGAAAAACTGTGATTATGTTTTTTCAATGTTTCCCAACTTTAACTAATAAATCAGGAAAATTCATGCAATATCAATTTAAAAACAGGCTAAATGTGTTTCAGATATGTTAAAAGATGGATGGAGTCAAACTGATGGCAAACATATAATAGGAGCTTATCTTTTTATTTTTAGAAATACTGGATCCAATTTCTAAAAAAACATATGAACAGAAATGCACTTAATAAAAGACTACTTCTCAGTCTTTTCCCAGAGGACTGTGTTTTGATGGAGGTGGCTTTTGTGCATTCTTACTACACACCCAAACCACTTTAACTGACTCATCTTGATCCAGACAGGTGACAGTTCTGCTTCAAGGTCTTCTCATATTGCTGAGGTCCTCACCCTGGAAGAAACAAGTTTCATTCATCGTTTGTCAGGAGAAACAGTAGCTAGCAATGAGAGAAGGATATTAATAATGTACCAACTCTAACCAGGACAGAATTGGGATTGTTTTTAATAAACATTGTAATGGTTATATGCAAATTAAACAATCTCAGCTAAAACCATTATACTTTCTATAGCCATTATGCTTTTTGATGATCTCATAACTATATAGATTAGGTATCTGTTTTGCATGTGATGATGCTAGTTACTGGCTAGGGTTAAATATAGTTCACAATCATTATATAGTCATTGTTATTCCAGTCTTGATTAAATATGTAATCACTAGGCAGTGCACAGTTTTAGAAGTAACAAAAAATCATACTGGGATTTGTGACATGCATGCATGGTACAGAACATCTTCCACAAGAGCCTAATTTCAGAGATTTGTACTCACAATCTCATTTGTTCCATTACTGCCCAGAGCTTGTGTGTTGGAGAAGAAGGGAATATAGACTGACAGGTAAATCACCTTTATTTACAGACTTGGCGCCTCATTCACCATCATTGCCTAGTACAGTGTTTATAAAATTGCTGCTGATCCAATTTGTTTGTCACACTCATGATAATTCTTATACTCAGTCTTTAAAAATGTCTACGAAGTAACTGAACTGCTCCACTTTGGAGAGCTGATCTGCTCTTACCTAAAGGGAACAAGCCACTCATTTCCACAAAAGCACCATGATCTCATTATTGATGGTGCTAATTGTCAGACCACCCACATGACTTTCTGCTTTGAGTCATTTAAGTGTGCACTTAGCAGCACAGTAGAACTAGGCAAAGAGGACAGTATGTATTATCTTTAAACAGATGAATACCCTCCACACCTCAGTAGAGCCTTGATAATTTGTCCAAGAAAATCATGAACATGAGAGAGAAATGACAAACTCTTGTTAGAGTACAACACTCACAATAAATGGTCACGGCTTAAAACAAAAATGTAAACATTTACTTTTATATTATTTAAATGTTATATTGGTAACATCGTGATTATCACTATTTTATGCTAATTTTTTACATGGCTGCATCCTTTTTGTGCATTTGTTCTTGTGTATCACTATTTTGGAGTTTTGGGTCTTTAAGATGCTACATGATATTGTTAATGTGGTCACATTATAAAATACTGATGTTTGAAAGAATGTCTGAACTTTACAAAAAAATATTTGCAAGACAACTTTGTTTTAGAGCATTTTTTTGGTTAGAATATTCTACTGTAGTTGCAAGGTCATGTTCCAGTCACTTTATGTTCCCTGACTTATTTTTGTGCCTTTTTATGTTTATTTAAAATTAAAAATGGAAGGTACTGTTGTATCCAGACACAAAAACTCGTCACACATGGGTTTTGCCCAAATGTTTTCTTATTTTTTTTATTTCAACCTTCTTTTTCCAACAAACCACCAGTTCACCACACCCTCTTTATTCCCATCCTGCCTTGTCTTTTAGTAAATCAACTATGTACAAACTCTTAAAGAAACACAGGGTTCAATTCTGGACATAACATTTTCCCCCCTTTCCTCCTTAATCTTCCGTTACATAGTCACTGAGCCAATGCAGGGGAACCCATGCCCCTTGCGGTCGATAATAACTTTGTGAAGAAATAGGAACGGTCTGGGAAGATAACCCCAAAGATGTAGCTTCTGTTGTGGGGCACGGGAGGCAAAAGCAACTGGGCGCTCCACACCATCAACTATCTGGGATAGAACAGCAACCAATGCCACAGCTGAGGCATCACATGTGACCAGAATGGGGGCAGCTAGGCTGAAATGAGCTAGTGTTGGTGGCCTTGTGAGCTGTTGTTTGATGTCATGAATTGCCTGTGTACAAGCAGCAGTCCAAACCCATGTAGCATCCTTTTTCAAAAGGGCTCTCAATGGTGTTGTTTTGTCAGCATAATGTGGTAGAAAACAAAGGTAGTAATTTGCCATACCCAAAAATGAAGCCAACTTGGTAGTTGATTTAGGCTCCAGCAAGGCTAGTATAGCATCCACATTCGACAGCAAGGGCTGGATGCCATTGCGCGTAAGTTTGTGTCCCACAAAGTCAATTTCTGGAGTGCTAAAAATACACTTTTCAACATTTAAGGTGGCCTGGCTTTGCTCCAGTCGGTGCAGTACCTGCTGCAAACGAATATCATGTTGTTCTTGTGTGGGGCCATGTACCACAATGTCATCTAAATATATCGACACACCAGGAATGTTTGCCAGTAGTAGTGACATGATCTTTTGGAAACAGCTTGGAGCTGAGCTTAATCCAAAAGCCATCCGTGTGAACCTGAAAACCCCCAAGTGAGAAACAAAAGCAGTAAAATCCCGGCTAGCAGCATGTAATGACACCTGTAAATAACCCTGTAACAGGTCCAATTTAGTGAAAACGGCTGAGCCCTGGAACTGCGTTGTGAGCTCCTCTGTTGTAGGCAATGGATATTTATCAGGAATTATGGCTTTATTAACTTCCCTTAAATCCACACACAAACGAATTTTGCCATTCTTTTTCCGTGCTATAACAAGATTTGATATCCAAGGTGAAGCATCAACTGGCTCAATGAGGCCAACCTCGTGCAAACCTTTCCAACTCTGCAGAGACCTCCTCACGTAGTGCCAGCGGAATCCGACGAAGGGGCTGAATCACTGCGGCTATGTCTGGGTTAATCATCGGCTTGTGGACAAAGCCATTGATGCAGCCAAGACCTGTGAATAAGGCAGGAAACCTCTGTAGCCAGGAGTCCACAATTTGCAAAATTTGGCAACCCTCAAAGTCTGATACTGTAAAGCTTAAAGCAAGGAAAAGATCGAGCCTCATGATGTTAGCTCCACCTGTTGTGATTTGGAAAGACACTGCTGAAGTGGTTCTATCTTTGTAACTCACAGTCAAAGTAACTGTACCCAGGACATTTATAGGAGACTGATCATAGCCAGTAAGTTGTACAGCTGCTTGTTTAACAGGCACATGAGAAAAAAAAACTGTCAAACGTGGTTTTATTTAAAAGAGACACTATAGCACCAGTATCTAGTAGGAGTGGGATTTCCACACCACCCACCATGCAGATGCAGTGTTTTAAGAATGTTGTGTTCTGCTGCACCCAATTTATAGGTTCTGGCAAGTGAGCACGCCGATACTCCCGTGCAGGCTCACGTGCAGTAACATTTGTGAGAGCTGACTGGCACCAGCGTGCGAAATGATTAAGTTTGTTACAGCAGCGGCATCACTGGCCTTGTGCTGGGCATGTGGCTACCCTTGTATTATGCTGATTTGACCCACAGTTTGAACAACGTTGCAATGTAATCACAGCTATGACTTTGTGCACAGGGATTTGATTTGAAGTCTCCACGTGCGCTCCTTGTAACTTTTGCGCATCCGCGATAGCGGTTTCTGTCTGTTTTCCTAGTGACACTGTTTTCTCTGTTGTGAGCCAGTTCATGTAAGGCAGAGAAGTACTGAGTTATCGACTCACCCAGCTGTTGTGCTCGTTGATGAAAATGAAAACGATGCATAAAGACACTGCGACCAGAGCTGAAATATGCCACTAATGCTGCCTTTGCTGCTGCATACGTAGGTGTGTCCGGTTGCAACGTGGAGAAAATGCGCTGCCCCTCTACTCCCAAACAGTGCAACAACAAAGCCCTCTTCCTAGCATCCGCCATATCCTGAACATCAAGGGCTACCAAATATAGTTTGAACGACTCAATCCATCTCTGCCAGGGCACCGGAGGCTCTCCTGGGATGGTCAGGAACGGGTTAGGAGGTGGTAACATGAACTCAGCCATCCTCGTCTGCCAAAATGTTGTATCCAGACACAAAAACTCGTCACACACGGGTTTTGCCCAAATGTTTTATTTTTTTTATTTCAACCTTCTTTTTCCCAGAAACGACCAGTTTACCACACCCTCTTTATTCCCATCCTCCCTTGTCTTTTAGTAAATCAACTATGTACAAACTCTTAAAGAAACACAGGGTTCAATTCTACATAACAGGTACCCCTTTGAGCAATGAATTAAAAGTCTTTAAAAGTGTTGAATACTCTGAAAAACTGTTTAGTGCCTAAAAACAAGTAACATTAAATGTTTTATTCTGTGTAAAGTAAAGTTTCAATGAGGCAACCATCTCATTCACCAAATCCCAACTGAATGAATGTCTTTGAATAGGGGGACCTGTCCCCGCCATCTATCTGGGAAAGTCGGGCAATTTCAAAGTAGCTGAGAGATCACCCTTGATAAAGAGGTTTGTTTCCAGAGTGAATGCTGCACATAGAAGTGAGTCAAAGTACATCTATCCAGTATTGTTCAGTCTTTACTAGTGTAAAATCATCAATTCTTAGTGTTCCATTGTGATGGCCTGGGTTGGCTTCAGGGTCCCTGTCAGCTTGGAAGCGTTGATAGAAAAACTAAGGATAAGCTGTACAAATGAGGAATCGCACAATCAAAAAAAAGTAGGTGCAAGTGCTCTGTGCTTTATTTACAAACAACCAATGTCCAAAAGTGCAGTGCTTCAATAAATAAATAATCCATGTTTACCCAATAAGGGCCTTGTAGCATTAGGAGACACCCGCCGATAGGTGCAGTCAACCATTAAAATTTACCTTGTGTTCTTCAGTTCCATTTCCCCACCCCAGGGGCCATGCTCCTACTCCCACCGTTATATCCTTGACATCTGCAGAAGCTTATTCCGAGTGCATATGTCGCTCCTGCTTTGTAAGGTGCTTAGCCAGGGAGACCCTCTTCAGCCCCATTGCACGCTGGCCCTAAGCTCCCCTTGCTGGTACTCACAACCGACCACCTTCCTCCACCCCAAACAGCACGGCTAAAAAACCTACCTCTTACTCTCTTTTTCCTTAAACCTCTGTTCCTTTTCTCTCTTCTTTTGTCTCAGTATTGTTTTCTTCCTCTATTTTGCCATGCAGTCTCCCCTTTATGCACCAAGTGGGTGCATGTCTTATCATCACCTGTTCCAAGGTATAAATGAAAACACTTGTTTCATCTGCTCACATATGAGCAGCCAAGCACCCTAATCAACCCACCTTGAACCTGCATGACCTGGAACTCATAATTATTTCATTCAAATACACAATGCCACAAACTTCTTCTTTCACTCCCATAACTATATCATATGTACAATTAATACAAAGTGTGAAATCAATGATTAAGTTGATTTACTTAATAAGTCCTCATTAATATAATGCATATTTCACTCCTTGTGCACAGGTTGTACACTCAATAATTGTCCTTAGGCTGTATTGATAGTTTTCTTTCCCTCAACTGAAAGACAGAAGAGTGTTTTGATATCTTTTCAAGTGGTTAAATTATATTTACGAGAATAAATATAATAAGGAAATGTTCAGTTTTGCCGTGAAAAAATGTTATTATTTTATGTTTATAGTAATACCATCTTGAGACAGTAAAGAAAGCAGAAGTGTATTATGCAGTTTATTTGGGTTAATAGCCTCTAGAAATGCTTTTCTGTTATAGTAAATATACAGGTGATTAACCAGCAGTTACACAGCACTGGTTTCTTGCTACAGTTCAGATTACATTTTCTCAGCTATGGTTTAATTCTTTGAAAACATTCGTCCCCTTTCTGTATTGTAAGCACTTGCCTGGTTGGCAAAGGATTATTAAGTGAGCCCAAGCAGACAGTTATCATTAATGGAGAAAGGCACTGACTGTAGACCCCTAAATAAATTCTGTGAGACATCAAAGCATGTGTATGCAGGCATGACAATAATAGGTGGATTTCTGCTACTGAGCAAACAGCACAAAGGGTATGAAAATACTATGGTTGCCTAACACGTCATCCAACAAAAGCTTGGAAGGAATGCCAGCAGAGAAGGTTTGAGGCAAAACAGCCTCAGTCTATTAAACTATTTTAATTCAAGCATTTCAAAAGACGCAACTAAGAGAGAAAACAATTTTTAACTTCATATTCTTAAACTTGAAAATTCAATTCTAGATGAGGTGGACTGGAGCCTTGTGGTAAGATGAGGTCCACAGACGCTGTACGATTGGTAACGGGGACATAGGCCAGGAGAAGAAGGTTGTCTGCACCTGCTGGGGGACTTCTCTTCGGTCTGCAAGATCGGGAGAGGGAAAGCCGAAGAAGAGTCAGACCTTTAAAGGGTCAACGTGACACACTGGATAAAAAGACAATTTCTTCAATTTAAACTCGTTTTAATGGATTTATTTATTCATATTTCACCCTCCACTTGCACTTTTTTTCATGGAGTATTTACTTATTTATTGAATATTTTGAGCTCTGCGCTTTTTGAACACTGTTTTGTTTGTTTTTAATGAAAGCACTGAACACTGTTTCACCATCCCCTTGTTTTGTGTGTTTGTCCTCATCTGCTCAGCTCATCCCAGTCATGACTATCAATGGTATTGGGTTCAAGAGGCTCACAAAAATAGGAATGGAAGCATGGAGCAACCCGCACTGTCACAAATGGTGGCAGTGGTGGGTTGAACTGGCGATGGGGACCAAAGATGTGGAGACACAGCAGCAAGTGGGATAGGTGCCTGACTTTTTAAAGAACCCACAAAACTCAAGCCTGAAGAGGAAATTTTAAGGATTTAATAGACATTTATTTATTGCTGATTTTTATTGTCATTTTAGAGTTCATTTTCTTTTTATGTCCTGTTTTTATAATGGGGGCTTGTGTTGGTTTTAGTGTATTTATTATTTATTGTTTGGTTTTAGTGCAGTGTAGGGCCACGCTGCCCATTGAGGCATGGCGCTTTTCTGTTCAACTACTGGCTTTTGGGGGGGGGGGGGAGGGTGTTGGCGGGGGTGTGTGGTAAAGTCAAGTCCACGGCTGAGGCATCTTTTAAATAAATAATTGCTGCTACTACACCGTCACAAGCCTATCTCAGCAGCATTGGGTGAGAGTCAGGAAACGCAGCACTAGTATAACCCAGCACCCACCCTTGCACACACCATTACTCACACAGGGGCCACTCTGGAAACCAATTAACCAAATCCACATATTTCTGGAAAATGTTGGTGGAAAGCCAGCATACCAGAGTAAGTAAACTTGGGAGAATGTGAGAACCCCACACAGACAGTGATCAGGTGCAAGATTCAAACCCTGAATACTGCTTCCATGATCCAGCATTGCTACCCACTGCACCATCAACCCACTTTCCATCCATCCATTTTCCAACCCGCTGAATCTGAACACAGGGTCACGGGGGTCTGCTGGAGCCAATCCTAGCCAACACAGGGCACAAGGCAGGAATCCAATCCCGGGCAGGGTGCCAACCCACCGCAGAACACACACAAACACACCCACACACCAAGCACACAATACGGCCAATTTAGAATCGCCAATCCAACCCGCATGTCTTTGGACTATGGGAGGAAACCCACGCAGACACAGGGAGAACATACAGACGGGAAGCGAACCTGGGTCTCCTAACTGCGAGGCAGCAGCGCTACCACTGCGCCATCGTAACGCCCGCCCACCCACTTTCCTAAATTGTTTATTTTATTTTTGCGTGATTCTTAATCACTAGAAAGGGTTAATAAACAAAACCAGTTGTTATGCAAATTTGAAGTCTTGTAAGGAAATTCAGTACTCTTAAAGTGTAACAAGCTGGGAATAAATCCAGACAAAGTGAACGCCTTTTGTTTGTTTAAATTAACCGTCCAAAACAAACAAGTAATGCAGATCTGTTTTTGGCATGTTTCTTTTTGGTTCTTAGCACAGTATGACAAAACATGGGCTGCGTATTCCAAATATCCAGCTGCCATCCATGTCCAACTCGACATGCTTTTCAGGACAACCGGTCAGTGTGTGCTTCACTCAGTCAACTGCCATGTTCTAAACTGTACATATGCTGAAATTACTCTGGCAAGCACATGTCTAGTAGTTAACTTCAGCTCTTATTTTCAAAACAGGAAGAAATTCTTCTTCTATATTAAGCTCCTCACTTAAACCCACAGCACTACAAATACTCGAGAGGCACACACTAGAGCTCCCATGGGGCAGTCAGCGCCTCAGTAGTTTTAAACCTGTTGTGGTATTCACATAATCTGATAAACAGGATCTCCTCCCAACTGACACTGGTGAAGGTCCAATGGGGGATCAATTTTTAGTACAGCCTTTTGTATAAGACAGAATTGTAATGTCATGTGCCAGCTTATGGCCAATGTCATCATCAAAGTGCAACATCATAAGCACCAAAACCATAGGAATGAAAACTCAGGAGATCTCCTTAATATCTTTTTGGTTTTTCCTAGACAAAAATGAGATCAGAAAGAAATAAAATGGAGACATAAAGTATGTGGTAGTCTCACAAGTGTCTCCTCTTGAGTTTCAACAGACCTCAGTAAAGTCACACATTGGGCTCAGATCATCCAAGTAGTTTCTTTTTTTTGCAATTTGAAAGTGCATTGTGCTTTCAGTAATATATAGCGAAATATGTGAACAGTTGTTTGTGGTAATAAAACACTTGGCTATGATTACAAACCTGTAGCCTTTCATTATGAATAATCTTTTTAGTTACTCTAATTTATATTACTGTGTAGGTTGTAGATTCAAATCCTACTACAGACACCTGTGTAACCATGAGAAAGTCACTTCACCTGCCTGTGCTCCAATCATATCTCAGATGTTTTAATTCACCTTGGATAAAGGCATCAGTCCAATGCTAAGTGAAAAATATGAAGACAAGACTAGGAAGAAATCTCTCAAAACTTAAACTGCTTTGCAAACCAGATTCTCAAGTTTGACTCCTTTTGGTTCAGTTGTATCTCATGGCTCTTTTTTGTCTAAAACTACTTCTCCTAAGAAATTTTAGGAGAAAAATCTGTGACAAAGTTGATTCTTAAATGAAAAATGAATGAGAATCTCTTGTAAGTCTCACGAGCCGTCAAAGATCAACCTTTGAGTAATAAAAATGACCTATGGGACACTCAAATATGGCAAAGGATAGCTCACAACAAGTGTAAAACATTGAAAATGCAGGAGGGCGTTTGTCTGATCCGTTGATCTCTTTATCTTCTTCATTGAATTTCTCTCATTTGTGTTTCATTAAATAATGTATTTTTTGACATTTTGTGACTTTTGATTATTCTGTGTTGGAGATGCACTGAGGTGTTCTTCTCCTGCTATGGAATGAATAACTAAATTTGTTGTCGTAACTATTTTAATTTAAAAATTGTATTTTTAATTAAATCATTCTGGTGAGTCATGATTATCAATTTCAATACATTCATGGAATTAATAAAATCACTTTAATCCTAACCTTTTTTTAATTCACTGTATTTAGTAGAAGGTTAGTAAGGACAGCGAGCAGGTGGGATACATCTGGTACTGTGAATTTGCCCCAGTAAGAGTGTGTATGTGTACACTGTAGATTTGTATGTGAAAATGGGTTCTGGCTTGTTGACAGAGCTGTTGCAATTTTTGCTTCCCATAAACAGATTATGAAATTCATCAATAAGCATATGGTTATTTAAATGTCCAATTGCTTGAATTACCTGCCACAATCTTACATGAGTTTATAGGATATGAATCAATACCATATCAAGGAGGCGATGCAATATTGCATTATGTAAATGGATTAGGTACACTGTCATACTCTAAAACATTATTTATATATCCCAGAAATTGAAAATACCTTAATACACAGCATAGACACTCAATCCTGATATTACCCTTTAGTGTCAATATGAAATAATGTCTCAGAAATTACATGAAATATTGTGTGCAGATATGTTTTTCTTAAATACAATACAGGATAGTAAAAATGTTTGCTAAAGAAACCTTTCTATTTATACTTCACTTTGATACAATAATAATTGCATAAATATCTAACACCGGTATCACTATAATTTTATGCATTAGTTATTTAAATTTTAGCATGTTGACAGAAAAATCATTTGACTTCCCAAAGGAGTGCCTCCTATTTCTGTAAAAAAAAAAAAAAAAAAAGCATGTAAAAATCAAGATGCAAAAAAATATAGAGTTACATACTCATATGATAATGCGGGAATTATAAATAAACATACATTGTGAAATATGACATAACTATTAACAATGTGTCTTTGAAGTAATAAAACGTTGAAAAAAAGAAAAGAAAATGAAATATCTAAACTTTTAAACCTCCTTAATTAAATTATTGTAATTGTTAAATATTTTAATTGTATTCTATTTTAAAAATGGCTAAATTTCTAAAATGATATTGTTCTCTATCATGATGTACAGATATAGAACAGGAAAGGCTATTTTTGGGCACAGCTGGTCATCTTGCTAAAACATTTTTTTTTCTTCTTGTTTTTGAAGGATAGCATTCATCACAAATGATTCCTCAAGATATGATCCATACACCTCATCTCAGAATCCATTCTCACCCCCCAGGGCAGTGTTAAAATGAAAATAAACAGGGGAGCTATACCCAAGAGAGACAATGTCATTATGACCCATTTGTCATTTCTGCCACCTTTTTAAACTTTTATTGGTTTTTGCTGTTAGCTCTACCATCACCCTTGTTTGATTGCAGTGGTGTGATTATTCCTTGTGTGAATTTATTCCTTCTGTGGGTGAGCAGTAAGTCATCTTTTGTTGATTTTTTTTTTGTTACAAATCTAAGTCTCACTCCACTTTTAATGAGGACAATGTCAATTTGTTGTGCAGTTGTGTTTCTTATTTTTGCTTTTAT
>JANRMT010062790.1:58251231-58272880 GCA_026402145.1 Polypterus bichir lapradei | reverse complement strand
CATTTCTAAATCTAACTAGCATAGCCATACATTCAGAAAATAATCATACTATGTAACAGAAACGTTTTAAGAATTGCATGGGCTTGTCTTCTTTATTGAGCTCTGTCAACATCCAGGTGTACTGGAGAAAATTATGGTGGTCTCTGTACTAATGATTCTAAAATCAAAATGCAAGTACTTAAGAAATGCTTAAGAAACAAAGAGGACTGTGTACTAAAAAAACAACATGTACAAATATGATACAAGTATGGTAAAAGCTACAGTATTTTGAATTTGTATTTCACTTAACGCAATGATGTGTGACCGTGTTTTGAGCCTGTAGATTTTACAGTGTTAACTACTCAACAGCCATACATTAGTAAAACTGGAGATACCTTTCTGAAAACTCAAGTAAAAATAAAATATGTCAATTAGCACAGTACTTGAGTTGATGTTTTAGAGTATCTGACAGTAATTACTCTTAAGTACAAGTAAATTGAGGATCTCTTCCCATTTCATATCCATCCATCCATTTTCACTACCCACGTATCTGGAGCAGGGTAACAAGGGAAGCATTGGAAACAAGGCAGAAATAAACCCTGAACAAACCACAAGACCAGTGCATGGTGAACACACTCACACGCACTCATGCACACACTAGCATTATAGTTTACATCTAATATATATTTATAAGAAATGAAAAATGATCCATTCAATGCTTAGAATTGCACACGTTCCTTTTTGCATTTCCAGGATGTCTTGTGTATGACGAATGAGAGGGAAGTTGCACTCAGGTGGAGGTGCACTGAGGATTGGTACACACACATTAGGGATGAATTTAAGATTACCAGTCCATCTAACCTGCATGTCTTTGGATTGTAGTAGGACAACAGAGGAAACCCACATAGAAATGGGGACAATATGCAAACTCCAGGCAAGGGAGCACCCAAGACTTGGCCACAAGTCTCCTTCTTGTGAGGCAGCAATGTTACCAATGCACCACCATGCCACCTCATTTTTATATACAGGTATATAGTCAAAAAAATGTTTATACAAGCAAACAATTTAGACTATCCTTCTTTTGTGTACATTATAATAACTAAAGTATAAGCCAAGTATCTGCAACTTGAAGTGGTGACATTCAACTTGAGAAGACATCTTAATGACTGTATTTCAATTCAGCAAGGTAGGCGCTAATAGGAGAAGCATACAGGCTTCTCCCTCCTTTTAGAAGGGGCGAATCCATTCCTAACAAACCCATTACAATCTGAACACCTAATTACGATTAATTTAAAATTAAATTTATTTTTAAGCATTTCCCACTCCCCAAAATAACTTCCATTACTTGTTCAAATAACAATGAACTACATGAAAACAGGCAGAATAGGTTATAAACCCTAATAATATTTAAGAAAGCACTTTGCCTAGTTTTGCATTCAACGGAAAGGCCTTTTGTTTTTTCTTGGGTTCTTCCAAGGGTAAAGCGAGATGAAACGTGAGGAATGTGCTGTGGCTGAGTGAACCACAACACACGAACACACAAGTACATTATGATGCAGCCTATGGATAGGTCCAAACCTGTTTGGCAGGCTGCTGCAAAGACAATATCTAAACACAGCAGCATCAGCTGTGGAAATAACTCAGACTTGTCAATGTGCTTCAATGACATCCAGCCATGTCCCATCATGTGGACTGCAGCGAGGTGTACTTGGGCAACTGCGTAGATGATCGGGTGTTAGCACTATTGGTGCATATTTGGTTCTTTGTATACATTACTTTTTCTAAGCTGGGGAAGTCATATTTTAGATAACTGGCTCAGTAAAACATTTTGATAATTTGTGTAGCTCTTTATTTTCTGGTGTAATATTGCAGTATCGAATGTGGCTAGCAAAATATATGACAGTTAAAGTAGCCATTTATGATTGAAAATGTAGTGAGATAGAAGTACAAGCAGACAGTAAATTGTATACTTAAGTGAAACTGAAATATTCTCAAAATACTCAAATACAGTAATAAAATATTTATATTTCTTTACTACACCACACTGAGATTTTATTATGCAAAGCACAAAAAGCTTGCAAAGATCAAAAAGCATTTAACATCAAGCCTCTAGAGTTCACCAATAAATTCAAACATTTATGAGAACGTTAAGAATCAGGATTATGATCAGCACAAAAAAAAGTGATTAATTATTCCATAAAAAGCAAAAAAATAATTACATAAACCGCACATCAACATAATCAGTTATTCACATATGGAAATGTTGGTTGGAACAAATGTTGCAAACAGGTTGAAGGCTTTGTTCAATAACATTTTGAAAGTCTTAAAGTCATTTGCTTTGATTACAAAAATAAATAATAGAAAAAAATCACAGACTCCGCGAACAATTGTTTTGGCGAATTGCAAATAGTTTTGTTAATAAAAAATATTTGAAGACAAGAACAAACTATGGCACTTTTATACTGCACCTAAACTTCCATTCTTATTCTCCTCTCCAGGAGAACAAGTTGAAGCATGGTACGTTGTGTCTGCAGGTAATTATTCTCAGATTTTCATTGGCTGTAAGTTGCGTTCATTATTATGATCAGGTGTAAAGTTCTGAGCACTTCATCAAGGCCCGGGGCATGCACTATCAACCTTGTACAGACCTAAATTTTTCAGTAGGGAGAGGGGAACTGTAAAAGTCCCTGGCCAAAGATCCAAAAAATGTATTCTTTATTTTATAAGTAAATAAAAAGCCAAAAATAAATTAGGATTCCACAGGAAAATGTCCAAAGCACAAAAAATAACTTTAAACTTAATGAAGAAGACAAAGTTGTGACTATTTAAATAAAGAATAGCCAACAAAATAAAGAACAGGACCAATTCCATAATAAAAAAAAAAAACATCAAAACCAAAACATAGAGCAAAAAAACACAACTAATAGTTTTAATAAACTGTTAAAAAGGTCAGAAGAATAAATCTAAAGTTACAAATTTCAAGAAGAACCCAAAGGGAAGGCAAATATCTCGAGCAGGAAATGTTAATGATTACATTATTGTTTTGATGTGTTTTATTTTTTAAACTATTTTTTCACGTGTTCCCAAAATCAGATATTTGCATGAGTTGTTGAAGCTCCTGATTATGACTTTTATTTATGGAAATTCCAACTTCGTAAAACTCATCTAATTTTTTATTTTCACCCGCCATTATGCATTTCTTATGATTGCCACTATAGTTTATTCCCATCATCAGGACCGCTTCACATGTTGCAGGAGGCATGTCCACGGAGGTTATCCCTTTGGGTAACAACGCAATGGGAAAAAAGGTC
Organism: Polypterus bichir lapradei; assembly: GCA_026402145.1. Classification (NCBI taxonomy): domain Eukaryota; kingdom Metazoa; phylum Chordata; class Cladistia; order Polypteriformes; family Polypteridae; genus Polypterus; species Polypterus bichir. The sequence goes on along the minus strand of JANRMT010062790.1, from coordinate 58,269,590 downwards.
ATCAAGGAATTTACTCTATTTTCTGAGTTGCAGATTTAAAAGCCTTTTTCAAATCACTCTTTCTTTTCCTGGTTCTCACATTTTTGTTTTACTTTTGGTTTTGACACTCGTGTCTTTGATATCCCAGTTTTTACTTTTATCTGTTATTTGTCTATTCTCAAGGTCATTTCTCAGATTTAGTCTTTTCACTGACATAACAGCTTCAGCAAAAGGCAAAAGCAATAAGTGCCTTAAATAGGACTTTTACATAACACCTGAAAACTCTACCACATAATTATAGAGGCAGGGGCTGGGGCAATAATAATTTGTAAGTATTTAATTAATAATTGATCCAAAACAAATACACAAATGTCATTATTTTGCAGAAGAATTTCATTACTTGGCAATAATTATGGAATTATTCTGCAAAAGTATTGCATTATTTTGCAAAGATATTGCCTGCTTTAAGCAAGTATCATGCATGCTTTGGTTGTCTAGTGACAGCTTGTGAAAGAGAGAAAGGGACATTCAGCATGTGTGTAGCTATTTTTTTAGTTGGAATAATTTACAAATTTTGACCGTGTAAGGAAAAGGACTCTGATTTCCTTCAGACATTCAGTGGACACACAGTTAGTGCCCCAATCCTGAATATAGTTAATCTCACTTTTTCAGAATATTATTGTCTGATGAGGTTTTCTGATGTCTTACAGTTTAGCACTGTATAAAGACAGGATTCCAGTCTTTTATGTATGTCAAGCTGCATCACCTTTTACTTCTCCTAGAATAATTCATTTTCTTAAAGTTTATGTCATGTTGCCAACAACAATTGTAATCTTGTAATCCCTCCTAGAAAATGCTTTAGCCTTACGCAATCACCACTTGCGAAACTATTTTTTTATTTTACAAATCATTGTGTTGTAGTCTATTCATGTGGCAGGTGAGAGAATATACAGTAAATATTCTATTGGATTCAAGATTCAACTATGAAGATGACAGCAAATGTGATACTCGAAAAAGCTATTTCTTCCTAGTGATTGTCATGGTGACAACATTTTGAGCTGTGCACATTTTTGCCACCATATCTTGGCAAACTATTTGGAGATTTGGCAATAGTAGGAGGAATACAGCCGAGGCTATGCTCAGCACAGATCAGAAAACATTGTCCTCGACTGGCAATATTATTAAGAGGTAGAAGTACCAATTTCATGAATTCCTAAACCCAGCAGATACATTCTTCTTAATCAAAGTGGTGCCAGGACCTTTTCTTCAGATTAGATCTACTTCTATGGCTGTCACTGCTATAATTGTTAAAATGTATAATATTGATACAGCAGCAGGGAGGCTGGGATCCATCCGGAATTGCTGTGATATTTTGGTTAACATGCCTGTTCTGCCCCACATCTTGTTAGTTGAGACTGTTATTTGTTGAACTGTGCTCCCCCTTTTCTTGTCATTTATTAACACACCTGTCAGTCACGTCCCACACTCACAGTGGTACTATAATAGTCTATGAAACTCACGTAAAGCACATAGGTCCCATAATAAACATTTGAATACAATACACCCCATGTGTCTCACGTAGGCACCCCTTTATCTCTTGTTTCGGTCACGTCCAAAACGTATCCTTAGGATATATAAACCCCTGTGTCTGGTTAGTTGTGGTACGCAGCAATTTGAACCTCTGTCTACGCGCTTCTCTTCGTCTTGATCCAACCGTGGAAATCACTCACCTTGTAAGTGTCTTTTAAAGCTTTATTGTTTAATGTACACTGTCTGCTATGTATTGCTTTGTAAATCGTTCTTTATTGTCTTTGATTGTACACCTGTAAATGCCTGTATGTTTCTTTTGTATATATTTCAGTTTACAACGAAGTACGTCCAGTAAAAGCCTTCAAGATAGCTCGCTCACCCCTTGTCATTTTTTATGTGGATGTACTGAGTTGTTTAAGCTCTCTGCGGCCGCATTGCAGAAGGACAGTGCGGAGTGAGGCAGAAAAGTGCTATATAAATAAAATGTATTATTATTATTATTATTATTTGTGGATGAGTTTATAGTTTTGGCCTCCTATGTGGGGCATTTGGGCTTTGCTATTTACCTGAGTCTGGCCACACAAACACTAACTAAATGAGCACTACAGGATACAAAAGTATTTTTCCTATTTCCCATTTTCAGATGCTAATTGCTGAGCCATACCAAAATATTCTGCAATCTCTGCTAATCATTGCACTTTAAAAGCTCATCCTGGTATTCTGTGAGGCTAATCCCACAAAGGTGCTAGGGGGCCCTAAAAACACCATTGCTGTTTTATAATGGTAAAGACTGTGTATAGTGTTTTTTTTTTCAATTCTAGGACCAAGTTCTCCAAATAAATTGATATAATATATTCACATAGGCCAGAAGTGCAAACCTACAGCTTTGAATTGTACTGGACCACATGGCCAACAATAATATGGGTTCTTTACATTTGAGATTGTGGTGATGCATGTTTGAAGTCTGTGTTGGACATAGTAGGTTGGCTGGGCAGCCCAGGGGTGTTGTTTAGCAAATTGGCTGAACGTACATTCAAGTGGAGATGTGGCCAGCCCCCCCAGTTTCCTTCTTTTTGCTCGGATGATCGTAATCAAGGCATCTAAGCCCATAGTTGTGTATAAATGGAGCTTGAATAGAAAGATTGGAACAAGAAAAAGAATTCAAAGAAAGGCTAGGTTAAAGGAAAAGCAGAACAGTGAAGATTGTGGCTGAGCTGGTGCTGCTATGGAGAGGAAGCAGGTGGTCTGGAATGTGGCCTAGAGAGGAGCGAGCGGAGTGCATTTACGGGGCAGGATCGCTCCTGCTAAGCACTTAAAATGCAGAAACAACCATTCGCTCTGAGTGAGCTACCACTGAGGGCCAAGGGATTGGCGGTAGGAGAAAAGAGTAAGACTTGCAGGGTTCTCATCAAGGCAGAGGAATGGCGACAGGGGACACAAACTGGATGAAAAGAGTTGACTGCACCTGTCGGAGGATGAGACATCTGTTTTAGAAAGAAGTACAGAGGCTCTTAATGGTTTTTAAAGTGACTGATGCTGACTGTTTTAACCTGGACTTTAACCTATTTATTGGACCATTGTTTTAATTGATTTTTAACTTCAATCAAGCAGTTTTTATTGAGGATTATTTCTTAATTTACTATGAAGACTGCTGTGTACTTTATTTTTGTTTTGGAATGGTATTTATTGAAAATAGAATCATTAAGTATGTTTGCACCACCCCTTGCTGTGTGTGTCCACATTGCCCAGTCCATCCTTGTTTCATGACTATCGATTTTCCCATGTTCAAGGCAGTGTGCCAGCTGCTGGCAACCCGGGCATCACAGAGACGCAGAAAACCCAGAATAAGCAAACAAGCACTCAGACAGGCCAAAGCCAATTTCAAATTACTGAATCTATAACAATGACAGCAAGTATTTAAACAAGTTGGAGTCAAGGCAGATACCGTGTCAGAAGCAGGGTTGGTCTAAGTAACATGCAAAAGACAGACTGAGATGAAAACAACTCCCAAAATTTAATACTAAATAAGCAGAAAATTGAGCCTCAAATAGTAAGTCAAACTGCTAAATGTTGCACATTGCAGGATGAGCTAGAGAGCTGACAAATATGAAACAAATAATGAAGAGACATAACATTAGTTTCCTATACATTACAGATATATTTGATATAGCCGATCATTATTTATTAAAAAGATGGAGACCCCGTTCCTAACAAATGTAAGGCAATCCAATTAATATACTTCAACAAATTTCAGCTATGGTACAAACCAGAGGTATTCCAGCTGAAATGGACTAAGTAAAAATGTTAAAGGAATTTATGCTCCATGGTTTAACAGAAACTAAATTTCGGCAGCAGAGACAGATTATAACTCATGTGTAGATCAGACACCATTAAATGGTTGTGAGATGAGAGTTGTTTTTTCCCCTTTGTCTGTTTTTCTAATTGGAATGAATTAGATATAGACATGGACAAATTTGTTGGTACCCCTCCACAGAAAAAGAAGAACCCAGAATTCTCTCTGAAATACCTTGAATTTGACAAAAATAATTGGCACCCATCATTGTTTACTCCATATTTAACAAAAATCAGACTTTGCTTCAGAATTCTGATTGAACTGAATATTTAAAATACTAACACAAATGAAAATGGCATGGCCAAAAATGCGGGGACCCATAACCTGATATTCTGTTGCAAAACCTTTAGAGGCAATCACTGCAAACAAGCAATTCCTGCAGCTCTCAATCAGTCTTATGCACCTGTCAATGGGTAGTTTGGCCCAATCTTCCTGAGCAAACTGCTCCAGCTGTGTCAGGTTTGAAGGGGGGGCTTCTCCAGCCTGCAAGGTTCAGTTCTTTCCATAGATTTGTGATAGAATTCAAGTTAGGGCTCATAGAAGGCCACTTCAGAATAATCTAATGTTTTGTTTTTAGTAATTCTTGGGTGCTTTTAGCTGTGTGTTTTGGGTCATTATCCTGTTGGAGGATTCATGAGCTGCAACTGAGATAGAGCTTTCTTACACTGGGTGGTACATTTTGCTCCAGAATTTCATGATGGTCTTGAGATTTCATTGTTCCCTGAACAGACTCAAGGCACCCCATGCCAGATGCTGCATAGCCAGCCCCAAAACATAACTGAGCCTCCTCCATGTTTCACAGTAGGTATGATATTCTTTTTTTTTTAAATCTTCATTTTTCATGTGTGGGTTTAGAACTGATGTGACTTGCCAAAAAGCTCCAGTTTTGACTCATCTATCCAAATGATATACTGACAGAAACATTTTGGATGGTCAACTTGCATTTTAGAAAATTTCAGTCTGGATTTTTTCTGTTTTTCTTTCAACAGTGGAGTCCTCCTGGGTCTTCTTTCATTGAGCCCACTGTCACTCAAAAAGCAACGGATGGTGAGATCAAATACTGACGGACCTTGGCCATGGAGTTCAGCTTGTATCTCTTTGGAAATTGTCCTTTGCTTTTTGTCTTCTCACTATCCTTCTATCCATTTTCGGGTTGATTTTCCTCTTGTGGTTTTGTCCAGAGAGGTTATCTACTGTCCCATGGACCTTAAAGTTCTTAATACTATTTGCATCTGTTGTCACAAAAAAAATCACACTGTTGGAGATATTCTTCAACATACTTGTCTATAATTTTCTTTCAGAGCTCCTCAAACAACTCTCTCCTTTGCTTTCTCTGGTCCATGTTTAGTGTGCAATACATTATGATACCAAAGAGCAGAGTGACTGCTTTTCTCCATTTAAATAGGCTGAATGAAAAAGTGCATGATTGGAGACGTGTGTAATGCTGAATGAAGAAAATAGCTAGTTTCAAAAATCATTCTAATCCAATTATTTATGATCTTTTCTAGTGGTACCAACAAATGTGTCCAGGCCATTTTAAAATATCTTTGTAGAATAAGCTATACTCTGTCTTTTTTCACACTTGATTTGCTTTACTCAATAACATATCAAAGGCATGCAAATAAACATGGGACAAACTGCTTTTCATTTAAATTCAGGGGGCATACAACACTTTTTCCAATGAGCTGTAAGGGTACCAACAAATTACATTGCATCTGTAATGTTCCTGGCTTAAGTTATGTCTGTTGTGAAGCATAAACAGCACACATTTTTGTCTGCTGTATAAAAATAGCATGAGCCAGGTTTAGCACCATTAGAATAAAGAAACTGCCGCTGGGTAACGTTTACATTTCTTATTAAATGTCTGGAACTGGTCTGCTGCATACCAGTTCGGCATCAATGCATTGTAACTTTTAAAAAAAGTCATAGTATGGATATCATCACTCAAAAACTCAGATATTGTTCCCAATTTCAAGCCAGTAAACCACAATGAACTGAATAACAAGATGATGGATTTTATGAACCAGCTGCTGCACAAAAGTCAATGATTACAGAATGAATTTAGTACAAAAGCCAAAGCAGTGTTTCGGTAAAGAAAATGTTTTATTGTTCAACTGATGAAATTTGTTCAAGGAAGCATACAGATTTTGAGATTTTCACTTGACAATGGAGAATGTTGCCCATGACTATTGTGCACAGAAAATCAAATACGGTGCTGATTTTTGGCAGTACTGAGCACACTAATATGATTTATTATCTGTGGTAGAGGGCTCCTGGGTGTACAAATATAAAAAAGTGCAATTTCAAGCAGTTATATCATTTTTATTGCAGTAATTGCATTCGAGCCAATTAAGATTGGATGCCACTAATCACCAGATTATCATTTGTTTATCAATCCCTCTTTCATTCTGTCCATTTTCTGAAACATGGTCAACAGCACTGGAATCCAATAATGAAAGCAACTGGATACAGGTAGGAATTGATCCTGAGCAAAACATCAGCAAATTTGAGACACATTAACACTAGACCTATGTAGTGGCATAATTAAACTTTGATGGCTTTTGGGAAAAGAAATTAAATAGACCCCCTCATAGGAAATTAAATTAAATCCATTTAAAAAATGTCCACCATCATTGAAATCTGTCAAGCATATAAGCTACATAAAAGGTCAGTTGTCATAATAAAGTTTTATCAAGTTATAGGGATAACACCATTAATCTTTAAATTCCAATGTCTAGTAGGCAAGCATGTTAATAATAAAATTTGAAAAATAACTACTGACCCAATCGTTCTGCCAGTAGTTCCGCCGCTAAACTTATGTAGAGACACTAATCTACTTAACAGCATGTCTTTTGTCTATATGCTTGAAGATATGGAAATATACACATTTCACACCAAATGCAACCCAGTCTTTTGGATGTAAAATAGTAAATTAAACTATTTTGATACTGTTTCATAGAACCACTGCCCTACGTTTATCCTGCACCTAGGCATTATCCATGTGGATTTTGTATATCCCCCTTGTGTCGGTATGAGCTTTCCCTCAAAGTATTGTAGTTTTCTACCATCTTTGTTGTGTTTCAGCCAAGGATTCAAATTCAGGTTTTCAATCTCTTTAGTCACTTTTGATTCTTTTATTTATGTTAATGTTACTTTTGTTGATTATTTACAATATTATTTTCTTTGTTTTTGGTTGGGTCTACAGTATGTATGTAAGCTGCCAAGGTTAGGTTATGTGTATTTTCTGAGTGGTTCCCCAAGAGGTTAGGCCTCCTGCCAATGACCACCAGAAACTGCCCTCTGCCTTATAAATCCATCGTAGTTCCTGGATGTGTACAGTATGTTAGGGTTAATTGGCAATTTCAAAGTTGCCTCCTGTGTGAGTGTAACTTTGTGTATGAGAGTGCCATGAAATGGACTGGCACCATGGAGCTTCATGTTTATTCTATCTCTGGTACCTCTTTAGGATTGTAATCACCCAAATTGTCATCAAAATTGTTAAAGTGTGGATTGTACTACCAGAACACATCAGACGGCTCAACAAAATATCTACATGTGACAAAAAATTAACTGGTGATTTTTTAAATATTACATGATAGGCATTCGTTTGTGGAATAAGGCAATAGAATGAAACCTCTAATGCTGAATGATCAGGACATTTTGAATCCTAACTGGTCTAACCTGCCATTGATAAGTAAGAAGCTAACACAGGTAAGCTTTCTTTTGGAGAATGGTGTCATGCCATATAGTCTGCAGAGAATTATAAGACTACATGATGCTGTTCGGGCGGCACGGTGGCACAGTAGTATGCTGCCTCGCAGTTAGGAAACCCGGGTTCGCTTCCCGGGTCCTCCCTGCGTGGTTTTTGCATGTTCTCCCTGTGTCTGTGTGGGTTTCCACCAGGCGCTCCGGTTTCCTCCCACAGTCCAAAGACATGCAGGTTAGGTGGATTGGTGATTCCAAATTGGCCCTAGTATGTGCTTGGTGTGTGGGTGTGTTTGTGTGTGTCCTGCGGTGGGTTGGCACCCTTCCCGGGATTGGTTCCTGCCTTGTGCCCTGTGTTGGCTGGGATTGGCTCCAGCAGACCCCCGTGACCCTGTGTTCGGATTCAGCGGATTGGATAATGGATGGATGGATGGATGATGCTGTTCAATGTTGGAAAATTCCTAACATGATCACATGGCAGCTTAAAGACATGATGATCAATAGATCGTTTGGCCATTTAACTGGAGCCTAATCTACTTGAACTGTCTGAAGAATTAGGACACAAACATTCCTAAAATAAAAAATGCCAGATATTAATTTTGTGTGGAAAATACAGTATCTGACAATAGTCTGACAGTGTCACTAAACAGAAATAGTGGGAAAACTGAAACAGTTTTAGTTACTGAGTGTTGTGAATGCAAGAAGAAAAAGTAATTATATTTGTTTCTAAGTTTCTCTTGCTATAATGTATTCCTTGGTTACAAGTGCAGGGCTCCAAGTCCTTAGCTACAGAGTCATACAATTCAATATTTGAACCTTGTACTATTTTAATTTCTCATGTTAGTTTCTTAGTGATCTAATTAAAACACAATGACACCCACACAAAAAACGGTGAATCACCGGGAAAGTAAAAGGAATTTACAAAAATGCATACAAATCAAATAAGTTTAATTCACACCAATCAAAGAAAGGCAAATTAAAAACAGATAAGAGCAATACTCTGAAAATAGTATGAGCTGCAAAAATGACAGGTAGATAATAAAAATTAGACGTCTATTCAGAGTCAGGCCCTGAAGATGGACTAATCTGTGAAACATGTCAGCTTCTGGGCTCTGAGTTTTGCCATATGGAAGTGCTATTCTTTACTTATATTATCATTATATGTGGATGTCACCTACTGCTGTGGACTTCTATCTCATCATTTTTTCAAAATAGTCATTTATCTCAAGTGTTTTTTTATGAAGATATCAACCTGACACAAAATCTGCCTTTTGTGTTTGTTTGTATGTAATATTCAGGCTTATATGGTATTATCCACATTTTCAATCATTGCAAAACCTCTTTTATGTATTTTATTTATATTAAGATTTATTTTTGTGCAGGTAATGTTTGCATAAACCCTAATATTGCTTTTGGCAATGTCATTTTTAGAGTCTTTCTGTTAATTTTGTATCTTCATATCACTATTGGAACATCACTTCTCTATAATGGTATAAATTAAACTTACTTGACTCTCATGACTCTCGTACTACAATTCATTTTATTATTTCTGTGACCCACTCTTACAAATTTATCATGTCAATTTCTATCGACATCAAAAATGAATCATGTCAGTAGTTTCTAATCACCCTGTCAAGTGAAAGCCTTCTTCTTACTTTTAGGAACTAGGTGCTCCGCATTCCTTGGTTTCCCCAAACAGTGGTTTTCTCTAATATCTACCATCCTTGCTTAACTAAGAATAAGTTTGAATGAGATGTTAAGGAACAGGCTATCAAGTAACAGTGCAGAGGCATTACTTTATTGATGAACTAGCTGCGCTACCCGTCTAAGACGGGTGGAAATCTAAACAATCAGAGTAGGCCTCAGCTTTAATGTTTCTAGGGAATGTATTTTGTATTGCATGTAGTAATAAAATACATTACTACACATGTTTCTGATGTGGCATCTTTTGGAATGACAAATGCAATGCATATATCTCTGCTATATATCATTTGGTATCGGATTCATAAAAGTAGTGTTAATGTTTGTGATGCGCCAGCTATTGGAATGACAAATGTAATGCATTTCACAGTATTATTAAAAATGTTTGTGATGTGCCATCTTTTGGAATGACAGGGACATAGGAACCAGACAGACGCACAAACACTTAACCTTTTAGTAAGGTGCATGCATATTCTGAATCATGGAGCCGTTATATTCCCCTTTTTTCAAAATCTGGAATGGTTGCCCGTGTAGTCTGTTTGTTTAGGTAGATGTGAACATGCTGATCACACTCTGGTGCAGAGCAAAACAACCTTACCGAGAACCTTTTGAAAATGGTGATAAATAGAGGTGATGTTGATGCTATTAGACAGTAAATACACATCACCATACTGTGGAATCAAATTCACCGATACATCTACTGTCTGAATGAAATTGAGGGACATCATTGTATGCTCTAAGCAGTGCTTGATAGATGAAATGTGTCATTTCTGTTGCATGCAAAGTCACGTTTCCTTCTAATTATCAGATCAAAGACATTCTGATCAACGGGACTCTGCTAGGTAAACAAACCCCAAAATCATCATGAATGTGCCAGTGCACCAGCACAGCTCTTGTATCTTTATGACAATTTTTTCTCTGTAAAAAACTTTCTGGCAAATGAATGAAGTCCATAACACATCCACAGCACAGTTATTGTTAACTTCTGGTTTGTTTGAACATTTTCTGTTTGAAACACAAACTAAATTGTCACTAATTACAATCTTTCCATCTCTAACCAGAAGCTGTACACTTAGATATTTGTATGCAAGTACATATTTTCCAGTAAAAATAGTAACTGTAATTTTTACTGGGCATTGTTTACTGCCACCTTATTTTAGTGCTTTTAAGCAAAGCCAAAACTGTAAAACAAAATAAACAAGAAGTATACATGGAAGACTTCAAGCTATTCTGTGCTTTTTCTTGTAAAATATGAGTTTTTTTTTTTTTTTTATCAAAATGTAGCCTATACTTTCTCCAGAAAAATGATGTTGGAAGCAATCACTGTATTTGTAAAGCACATGAAAGGGAACAAAATGATATACTACACAATGAATAAAATGTCTTTACTCCAGCTAAGATGCCATTCTGGAATTTGTGCTTGTACAAGAAATTACACTCGGCAGGGTTTATCTGATCAGTATATCAATCGGGTTGCTTCAAAACAAAACAACATGCAGCCGCTGTGACTTACAAGAAGGTGAAGGATCACAGCAATTCAATAAAATTTGGTTGTTTTTTTCTTTGTCCCTGCCTGTTTTGGACATGATTAAAATTTTTATCACAAGTATTAGAGAATTGTATTTATGTGGCTTCAGCTAAAGTGCATACTACCTTTACTCAATGAGTACTGTAAATCTCAATAAATGCTTTCTAAATAAGACATTTTAAAAAGCAGACAAAATAAATGCTTGAAGAAATTCTTAAACATAGTTTACAATACATTAAACACCACATGTGATAACACAGTCTTAGGATGGCTAAGCTAAAGACTGATAGGATAGGCTTGGCTTCTTCAACCCTGGTTCTGCACAGCTACTCCCTAGAAAGTCTTATAAATCACCCGTTTCTAAAGACTGAGTGCCCTTGTTAGAAATTCATTAATTAAGTTGGTAATTTGCTTAGTTAAATGAAATGCTACTTCTTCATGACTCAATTTCTTGTATAAAGTACAGTATTTTTTAATTTATTTATCTTAACAACTTCTAGTCATTTATAAAGTCATTATAAATCACTTGGACTTAATGACCAACATTCCAATTAACTGAGCGTTTTGCTTAATTAACAAATAATTTAAATGTGTTCTTAGCATTTAAGAAATGAGTTAAGGTTGGCTTTCAGGGTAAGTGTTGTGCAGGACAACTTCTGTTAAGAGTAATTTAAATAAACTTGATTGATGCATGACAGATTGGTTATTAACAGCAAGGGATTTAGCTACAGTTACACCAGAACCAATGGCTTAAATATAACATGTCTACTTTTTAGAAAGCAAGTGGGTGAAGTTGGCATACAACAGTTCTAAATGTAAATGTAGCAAACTGGTTCTGAAATTCCCCATGTCTGACAAGGCCAAAACTGATGTTATACCAAGTGACAGGTGGGGAAAATAGGTGAATGCGTTAAGGTTCCCTTTTCATTGAGATGCTACCTTTATTCATTCTTTCAGTGCCTTCAATGTTCAAATACAGTGCCAAGTGGCAGGGCAGTGCTTACATGATAGGTAACATGATGACATAGAGTTTAAATCTGCTGTCTCACAGTTCTGGGAATGTTGCTGAGATTCTATCCCTATCAATTTCTGTGTGGAATTTATGAGTTCTCTGACTACAGCAGATCTGTCCCACATTCCAAGATGTGCAGTACCTGATAAGTTATTTGCTCTTATTTGCATAAGTGAAAATGTGTACATCATGCCTTGGAATTAGATCCTACCCAGACATCCAAAGCTGACAAGTTTCGCTCTGCATTACTACAAGCCTATATTGGAGATAGATGGTTTATAATATGGATGGATAAGGCACATGTACAAGGTGTCTTTAAAGGAATGGTGCCAACTGCTAATGCTATAACCTGGTAAGTACCAAATAAAACATCCTATTTTTATATGAAAAGATGGAAATTTTCATTTTTTTAGTATCTTAATAGATTTTGATGTGCTTGCCATTTGTTGTTTGGCAGACATCAAAGCATTACTTTATTCCTGTGCGATAATTGCCACACCTGCAATAAATCTCATTTGTAAATGGTTCATGTCATTTTTTATTGTAGACAATGCTTTTCTAATTCAGCCACATAGAAAAAATGGGCAGTGTTAGATTTTAATTTTCAAGTTCCTATCCCCAATGTTGGGTGAAAAAAGTAAGCTTTATTTTGATTCACTGGCTGTCACCTTCAGATAGAGAGCTGCATAAATTGCTACCATATCAGAAATTGTATCTCTTGTGAAGATTACAAGGTCTTTAGTATTTATTAAGCTATGAGATTTTGAAATAGTTTAAAAATGGCTCTATTCTTTTAAGGACATCTCATATATACAGTAAATATATAGGAATGGGAGACTGTTGTTTACAGCATAGGCTTATCACTGGTAAAAGGAAATTTAGTTTTTTTTCCCTCAAAAGCAGAAAAGATAACTGAAGCAGTTTCTGTAACAAAATTCATACATGATAAGAAAATATAGTGTAATTCTGAATACGTGAAAATGACAGTCTAAGGTTTTTCATTTTCTTTGTGACTACAGTGGCTGTGGATCACTGCTTCCTTTTCTTCCATTTTCCTAAATGTTGTTCTACTAAAGGAAGATGCCTATTTTATGTATTGTCCTGTGTTTAAAATATAGTAAATTAACTATTTTTAACATTTTAATCTAATTTTCTAGCTACTAAATTCAGATAATGAAGGCAGCAAGACTATACCAGTCATTTATATGGTATGGAATAATAGGTGATTTTATTTACCTTTATGCATTCATTCATTGTGTTGGAAACTGTATCAATGTGGATTTGTTTAGAAGTGTTGTGCATGCATATAAGTACACTGTACAGCAGTGCCTCCCAAACTCGGTCCTCGGGACCCACCATGGCTGTAGGATTTTGTTCCAGCCAGCTTCTGCTTTTAATTGAACTCCTGGGCTAATTAAGTAAACTGTTATTTTCCAAGTTCTGTGTTTTGGGAAAAATATAGAAATTAGAAAACTTAAGTTTGGTAAAAAAAAATTTAAATGTATCAAGCAGTTATTTGGGAATATTGTGTTTTTTTCTTTTTAACAATATTTCCATGTTGATTTTCATTCTGCTTTTCCAGGTATTCTAATTTTTTAATTAATCCTTTATTTACTAATTAGTGGGTCTGACACTAAAGTAGTTGCAGCCTCTGATTATTCAATGTTGTTTGTTTAGGTGTCTGCTCTGCTTGTTTTTAATTGTCATTAATAAGATACCACGAAAGGCAAAATATAATAAAATCAACAAAAGAGAGTTAAGCATTTAAATTTACAGCAAAAGCAGAAATATTTCTAAATGCCAAAGACATGCAGGTTAGGTGCATTGGCGATTCTAAATTGTCCCTAGTGTGTGCTTGGTGTGTGTGTGTGCGCCCTGCGGTGGGCTGGTGCCCTGTGTGGACGAAGACTTCAGACAAGACAGCAGGTGTGGTTATAAAGCAGCTTTATTTTGCAGAGTCACAGTGAGAAGAGTTTCAGAAAAGCAGACAATCATTATACATGACAGCGTCAGGGCTCTTCTGAACCCCGTCTGTTGGGTGGGGCAAATTTTTATACCCCTAGAATGCGTGATTTAATATCATTATGAAATGTAACAGTTGGCTCTTTTATTATACACAGTCCTTGAGCCCCTTCAACGCTCCTTGCAAAACTTGATTTCTTGGCCCCATTTGTTATGGCGTTCAGATGTAAACTAAGGGAAAACATGATAAGGCAGACTCATGTGTGGAATGCTCAGACCTTGAGTCCTTTGGACAAATATTTTTCTGTTTTGCTCAGCAAAGTATGCTTTTACATCAGACATGAATTAGTACAAGGGAACTAAGAGAACATTCGTCTTCCACACCTGCCCAGAGTTTGTTTCCTTCCTTGCGCCCTGCGTTGGTTGGGATTGGCTCCAGCAGACCCCCATGCCCCTGTATATAGGATATAGCGGGTTGGATAATGAATGGATTAATAACATACCATGAAAGACAAAATATAATAAAATCAACAAAAGTGAGTTAAGCATTTAAATCTATAGCAAAAGCAGAAATATTTCTAAATGCCAAAGACATGCAGGTTAGGTACATTGGTGATCCTAAATTGACCCTGGTGTGTGCTTGGCTCCAGCAGACCCCCCTGACCCTGTGTTTGGATATAGCGGGTTGGAGAATGACTGACTGACTGCCTTATAAATGTAAAAATCATTCTGCTGTGCTTTCTGAATGTAGAATAACAGAAAAAATAACAGCTAAGTAAATGAGATCACTGTCATCAGGTGTTATCACTGATTATGAATCTGGTTGGAACAAAAACCTGCGGCCACTGTGGGTCCCCAGGGCCAAGTTTGGGTAGCACTGCTGTAGAGCATTATCAGAAACTCAATTTACGAGTTTATTGGAGCAGCCTACGACTTACAATTAACGTTTTCTTGTATATGTTGTGGGAGAAACTTTCCTTTGTTTTCAAAAAGTCACTCACGCAGACCAGATGAAAATGTAGAACAATTCTTTATTTGCCCATAGATATGCACAAATGTCTCAGCCCATGGAGTAATCAATAATACAATGTATTCCCTTTTATACTTTTCTATTACCATTAACTTATCTAATATATCATGTCATCTAACTCTTAATACACATAATTCTATCGTCTTAGACAATCAACTACAGACACCAATAACTTCATATACATGTCGATTCTTCCATTATTCTAAACATCACTTTGTTAATAGGGGTGTCCTACAGGCTTTCACATTGAACTTATCACTGGTTCACAATAGGGGTGTTTGGGCTTTCGTTCTAGTTTGTTCTTGCTTTAAAGGTTGGTTTTTATCACTCATTTACTTCATTTTAACCTTAGTAATTACTTTGGTGGATCCTCTTAAAGATGAAGCAACTCTCATGTTCTCAAACTTTAAGCCACATTTAGTTAACCCTTTAGTTACCTTCAGTCCTCCTCCTTATGCTTTTAATAATTCGATTGCTAAAACTTCATTTACATGTATACTTATATTAAAATGTAAAAATGATCATGTACTGATTTCAAATATTTGATTAAAATTCTGTATATTTTCCCCCTTTGGGACTTCTTAAAGTCCCACAAAAACTGCAAAGTCCAGTCTCCCACTTTAACTATTTCTGATCTGTATAGAACATGTGTGCATACTAAATATGTCCTTTACATTCTCACAACTTCTAAGTATTATGATAAATTATTGTCAAAAGCTGTTTTGATCAATGTCACTGTATGTTAAGCAGCTATTCAAATTCCCTCCTATCCAATAAACATTAGCTGTGTTATTTCATAAAAATTTACCTAGTCTTATATTTTCATTTATGATCAGATCATTTAATAATATCATTGGTGGTGACACAGACAAAGAGAGTATTTACTTTAAAAACTTCCAAAGTCTTTAGTTTATGGTGCCAATGATATGTACAACAATAACGAAAGACAGAAATCCTATATTAAAAACTATGCTTGCATCCTAATGCACTCACCCACAAAGTTGCCCCTTTTATTATACAGCAGTGGTCTTAAATTAGGTTATCACCTTTGTTGCATAAAGCAAGCAGTTATCTTGCTGAAAGTAGGTGTCAATCCTCCCTTCAGAAGACGTCAGCACTACTTTCATTAATGCAAGTCACCAGCTCATATCAAGGTCACACTTAAAATTGCAAGGTTTGTATCCAAGTTTCTTACTAATGTTAAAATCTTCTGCCACCAGCTGGGATCCTTGGTTTGTATCTGGACTTCCCATTTTCACAAACTGCACGCTCCACTCGCCACTCTATGCATAAGACACTCCATCTCTGTGATGCAGAACAATTACTTTGTTTTGCTATCTTCTGTATTACTTAGGCCCCAGAAGCCATAGTATTAATTAGTTGTCCTGTATTGCCACCAACTTTCTGTCTATATGGCCCTAAGTACCCTAGTTCCTAAAAATACTGCTACTACTATCCCACAAACTTTATTTCCCTTATAGCTTGTTCTACAAACATTAAAAGCTTTGTACCATACCCTGTATTTATTTGTTCCATCTTTCTGTATCAATTATTGCTACACATATACAATTTACATATATCTTGAAAAATATCAGTCATCAAAAAAATTGCATGTTTTGCTTGTTGCAAGAATCTTCTAGTTTAAACCATATCTTCATCTCATATTAATAGGTTTAAAAATTTTGTCCTGTCTATTGTCAAAATGCTTATTATTTACCATCCCTGTGATTTACTTCCATTCTTCATAGTTAACAAAAATTTTATGTAAAACTCTATATTATTCAATCTATTATAAAAATTAATAACCAAGAAAGATTAAATTGAACTGACTTTTACCTGGTAATGCTTCAAATGCTAAGATGATAGTTGATGATGTAATGTCATAAATGCTAGTAATCATGTGTTAAATTCTGATTAACAGTCCAAATTACATACAAATATTAATTCATAGAAGTAGCTCATCTTTTCTAAGCAAGTATCAATAAGCTTATTAAAACATCTATCTAAAAATATTTACTCTTACACATTGCTTTTACTCAAAGTGCTGACTATGTTATGGTAATCTCATTTTTCTAAAATGTTCAGTTATATTATGCCAGTTATCATACAGGTTAAACCCAAAACAAACTAAATTCAGAATAATTATGCATCATTTTCATCAATAAAAACAATGATTACAAATATTCAATAAGTACATATTGTTTATTAAAATAGTTTATTTGTCATGCTGTGCTTGCAGATAGATAACTTTTCCTAATATAACTTCCATAACTCCATGGTTTAAATCTTCCTTGAAAGATGTTTCTGCAGAAAAAAATAATGTGTGTGGTTCTGATTCGTAAGGCAGGAAGAATTCCACTACTTGTTTAACAACTGTCAAAAAATTGCAGACAAGTGGATGGATTGTAAAAGAAATCTAGGACTATTAAAAGTGGGCTCTGGTAAACAACATATAACCCTGCAGAGTAAAAGTATGAATCAGATCTTGGGGTCCAATAGATTGATAGATAGATAGATAGATACCACAAAGCAAAGGATATCAATATCTGGAACTCTTGATCTGATGAATGAGGCTCTGGTCTGGATGCTGTAAAGGCTGCCCCCTAAGATTCTGGACCCATGGTGATCTTTCTGTGTCAACTGTCACCAGCACAGCTGAGTCGCCAGCAGCAGGAACCTGTGATCCCTTAGACTGGAATTTTAGTACATTTTCTATTAGTCAGTTGGTCGAAGGCTTTTTCCATGGCTCTGGTATGGCAAGTGTTATTATTTCCAATATGCTAGGAAAAGCAGCTTTTACCTGTAGAAGTAAGGACTTAAGAGTTTTGTTCAATATTAGTCAGTATTGCAATACTTTATCAGCCCATCCATCCATTATCCAACCCGCTATATCCTAACTACAGGGTCACGGGGGTCTGCTGGAACCAATCCCAGCCAACACAGGGTGCAAGACAGGAAACAAACCTCGGGCAGGGCTCCAGCCCACCATAGGGCACACACAGACACACACACATGCGTACCAAGCACACACTAGGGACAATTTAGAATCGCCAATACACTTAACCTGCATGTCTTTGGACTGTGGGAGGAAACCGGACCACCTGGAGGAAACCCAAGCAGACACGAGGAGAACATTCAAACTCCACTGTGCCACCGTGCCACCCATACTTTATCTGTCATTTTGTGAAAGTTACTTTTGGATCCCAAAAATAGTGTGTCAAGATGCTGTTGGGCCTATTTTATTGGGGGTACCCCTTATCAACAATAATTCTACCAGTAAAACAGATGGTCATTGTAATCCAGTTTCTACTTATATCATGTCCACTTTATTTTAATGGTCAAAAATGAATTCTGCATGTTTCCATTCATTGTGTCAGTTATGTTCAAAAATAGATCCCTCAATAAAAGATTCTCTTCTATAGTTGTACCTAGTTTGGCCATTGTTGTGGACTCCATTCAATTAAAAGAGATTTTCATCATAACAAATAAATCATCAACAATCTTTTATATATATATGCTGCGGTGGGTTGGCACCCTGCCTGGGATTGGTTCCTGCCTT
>JANRMT010062790.1:58228572-58242015 GCA_026402145.1 Polypterus bichir lapradei | reverse complement strand
CGTTATTACCGTTACGTGTAGAATTTCGAAATGAAACCTGCTTAACTTTTGTAAGTAAGCTGTAAGGAATGAGCCTGCCAAATTTCAGCCTTCTACCTACACGGGAAGTTGGAGAATTAGAGATGAGTCAGTGAGTGAGTGAGTGAGTGAGTGAGTGAGTGAGGGCTTTGCCTTTTATTAGTATAGATATATATATATATACAGTACAGGCCAAAAGTTTGGACACACCTCCTCATTCAATGTGTTTTCTTTATATATATATAGTCACATACCAGAAGAGGAAGAATAATATTCTAGGCTTTGCAGGCATGGCTAGTCATCACCCTTGGGAGGCTGCTAGATGCTGCAGGGAATGAAGAGGATAGTATTTGAGTCATTGCCCCATTTACCTACCTGGGATGGTACCTGAATATATATATTTTTACTTATATTATACACTTTATTATATACTTTATATACAGTAATCCCTCCTTGATCGCGGGGGTTGCGTTCCAGACCCCCCCGCGATAGGTGAAAATCCGCGAAGTAGAAACCATATGTTTGTATGGTTATTTTTATATATTTAAGCCCTTATAAACTCTCCCACACTGTTAACATTATTAGAGCCCTATAGACATGAAATAACACCCTTTAGTCAAAAGTTTAAACTGTGCTCCATGACAAGACTGAGATGGCAGTTCTTTCTCACAATTAAAAGAATGCAAACATATCTTATCTTTAAAGGAGCGCCGTCAGGAGCAGAGAATGTCAGAGAGAGCGCTCGCTAAAAAAAGCAAACAATCAAAAAATCAATACGTTCTTTTAAGTATGCAGAAGCACAAAGTGGCATTTTGTAGAGGAGCGTCTGTATCCTCTAGGCAAACAGCCCCTCTGCTCACACCCCCTCCGTCGGGCGCAGAGAGAGTGAGAGAGATAGAGAGAAGCAAACAATCAAGCACCGCGTGGGAAGCATATCTTATATCATTGAGGAGTTTTAGTTAATATGTAATACATGCTCTGATTGGGTAGCTTCTAAGCCATCCGCCAATAGCGTCCCTTGTATGAAATCAACTGGGCAAACAAACTGAGGAAGCATGTACCATAAATTAAAAGACCCATTGTCCGCAGAAAGCCGCGAACCAGCGAAAAATCCGTGATATATATTTAGATGTGCTTACATTTAATATCCGCGATAGAGTGAAGCCGCGAAAGTCGAAGCGCGATATAGAGAGGGATTACTGTACTGTCCTATTTATTTACTGCTAGGTACGGCATTGCCTAAGGAGTGCTTTGAAAGGAACACTTTTAAGTGGCATATTAAGGAGAAAATGGTAAATATCTTGATAATTCAACCAGAGTGCCTTTAATATTGCAACAGGACATTAAGAATATACTGAATTTTGGCAAACACTACTGTAGTTTTTTAGTAATTTATTTTGGTGCAAATTAATGTCATACTGTCTTTCACATTGTTGACTGTCCTGTTCAACATGTGTTTTGCTTTTTTGGCCAAAAGATAAAAAACAAGGGAATATTTTTGAAATCAGCTAAAGTACACGTAGTAATTGGTTGGCTTATCCCTACCTTTGCAAAAAAGGGGGTGAGAGGGGGCAGGAGATTTATGGATTGTCTAAATATTGCTGTCGATTTTAATAAAAATTTCTGCAATATTGTTATCTAATCTTCACACTTAAATATCTTTCAAAAACTTCAGTCGGATTTCTAAGGCTGGCTAGATTTTTAAATATTAGAAACTTTATTTACATTAACTTTCATTTTACACCACCCTAATTCTACTTTTTGTTTTGAAATCAAAGCTGATGTGTCAGATATTGGCATGGATGATGTTCTGTCAGAAAATAGCTTGAAATACAAAAGCTTCATCCTTGTGTATATTTCTCCAAAAGTGAACTACTGGCCAAAAGAAGTTATGTGAGAAATTGTGATTTTCTGTTATTAACACCTTGAAGGAAGGAGATGAGAGTAAGAGGAATTGACTAAGAAATGAAAGTCACAAAAGAAGTCTCTCAAAAATAACAATTTTCTGATTAATATTTATATAACTCCATCTGCAAATTGAAACTGTTTCACTTTATTTCCTACATTCAAATGGTGAATCATTCTGACCCAGCAGTTATGATATGCAGTGACTTTAATCATGTGAGTTTTGGAATAACAAACTTCCTTTAGTATGCAATATGTCCTACTCGTGAACACGACAAGCTGGAGATGCTCTAGTCAAATGTTAAGCATGCCTTTAAAATGTAAATCTGCAGAACCACTGGGCAGATCTGACCACATTTTGATCCATTTAACTTACATCTAAAAACCTGTTATTAGACGGCAACCTGCTGCCACCAAGATAGCGAGGAAAGGGACGCTGTGTTATGATAATCTGTTTATTTCATGTTTTATGAGCTTTCATTTGGTTTTTATGAAATATTCGCCATGCAGAATTGGGGTTTGCAGCTCAGAAAAACTATTTCTGATGTTTGCTTTTTGTTTTGGAGTAGCTTTCACAATGTCTAAAATTTCTTCCATTCTCCCATTATGACAATATTTTTTCTGTAGGCACCACTATTTTGAAGAAAATAGTAAAAAAGAATATTCTTAAAGTTGATGATTTGCATATATTTAAAGAGAATCATAAGCATATATGAAAATAAGTATTACAGTATGTCCTAATTCACACTAGTACAGTAATTGTTAAACCATAAAATCCCTTGCCTGCATATTTTATTATTTTTCTCTTTGCAGCTGCAAACCACCATATGGTATCTCATATTTGGGTCCTCCTGGTTTCAACTTAAGTTTTGTATTTGATCAATTAATATGTTTCAGACACCTGCACAGGGAATGAAGTAATGCTGGCAGTTTCAGTCAAGTGATGGACATTAGGTAATGATGGGAAGAACTAGAAGGAGGAGAGAATTTTGCATAAGTGATAAGAATTGTAATAAATGTAAGCTCGCTGAATTTGCTAATTGCTCAATTCATTTGAATTGAGACCGTGTATGCATCACACAATAAAGCTTGATTCTGCTGCCTACCTGAGACTCTGTGTGCCTTCTTGAGAATGCCTTCTTTGAGCCACAACATATGCACGGTCAACTGTAAGCATGTGGTACATGACTTCACTGGATCAAAGGTATAAATGCTTGTCGGTGTGATTATTATTTATTTATTTTTCTAATTAGCAATTATGTGTGTTTTGGGGTTAGACGGTTTTATTCAAAAACATAACCACCTGTTCCTTCAGGTGACATAACACCTTGGAGGCTATAATGGCCCTGAATGACTGTTTCCAAAGGACAGACTGTGAAGTGATGTATGAGACACATGGAGGCAATATAGAGGGATTCAGCTACTACATCACTGACTGTATTAACCTTTGCATACACACAGCTTTCTGAACAACAAGCCAACGAGCTAAAATTCTCCTGAATGAGAAGAAGAGAGTATTGAAATCTAGTGACAAAGAAGCTGTAAAGTGTGTACAGATAGTACTGGAGAAAAATCTGAGTGAAGGGGAGGTAGTTTACAGAGGTAGAATTGAAAACAAACTTACTGTGAATAGCATGAATGCTGTTTGGAATGGACTGGGCATAATTTCTTAACTCTCTTAACTCTAAACAAACTTTTTGCTTAAATTCTCCTTCCCACAACCATCTTCTTCAATGCGATCCCGATGGGCACACCACCATCTCTACTAAATCAAGTCCTGGTAAATATTTGAATCATTTCATTTTAACTGGTATGGCCATGAGTCCTCCTTTGGCCATCAGTATGGACTGTCCATAACTGCTTACCAAGTGAGAAGACAACTGAAAAGACCACACGCAGGAAAAGTAACTGGACGGAAGGAAGTCAGTATGTGAGTACTTAACACTAGAATTACCAGAGCCTATGAGAAAACTCGAAAATCCGGCCCACCTTAAATCCGTTCGCACCTCTCCCTCAGTGTTTTTTGTCCAGTAAATGTGCCGATTAAGACAAGCAGCAAGCAGCCAGCTATTCCATCCCCCCACCCACCGTCGCAGTTCAATTTGCAAAGAAGTTTCTCAGTGCTCAATGTTTATCTTCGAGTGAAGTGCTGGAGCTTTATTGGGTAAAAAAGTACATCGTCATTTAGAATACATACATTTCATGTGTGTTCAGTGTCATCAACAATCTCTGTAAAACATTGTTAACACAGAAACGTTTTCATGTATTACTAATAATTGACAAAATGTAGACATGAAATGCATAATGTGTGAAACCTGAAATACTAATATGAAATAAACACTTTCACAAAAGGTACAAGTATAACAAAACAAGTGCACTTTTATTCAAGAATTTAACCGAAGAAAAAAGAAAGCAGGTTACGGTGGGCGGTTGATATGATAGCTTGCGTGGTGCAATGCTAAGAACTGCTGCCTTTTAATCAAGAGGTTGCAGTTTCGATATCAGCTGTTTCTCAAATTTACCATTTTGAGTAGTGAGCTACTCTTATTGTTTATATTATACAATAAAAACATACATTTGATTTGCGTCTGTAAATTTATAGTACTTCTCGATTTTTTTTTTCAGTTTTATTCTCTCACGTTCAAGCTTCCACAAAAACTTGTTTTGTTATACCCCCTCTTTATTTGAAAACCATGTCAGATCTTGTGCACGAACGAGACTGGGAAAACTGTGGACGTGGTTGTGAGTGTTGTGCGTGACTGAGAATGACTGTGGAAGTGAATTGTTTTTATTCAGTTTTATTTTTGAGTGTTCCTGCTCAGGCTGAATTAGTATGCGCCTTCTGATCCATGATGTCAAAGGCACACTGACAAAAAAAGGGAGACCTAGGTATATATGACATTTGGAATAATTCATTTTATGACCTGTATTGTACATTTCAGAAAACGTTGTTGCACTAATGCAACATTATATTCATTTGCATACTTTCATGCAGTTGTAGTCATGACGTGACTGCGTTTGTTTTTTATTCCGATCTTGGCGAGTGTTCACATGTTGCTGCATGTTGGTATCTCTTTTCTACTCCAGGAGATGCAGAGGACAGTATAGTACAGACAGGTCAGTTCCGCGCTATATACAATCATCAGATTCAAATGTTAACAGTTCCCACACACTCCCGTCTTTCTTACATTTACGACATGTGTATAAGGTGTGAAGCCTGAAGTCCAAATATCAAAGAAACACTTTCACAAAAGGTACAAATATAACACGATTGGGATCGTGAATGCGGCTTAGAGAATAAAACTGAATAAAAAAAAAAACCAAAGCTAACCTTTGCAAGTATCATAAATTACACCGGGTGTTACAGACTGGAATCAAATGTATGTTTTTATTCTAAAATAGTAAGAATACGTGCAGCTCACTTCTCAAAACGTACTCATCCGGGATTGAACCTGTGAAGTTTAGATTACCAGTCAACAGCTGATGCGCTCATAGTAAATGTGTGTCAATGTCGCACCCTAACGCGGGCTGTTTTTCTGCAGTTATATTCTTGAATAGAAGCGCACTTGTTCTGTTATATTTGTACCTTTTGTGAAAGTGTTTCTCTGATATTTGGAATTCAGGCTTCACACATTATACACTTCATGTCTACATTTTGTCATTTTATTATTATTATTATTAGAAATTGCACTGCAGTGGAAAACATTGTGTATTGCTCCAGTTCTAATAAACGCAGATGTCTCTTCACCACTTGACTACAGAACAGTGGCACTTACATCTAATTTCATGAAGACCTTCAAGAAGCTGTTTCTTTACTATAATGAGGCTCCTTGTGAAAGACCATCCATTTGAGCCCACTGAAAGTTTGCCTATTGTACAAAAATTGGAGCAGAAGATGCATTTACATATCTGCCCCACAAGGCTTATTCCCATCTTGACAAAGCTGACAGCACTGTGAAGATTAAGGTTTTTGATTTCTCCAGTGCCTTCAATGCCATCCAGCCACCCTTGTTAAGGGTTAGGTTCAGAGATTTAAAGGTGGATATGATTATGGTGTTCTGGATAATGGACTATCTGTCTGGCAGATCACAGTTTGCAATGCTTAAGGACTGTGTCTCTGATAAGGCTTTGACCAACACTGGAGCACTACATAGAACAGTCCTGTCTCCTTTTCTGTTCACCCTGTACATCTTGGACTATAAATGTAACACCAGGTCTTGTCATTTGCAGAAATTCTAAGATGATTCTGCAGTGCGTTGAAAAGGGGGATGAGTATATGAGTCAGGTGGAGAAGTCTGTGTCTTGGTGCAAACAACAACAAAATCAAGGAACTAGTTATTGCCTTTGACACACCAAACAGCCTCTACCCCTGGTCACTATTTACTAAGTGGATGTGGAGGTGGTATACCTGTTCAGGTATCTGAGGGTCCACATCAGTGACAGACTGTACCGATCTAGTAACACACAGTAACTATATAAGAAAGGGCACAGCAGACTTGTTTCTTGGGAGACTTTGTTCCTTTGGTGTGGGTAATGATATTCTATCACTCCATGGTATCCAATGTAATTTTCTGTGCTGTGGTGTGCTGGACCGGTGACATTACTAAAGTCCACAGAATCAACAAACTGATAAAGATGCAGGCTCTGTAAAAGAACATGCTCTCAACCTGCTGAAGATAGTAGAGGAGAAGATAATGAAAATAGAACTGATGGCTACCATGAAAAATGCTGCACATCCTCTCTCTGACATACTAGCCTTGAGTATTTGTAGATAACAAATAATTCAACAGAAGTATGTTAAGAAATGCTAGTGGGGCTTCTTAATACAGCAATATGCCTTTACAGCACCCCGCTATGACTGCTCTCTTATCATTAGCCAAGTCAGAAGGATTTTTTTCTAGACTTTTGTAATTTTAATGTGTATTTGAGGTAGGGATTGCTGCTTGCTAAAAATTTTTCTAAAAAGAGAAATTTCCCCTTGAGAAAAACAAAGTACTATTTATCTAATATAGCACAATTGCAAGATTGTAACTCCAAGGTGAAAAACTGGAGGAAAAAGAAACTCTAGTTACACAAAAAGAACATTTCAAGGACATTCAACTCACTGGAAATTCTGTTGCCTCTAAGACACACTCTCTGCAGTCACTGCTAACACTGAGCCCAAGGGAGTTCCCAAATAGTCTGATGGCTTTGACAAGTTCCAAAAAAATGTTTTTAAATCAGTTAAAAAATGAAGCTGTGGTGAGAAGCTTTGACTGGAAAACTGAGTCAATAGTAATATGGCAATATAAGGATATGTCAATTGTTTACATGATGCTATTTATTTTTACTAAATTTAGCCACACCAAAGCCTGAATTTCTAAGTCTAATTTATATGTATTTTTTTACATATTTTGGAGAAATAATATGCAAGAATTTTCAGAATCGGTTAATAGGTTAATTATCAAGGTAGCACTTTCCCATTCAAACAAAGGCACATTGTTCAAGGTTACATCACTGCACTCTTCATGTTAAGTTCTGTAGGCATACATTTAATATATCACTGTGCTCTGTACAAATATATCTTATAGAAACTGATTTTACTCGCATGTAATGAAGCAGACACATAGCCAGATTAAGCACAAAAGCTGACTCAGAGAGCTGACAGGCAAGCAACATGACAAAAAGATGGACTAGGACAAATGGAAACCGTGTGCAGTCAGAATGTGGGATGCTGTAACCATGTGCTATTTCTATCTGTTAAATCAGCACAAAATCGTGTCCTTGTTCGGAGAGTATTTTTGCCTTGTTTGGACTTGAATGTTCATCTGAGGGGGCCCTGGATATGGAAAAACAGTATAAAGCCTTGGAACATTGCTGGGCATACCTTTGAAGCTAACGAATGGATTGAAGATGTAGCCACCTGTTCCTGATCTGCAATGATGACACTGACAGGCTCCAGTCCTTGTCACTGACATCTTTCGTTTTTGTACTATTTGTAGTGTAAGCTGGCATTAAACAGAACTAAGTTATTTCTCCTACGTAATTTCTTACTGCTGTATCACTAGGGAGGAGTATTGTCTCGCAATCACAAACAAACTTATTCTCAGGGACAGAGCGCCCCCTGTTGGGTAGGAGATGGTAGTCTTTTAATTTTTGGTTTTTCACCCCATTATTTGCTTTCTAAAGCTTGAAACATCAAATTCTAAAAGACATAAGTAAATATTCAGCACCTTGCACTTTGCTACACCCCATATATCCTCCCATTCATGTGGGATGTCATGGCTAACACTTTGAATAAAAGCAGTTATCAAGTTGAGATCTCTTGTATCATGATTTAGCCAACAGTCAAAAATAACCTCACCCTTCAGCACTATACAAGTATTCAATGCCAAGAAATGCTAAGAATATATATATGTGTGAGTGTATATATATATATATATACATACATATATATACATACATATATATACGACGTATAGATATATACAGTATATATATATATAGTGAGTGTGTGTGTGTAAAATATAGGTAGAGGGATAGTTCTTTTGATTATTATTTTTTCCTAGCAAAATATCAAAAATTGTGGCAGAGTTTGGCTTTGCCTCACTTAAAACTCTAACAATTTCTGCCATCAACTGTCAGCATACTCTACTTACTGTAAATAAAAAGTGAGGGTTATGATTTTCACTGCGATAAAAGTAGAAGATATCAGCAGCACATTAAAAAAGTACAATGAGGCAAGCAAAGAAAACAAAAAGTCAGAATTAAAACATAAAAATGTTAGGGAAATATTCAAAACTATGCACAAATATATTCATATGACTCAGTGTCTACCAACTCGTCATATCTACATATAGGAAAGGAGAAATTTTGCCTGGTTTCACAAACCTTTTTTTGTTGTAGAAATATTTTTAAACGTGGGCCTCAATTAGCCCAGTTTATTACCCCATAGCCTGATCAAAAAGTCTGGGGATCTAGATATAGGATTAGTAAGTTGGTTTTGACATTAAGGCATTCTTGGTTACAATTTGGTTCTGATACCTTCCTTGACTTAATAGATAGATAGTCTGGTTTTGCCTTCATTAGTCTGCAACAATAATCTTCATTGGAAAATTTACCTAACCTCCATAATTCGATTTCTAATTACTGACTTAGCAACCAAAAAGAAAACACACCCATCTATTTTTCTTCCTGTACTCTTTAAAATAACTTTTTATTAAAATGATTAACTCTAAAGTTAACCTCTAAAGCCTGGAGGTTGAATTCTCTTACCTTTCAGTTGAACATTCTTGTTGTGCATCACTAGTCCCAGGGAATGGTGAGCTCCTCATTTTGTAGTAAAAGCACAAAAAATGGGGTATCCCAAGAGTTCTGATGGTAACCCAGTGTCCTGTAATGAGGTTTTTAGTCAATGAAGTCTGACATTCAAGTTACTTTTAGGTTTCTTTCTTTTTTAAAATCACAAATTAATTTCTTTCTTTATTTTTTAATTATTATTATCAGAGAAACATCTGAAGGGGCAACTGATAATTTTTTTTTAAACCCTCCTTATAGAAATAATATTCAACAGTTTTTAAAAGTTGAACGGAATAGCAGATGAATAGTAATTGTAATGCTTTTTTTTGAACAAGTGAGCTCTTGTCTTAGATGTTACTAAGGGCATGTCGGTCAAACTTAATAAAGAAACTGCAACTTCAAGAAGAAGCTGTGAAGCTAGTCACATGGCCCAAAACCTAATTGGCAGGAATTGGGCATTTTTTAGGTATGTTTTTTATTCAGTTTTCTCTATTT
Organism: Polypterus bichir lapradei; assembly: GCA_026402145.1. Lineage (NCBI taxonomy): Eukaryota > Metazoa > Chordata > Cladistia > Polypteriformes > Polypteridae > Polypterus > Polypterus bichir. Next base: position 58,232,319 of record JANRMT010062790.1, on the reverse strand, counting down.
GGTGGGTTGGTGTTTCTTTGTATTTTTGCCAATTCTTCATGTTCAGCTTGTTTTGGCCTTCTTGGCATTGCTGTTGAATAACATTTTGATCCTTTGGCACAGGTAATTGCTGCATTTCCACAGATGTATTTGCCCATGTGTTTGTTATGGAAATAAATGTTGTAGATTGAGGACTTTTGGTTTTTGGTTATATGTTTACCTTGAGATTGTTTTTTTGTTTTTTTTTTGCATCTCTCAATGACTTGGTTATAACATTTGACCAGAATGAAATGAAACGGTCATGTCCACAGAAATATCCTACAGATACCTTAATAATACAATGCCACAAACAACAAAATGAGGAGGAGAAAAAAAAAGAGGAAAGTAACCTGTTAGGATTTACCAAGGTCATTGTGGAAATAAATGTATTTCATTTCTGGGCTATTTTTTTTTATTTGACTTATTTCAACAATTTTGCAAAAAAAAAAATTTGCGTCAGCAATTTGAGGCTTTTTCTTTGCATAGGCAATGTCATTTTATATGTCTGGTCAGTTTTATGCTACCATGACATCATGGTAGTCACAACAGAAAAGATGGCCCCACCCAAAGAAAAACAGCCACAAATAGCAGTGTGACTTAATTGAATACATTAACACTCAAATGGCTGTCATGATTGTGCTTATAAGTTTAATTTTGTTTATTAGCATTTAAAAATGAGTTCCTGAGGTCTTACAGGTCAAGGAATCAATTGGTAATGTTTGTTTTTTCTTCCCTTTGTTTTTTGTTTTTTTGCAGTGCCGTAATTCTGGTTTTGTAGACAGCTGCAGTGTTATTGCCAGATTTGACGACCAGGAGGATACCATGTCAACATAAAGGTCAACATCTTACACTTGCTGCTTGTCCAAGATTCAGATCTATTATAATAAAAAATCTTGGGAAGACAGAAGAGACATGACTTTCTCAGAGAGAAACTTTCATGTCCCGCGAGACAAGACTTTGTGCCAAGAGATTTAACCACGCCTGGGACCGGAAATAAAAGACAAAGAGTAGATGACAAAGTAGAACGACGTAAAGAATTAAAAAATGTTGGCGCGATCCACATGCAGAGCAGGTTGGAGATAATGGAAGTATGAAAATTCAAACGTCTCAAAAAAATGGTAGTAAAGATCGCATTAGAGCAAACAAACGGAAATTATTACTCAGTGAAATAACGGAACAGCGAAAAGAGATCAAATATATTGTTCGGATTTAAACTTTAAGTCGGAGACTTGTAGATCGTCTAATTATTGTTGCCATCAGGGAAAAGTAGTGTTTCTTCCCAGTGAAGAGGCGTATCTGCAAGAATTAAAAGATTTGTTGTTTGGTGAAAGTGAAATCCTGCGACAGAAAATTTCAAACCCTGTGAGACAAGACTTTACGCAAAGAGATTTGGAAAAGTCCTGCCCAGATCTAAAACATTTACAACCACGCACATGGTTCAATTATTTCTCATTTGTGTGAAAGCTATTGTCAGACACAGTTCGTGTAGAGAGAAAGAAACGATATTCACTCATGGCCAGTTATACGTTGCGTTGTCACGATGTAATTCCAAACACAGAATCAAAATTCAATGTGATATTTATGAAACGGTAAAGGCGAAAAGAGATTGAATATATGGACATAGGTGATATGACAGAAGTAAGTAGATATTGTTTGGCTTTAAACTTTAAGTCAGAAACTTGTAGATCGTCTAATTTGTGAGACTTGTAGATCATCTAATTCGTGTTTCCATCAGGGAACAGTAGTGTTTCTTTCCAAGGAAGAGGCCTATCCGCAAGAATTAAAAATTTTGTTGTTTGGTGAAAGTGAAATCCACATACGCGAGCGGCAGAGACGTGGAGTTGGTGGTGCGTAGCACAGGCAGGGGGGTTGGCGAGCAAAGTGAGCAGGGGGTGAAGCCCCTTAGTTCATAAATAAAAACACGTCTTCCTTAATGTTAGTTTCTGAGTTACTGGTTATGAGAAGTTTTTCTAACTTCTGACTACATCTCTTGTTTTTTTGCTCCAGCTACTGTATTTGTGACTTTTTTGGCTTAGGATTTACTACTCTGTTGTTTGACCACGATTCCTGCTGTACATCTTGATCTGTGTTTGAGTATTAGTTTTTACAGTTACAACCCTGAGTGAATTTAGATTTGTCCGTACCACTTCAAGGTTCAATCTTTTCCTTCTTTAATCTGCTGTCACCCTAGGTAAGCAGTACAATCGCCAAAGAAGGAACTCAATTAGGATTTTCTGTCTATTCTTCTGTCTCCTTCTTTTAACTTATAGCATTTCTGCATTTCACTACCCATCTAAAAACAACCACAACTGAAGCTTAAAACAATGAACGTGACAGGAAAAACAGAACATACTATCTGTAAACTCCCCAAATCTTGACAGTGTATGATTTTGTTTTCTTAGGAAAAAGCTTGAAAAGCACTTAAAGGTGCTGACAAGTGTGACAACCAGATGGCGTGTTAGAAAAAATGCAAAAATACATGAGAGTTTCTGAGGGGTTTAGGACTGGCTGGAAAACACACTAAGTAAACAGCAGGTAATAAAAGTCTTGACAGGCCCTAATGGTACTTCTGGAAAATGAATCTGTGCTGTACATCAGTCTAGGGAAAGCTTAAGAGAGCTTTGCATATCTCCTTTCTTTTCACAGTCAATATAGGTATATGCCTTTTCAAATACCTCCTAAATAATTATAAAACCAAAACAAACCTAAAACAACTGAAAAGGCAGCATCCTCTAAACAAACAATCAGGAGGAAAAGCAAAAAAAGCATGACCAGCATTTCAAAATAAATGAATGTGAAAAAACAGAAGCACAGATTAAAATAGTGCTTCAAAAATTCAAACTAGTGAGTAAAAATGACCACCAACATAACATCACCATTCTTCTTAACACCATTACATATCCTTCTGAAGATGTAGGTTCGATCATAAGTCTAAAGCGTCTGGGAAGACTTACAACAGGATTTCTGTCTTTTTATCAATATTATCATAGGGCAGGCTATGGGTATAAAGTACCATTGAGCAGCCCCTGTTTCTATATCCAGTATGTGAATGTAAAAGTCCTTATTGTAATTTCAAGTAGCAAAAAGAACATTTTTGCAGGTGTTTGCTTGGCGACTGAGGTGGAGAGGTAGCTCCTCTCTCTCTCTCTCTCTCTCTATATATATATATACATATATATATATAGTGACAGATAGGGGCGCTGTCGTCTCCATGAACCCTCAGATCAGACGCTAGACACCATGTAAAAGTCCAAATATTAATTTTATTTGAACAATAATGTGTACAAAGCACCCTCCACTCCACTCATAAATCAATACAATTCACAATAAATAATCAAATCTTCCTATCCCAGACGTGTTGTTCCCTTCCTCCCAACTCAGCTCAACGCTCTGGTGTTTCTCTTAGTCTTTTATAGTCTTTGACCCGGAAGTGCTTCTCTTCTCACTGTTCATGTGACTGGCAACACTCCTTTTTTCTTCAAACTGAAGTATGTCATTTCTTCTGTCCATGTGACTGGGACGTACTTCCGGGCTGTATGGAAAATACTCCTTGTTCCTCCCTGCAGCGTCTTCTAGCGTCCCCCATGGTATCCAGCAGGGCTGTGGATAAAAACTCCATTGTCCAGGATTCCCTGCTGGCCTTCGGGGCACCTCCATGCTGCAGGGAGGGCTCCATCTGGCGGCCTGGAGGTATTGGCCGGGATGAACAACCGGCCATATGCTACAATA
>JANRMT010062790.1:58195280-58228472 GCA_026402145.1 Polypterus bichir lapradei | reverse complement strand
TATATATATATATATTTGGGTAAGAGAAAATGAATATCATTTGTTAAATAGAAAGAAGAAGATATTTTTGATTTTCTAGAAGCAAATAATTTTATTTCTTTTTTATTTTATAAATCATGCCTGAAGAAGGGGCCTAAAGGAAGGAGCCAATAAAAGGTGTCATTTTGTTTGACTTCTCACTACAAAGATAAAATTACAAATATAATAATAAAAATCTAGAAAATGTATGCTTGGAGTAAAATTCAGCATTCATGGACATAGTTACCTAATTTTATTGTTGGAGCATTTACATTTTTTTGTGATCTAAGTCAATTACTACATCTTTGTTTATGAAATATTTTTGTAACAATGAATCATATTCAAAAATAACAGTAATAATAGAATGACATTACATGTGTTATCACACCACATTAAATACATATTTTTAACGGCACTTTGCAATGTCATGTTGATAAAAATGTAGCCCAATTGGGTTTGAGGTGGCAGAACAGCTTTCATAGATAGTGGATTTCAATTAAAGGGATAGTATAATTGCATCATTTGTTGTGCTGTTGTTAGCTGTTAGTTGTGGAGAATCTACAACTAATTGTAGTTCCAATTTCTTAAACTTCACATTTTTGAAAGAAGTACCCATGCAATGGAAATCTCTGTGGGAGGATCAAGGTTCAATTGTTGGCTTCATTAGACCATGATGGAGAGCAGTTTTGAAGTTTTGCCAATAGATTATAGTTGTAGAGAAACACTGAATCATATTGTGCAAATATTGCAGTAGGAAAGTTTTTAGTGTAATTTAATATATCATTGTTCATTCTGTGTTTACAGAGCGACACATATATCATTCCTTTTCTCGTACATATATTTCTAGATAAGTGGCTTTTTGCTATTTTTTTATAGTTAAGAAAGAGAAGTGAGCTGGTGTAGCAGTGACCTTTGCGCACATATATACAATACAAATATACAAGTTGAAATTACTTCTCTCAAGTTAAATTTGAAACAGTAAACTAAATTGTAATTGACATTATACAGAATGTTTCTCTGTTTTAAGATAGACAACTTCAAAAATTCATCAAGCTTTTCAATGGGAGATTTTACAATCTAAAAACTTTGTACAGTATGCTCTATTTGAGATATCTCAATACAAATTAAACTGTCCACACAAATGTCCTTGAAGAATAAGTGTGCACAATTAAAAAGAAGTAGATCCACTGGGAGCTGAGTTACTTTATATAGACAGACAGCCAGATAGACATGGCAGTTTGCAGTAGGTGCTTTTCACATTATTTGCAAGTGCATCTAAAAAAGTAATAAAAGAAAAGCTTTATGAGAAAAAGCGCATTAAAAAGTTTACTGATAATTCAACATTAATCTGGCATAAGGGAAAGTACATTATAGTCATGTACCGACTTACACCTCTATTTAGGATTGGCCATTTTGGCTGTATGTTGGTCACACATTGTACAGGTCATTGCAGTTGAGATCTGTGGGCCTGATGCTGGTCACTGATATGCATACTTTAATTGTCAGTATAAAGTTTTACAATCCGATCTTCAAGTCTTTGTCCATGTAATCAAAGGTGGTGTGGGCCAAAGGTCCACAAAGAATTGGTCAGGTGGAGTAGCAATTCAAAACAAACCTTAAAGGACCCTCCAAGAGTCACAGACCCTGTGAAATAATAATAATAATAATAATAATAATAATAATAATAATAAAGATTTATTGGTATTTACAAGGTGTTTCTATCTTCTTGATGAAAGAAAAAAGTACAAACCATCTGCACATGCCAGCTGCATGAAGCGCAACTTCAAAAAACTGTTGTGTACCATGGCGAAATGCATGGAACTGGAACTGGAACTCTGTGAGTGCTAAGATATATATACAGTATTTTTTTTTTACTTATTGCTAGTTTGTGGCCATTGGTGTGTTGCAGCATTAATACAGGAAAGAAGAGAACCGAGAGGTTGCTACGTCTTCAACTTCACTACCACTTCTCTCACTGCTTCTGTGCAGAATATATCATTCTATGGCTGGCAGTGCTGCCACGAGTAAGTGATAAGTCAAATGTGTATGGCCTTTGTGGCCTCTAGTGGGCTGGTTTTGGCAATTTCTGGAACATTATTACCCTGTTGTTTTCCTATGGCCCGCAACCTTAAATACAAATGTCCTCACCTTGATTGACTGCAAATCTTCGTGTGACTGTATTTGGTTTGTAAGTATGTCTATTTTCATTACTTGCTCTTCCTCAATAGTTTTAGTTGCTGTTTAGCTGCTGTACACTGTTTTAAAGATTCACTAGTTCTGACATTGCTCTTCTCCTTGTAAATATAACTTATGGCTTTTGATTTTGAAGAATTGACAAGTTATAAACCCCAACTTTGACATTTTAATTACAATTTTGTCTTGTGAGTAAATAACAGTCTTTGTCACTTAAAATAAAACATCCAGGAGCATTTAAATATATTTTAAAAATACTTTTTTCTAGAGTGTTTTAATAGTAACAATGATGGTCTCTGAATGCAACTGTGATTAAAATATTTTGTACATAGGAAGAATTAATGGGCTTCTGTCTAAAAACATTAAAAAAACATACTGTGTATATAACCTGCATTGCCTGTAAGCAAAGTATATGCTGTGCCCATCTACAGACTGATTTTTTATTTATAAGACCTGCAAGAAGATGACGGGATATTCATCTATACAACAAACTCTCGTGCAAAATTCATTTTCCTAAACCAACACTCTTACTCCCTAGGGGCTTTCTTCAAAGGAAAGGGTGGTGGGCGGTGGTGGTAATTTCTTCTTGATTAATATCCTCTAACTTCAGCCTCTGCAAATCTGACATGCACACTCAATCAGACCAGCCTGAGTGTATTAAAATGTATTGATCTGGAATGACAGGTAAGAATAGGATGGCGCTGCCTTCTGAGAAGGAGGTAAAATTGTCTCTCGAGATTAACAAAAAGCAAGAAATGTATGTGTTTCTTTTTTTTCCCATAGAAGGCAAAATACATAATAAGGTAAAACTGTATTAAAATAAAAAAATAAGCATTGTAGAGGAGGTTTTATATCGGACTCAAATGTGTAATCCGGAGCTAAAAGGTTTATTAAATATTAAATTGTTGTTATGTGTATATGGATTTACATGCATTTATTTGTACAAATATATCAATTATTCTTAAGTAATTAGCAAGCTGAATTAATTACACAATTCCAAAACAATGTAAATAAAATGATAAATGTTTATAAAAATATTGCTTAAGTTATAACTGTTATATATACATACATTAAAGCATATGTTAATCTCATAATGATCAGTTTCAGATTAAAGCATTAATTAAGCAATAGTGTAAGGGGCAGTCTTAGAGTGTTTAATGTTAATGTCAGAATTTCTTAATTTCAATAATAGAATATCAGTTTCGTACAGTTACTTAGAATATGATATAGTCTTTACACTTGTAAGTTAACATGAAATAGAACTTTCTTTGTTATATCTGTAAAACTGAGTGCTAATTAAGACAGTCAGGAAACAGTCTCATTGCTAACATGGAATTTCACGTTAGTTTGCAAATAGAAAATTGGCATATAGTTTACTAACCATTTTGATATGAACATTTGAAAGTACCACTGTATGACCAAATTTAGAGAAAAAAAAGTTGCATACTAAGAGCAAGGCTAATATCTTTGGCTAATGTAACCTGTTATCTTACCCTGAAACATCCACGTGGATAAACCCAGTAATGATTTTATATAGCCAGAATACTAAATTAGTACATGTTACCATTTAGAATTTTATTGTATAAGTGGTGTATGTTCTATATTTGAACAAGGTGTATTTCTTGCAAGATAATGGCCACTTTTAAAACTCAAACATGAAACCTATATGATAGGTACACGACCATCAGGGCTATATTGTTTCGCTAGATTTGTAGCAGCTAGTATCTAATAAAAATGCCAGAAAGTTTAAACAAAGTAACATAAACTTGCAATGTCAAAATGAAAACTTTATTGTTTGTGCCAAGATGAAGAGTTACAGAAACAAAAGGAAATCCCAACTTGTACATAACGCGAACAAAGAAATGGTACAGTTAGTTTGTGAACCATGCTTTTTGCAGTTGTTTTATATTGCATACTCATCTTATTGTGTGTGTGTGTTACATAATAAAGAAAAATATGCAAAATAACGGTCTTGTGTTAAAATGAATGATGGCAAAAAAAAATAATTTTAGTCAGAAGATAATACCCATCAACCATAATGAGGAATATTCCTAAAAAACAGTTTATATGACCTTATAATATGCATTTCACAGGATGATAATGAGGATGTGCAGAACAGTATTTGTTTCTTTTCACATGTATTTTATGCGTAAAAGTCTCTGATAGGTAATGGTCTTAATGTGCTTATACTGATATGGTAACATTTATATTCTTTACATTATACAAAGGTATTGTATAATGTGTTATACTTTTCCAATAATATGTGCTACACAGCTGCTATTATTGTAAAATAAAAAACAGTGATTTAATACGACTTTAATACGACCCTGAGCAAGACATGGGCTCAGAATTCTATGCAACTATGGTTAGGCTAGGGGAGACGCGTAATGATACACTTTACAGTGCTAAGCCTGAATAACTCTCATGACAGTATTCTGCTGCTATCTAGTGGATGAAATAACATCATGCTGCAAACAAAATTATATTTCTATGCTTTCTGTAACTTTTTTACAGTACTAACTCTAAGGTAATTCATTAATATATATAATCTTGCACCAACTCATGCCTCTATTTGGGACTAGCCATTTTGCTATATGTCACAATTGTTGATCACAGAGTGTACAGGTTGTTTCAATTCAGGCTGTGTGGGTCTGTTGCAGGTCACTGGTACACCTACTTTAACTGCAGGTATGGAGTAGGACAAACCAATTTTCAGGTCTTGGCGGATGCATTCTGGGTCTATGTAAGGTTCTGTTTCTCAACCACTGGATTGTGCTACATGTAGGTCACGGGTTTCATCGTTGAGTGGGTCACAAGTTGATTGCAGTGGGTCACAATTTTCCTATTTTTGAGTGAGCTTGTTTTATCAAGGGGGACCTCCAATCATGTTCTTTTCACCAAGGGGGTGGTTTGCAATTACTATGGGTAGGTCATCAGTGAATTTAACATAACAATTAGCCACGTGGTGCAGCTCTGATCAAAACAAACTATAAAGGACAGTCCAAGTGTCAGAAAAGACATGAGACCCTGTGAAATAATAATACTAATAATAATAATAATAATAATAATGAAAGACATAATACTTTGGCTGTTTTTGACAATATATATAAGGTATTTAAAATTACTTTCCCAGCTAATATAACATAAATTACCTGTCCCAATGGTAAGTTTTTCTTTACTACATTTCATCAGGCTGTTAAATTTGAAGCTGAAAGGTTTGTTAAATAGTTGTATTATTGTAACTTCTGAGTATGAGAACTACTGGGAGGCTATAAAAGAAAAAGGGTAAAATTTTAAAGTTTATAGGGAGCTTTATATAGGAAATAGTGTGCTTTTTTAATTAATGTTGAACAATACAATGTTATAATGTAAATTGCTTTGGATAACGGCAACAGCAAAACAAATAAATGTAAATGTAATAAAATGTTTTCAGTCCATATAGAAATGGTGAGTATAGGCCAGTTGTTTCTGGGAAAATTTACAAAAATCAGTATGCAGATAAACAACTACGATTTAGAACAAACATTTTTGTACATTCGTTTACATTTCCTCAATTTGTTTTGCTATACAAATCAGTTCTAATGAGCAGAAGCTCAAGAAATCAGTAAACACCTGCTGTTTCAAAGATTGTTCAGTATTGATCTTCTAATACAATGGTACTCATCTTTAGCATCATTGAGCAAATAAAAATGTCTAAGACTTAGTTTAATCACAGAAAAAATCACTGAGTGCAGAGGAAGTTTTTACAAAACAGCAGGGACTCTTTACATGCTCTAGAAATGCAAATGCTACAATTTTGTTATTTATGCAGTTTTATAGTTTTCCACATGAAAAAAATACCAGGAGTTTATTTTTCTCATTTACATTGCTTCAAGATTTTTTGTGATAAATATAAGTACAGTATAATTAATTGTAATGTAGTACATACACTACATGTAATGTTCCACTTTTTAAAGTATATTTATTACAGTTTAATTATTTATAAATTCACACAAAACTCAGTGTGAGAAATGAGCCATCTAGTTAAAGCATCACTTTATCTTGTAACCACTAGTAAGTTTTCCCATGTGATGTCAAATGAAACAGAAATAATTTCTGCTTATATACTGGAATGTAAAAGAGAAAGGAATCATCTTTCTTAGTGGCAATCTATGCATTCGGCATACTCAAAATAAAATCTCAGCCAGAAATGTGCAGCGTAACCAAGATGTTTAATACTAGGAACATTTTTAAACTCATAAATTTAGACACCCCAGTGCGTCAAACAGAACTTCATAAACAAACTCTTCTTTCTTCTTGTATTGTACCAGACATTAAGATACTCTCTTTAAGTTCTGGTAACACATCAGGCTAGGTACTTCAAAAATGCATCTATTACTCATTTATACTTATGCAACAAGACCTTAATAAAGGCTTCTTTTGGTCTTCATAACACTTAATAAAACATCAGTTGATAGGTTATTTATCTCTGTGCAGTGTGGCATGATGGTAAAATTACTTGTTAATATGAAGGATTCACAGGCATTGTACTAAACATGTAACATCAAAGAGAAATGTGTCTCAGTTGCGCCACCTCAGACCACACCAAAGTAACATTTTGTTAGTAGGTCACATTGTAGATGGATGGATGTTGATGGATAAACACTTTACTCATGCTTTGCAAGTGTTATGAATACACACAGAAGTGTTTGTTAAGGTGTCATTACGTAGTAGTAAATAAGCAATAAATGCATTGTTGCAGTACCTAAACTAAAGTGTTATCAATTATTTTGCCATTTACAGATGAGGTTTTCTTTATTCTTTTTCTTAATTCTTCCCAAATGGACAGCGCTTATAATTATTTTAGATCTGAGGAAACTCTTCACTACAAGGGCTTTACAATCAAAAGTAACACTAGAATCCCTGAAGCCTAAGAAAAAATTCGTAATCCCAGGGCACCTTAAATTCCTTCGCACCGCTCTGTCAGCGTCTTTTGTTTTGTCTCTTTATCTGGGTGGTCAATTTGTATGTATTTGGAATGTGAACTGAGTTTAACTGCAGTTCCTGTCCCATTTTACTTAGACTGCTGCACCGCAATACAACTCTGCATGGCACCATATCTGTCTCAGTTCTCAACAAAAAGTTGCCAGATTTTCCGAAATGGCAGCAAATCTGTCATTTTTCACATGTTCTGCATGGGTGTCTTTTGTTGTCAAAGCGCAAATGCCACATGATACTCTGATATTGGTCACTGGGCATTGTTTCTTTGATTGCCAGTACAACAAATATTTCTGAGCAGGCATCAACCACAGCACCAACTGTCTTCATCGCTGCTCTTGTGAAAAGAATGGAGATAAACACCATAAACTTAGACAGAGAGAGGCAAGTTCATTCTACCACGTGAATGTCACTTAGAGAATAAATCTGAATAATAAAAAAAAGTGCTAACTTTTACAAGTAGCCAAAATTTACACCGGGTGTTACAGACTCAAGTCAAATGTGTGTTTTTATTATATTATAGTAATAATAATACCAGCTCAATACTCAAAACGAGGAGTACCCAGACTTGAACCCACAACCTTTTAGTTATGAGACAGCAGTTCCTACCTCTGCACCTTCCAAGAAGACATATCAACTTTCTGTCGATTGACATTTGAGGTTGTGTTTTTAACTCATTGACAGCAACATGTAAATTGACTGATTATTTTTCTTTGGTTATATTCTTAAATAAAATCACACATTTATTTGATTTTTGGACTAAAATCTTCACACATTATACACTTCATGTCATTATTACCATAACATGTAAAAAGTTTCTGTTTTAGGTATGTGTTCAGCGTTTCTTACCTCACATTTCCTGTCATCCTACATTTACGCAGATCGTTGTAGGCATGGAACGCACATGAAATGTTTGTGTTCCAAATAACGATATATTATTTACCCTGTACAACTCCAGGCACCTCACACCCAGATAAAGAGACTTGAGCCGGGAAAACTTCATCCGTGTTGTTGGGGGATGGGATCGCAGGCTGCTTGCTGTTTGTGCTGATCGACACATTTGCAAAACAAAAGACACTAATGGAGAGGTGTGAAGGAATTTTAGGTGGCCCGGGATTATGACTTTTTTCTTAGGCTTCAGGGATTCTAGTATTAATTCACATGATACATCTACATGTTATTATCGACATGCAGTAGTGCTACTGCTAAAAATTTAAACAAATCAAATATATGAAAAATATACATTTAAACAATGTAAAATAGATGCTTTCAGATCTCGACAATATGGATCTTAATATCATACAACTCATATTCTAAAAAGAAGACAGGCAAAAGATTGGTGCATTTTAACTGTGCTGTTGGAGACATCTTTTACACATTCCATGGGCAACCAAAATAATGAACCAAGTAATCCTGGAATGGATCAAACCAGAAATCTCACTAAAGGCCAGATTAACAAAGCAAAAATTTTCCTAACATTGGTCAAATCATACGAAACAGGTTGCTTGACAAAGAAGTCATGCTTGAAATTTTCAGTGGTAAAACAGGAAGTGACTGCCCAAGAACTTGATGGCTAGACACCATCAGGAAAGATATTGTACTGAACATATCAGAAATTAAAGAAGCTGTGAGAGATCAGAAGACACTCTGAACTCTGATCCATAGAGTGACCGAGAGTCATAGTCGACTGACTGAAATTTGTAAAGGGAACAATTCAGGGTAAAAATTCATCATTATTGCTGTTACAGGGAAAGTTTTTTAAGATGTACAACAGTGTTTGGAGAACTACTGCATATAGTAACATGGCAAAAAAAGGTTTCAAGCATTTAAAACAAGCACACACTTGCTTCGAGTTTATTCATACATTATTAGGTCAGATCACTGGCATCACCATGACGTCACAAAGCTTGGCTCTTGAGTTGCACATGGCAGTCATTCAGGAGCACTGCTTATTAAATCCATGGGTTACTTGTATTTTTTCATGTAAGTTTAAGTGTGCACAGTTGTGTGAAAAACTGAACTAAAAAGTTAAAATGACATTGTGCTCAACCAACTTTACAAGTGTTTTTTTTTTTGAGAGTTTTTCTTTTGTTCTTAGAGAGTTAGGGCTGGGGAGGCTGTCAAAAACAGGGCCTGTTAAATCCCATTGAGGCATTCCTTGTGTGCTTTTTGGCTATACAAAAAATAAATTGTTGTTATTGAACAATCTATATAATAAACATAGATTTAGAATTCGGAAGAAAATATTCTAAAGCAAAAGAAAATTTAAACAAAATTGTAAAGTAATGCAGGCAGAGTTGTATTTTATTGACTTATTTATTTAACAAATCAGCCAAAAATATCAAAAGTTGGCTGTATTGGAGAAAACAAAAAGTACAATCAAACCACATGAAAACACTTTTGATATTCTGTAACATGAGGATAATGTGAATAACGTAGCATTAATTGCCTAAAATATGAAAAATGTTTATGATAATGATAAAAAAGTCAAATGCTAACATCCTCATTATGAAGAAGAACATGTTTATTGTTAGGTGAAGGTGGGTAATAAAATTGAGATTACTAAAATTTTAATTTTAATGGGCTCGGATTGCAATTTCCTAATATTATATCTCTATTTTATGTGAAAGAAATCATGACAGAACTGGGCAAAAAATTAAGAGTCTTGATAATTATTGTATAGTATTTGTTTGACAATATAGAAAGGGAAGCCAAAGCAAACCAATATTTTGAACTGTGGCGTCTTGAGAAAATCACAGTGCATACTGTGGAACACAAAATGGTTAAATCAGCCATTTTAAGTTCTTCTTATACCTAATAGAAATGTAAAATCATGTGTAATCAAGCTAAAATTAGATAAAATGATTTTGGTTATACTATAAGTAAAGGTATGCTACAAAGTTCATTGATGTTCAAAGAAGTTGAAGGCAAAAAGCAGAAAGAGAGAGAAAGAAAGTGAGATGGATGAAGGATGCTGAAATGCAGGTTGAAGAATTGAAAGACATTATCATTGACAATAAAGCACCTGGCAAGCTGTTGTTAAATGGGTCACCGAATGTTGGAAATGACTAAATGGATAATACAACAAGAAAAGTATGTTTGACGATAAAAGATATTTTCTTTTAGGCCCAGGGGGAAGTATTCAGCTTCCTCTGCTAGTTTATAATGAAACTGACAATTTATCTCTGTCTGAGCAGTTCTTGCATGGTAGCTGCTGGTGTAAATGACACATTCAACAGAGATACAATAATGAAAACACATTTCTGATGTGATGTAAAGATTGTTTTGTAAAAGCATGTTTTTCATATTCTATTTTTACATTAATGTTAACTTGCATATTTGCAGTTGGGCACTGGCCTTTACATTATGACAGTGTGATGAGTAGGTTATGAAAATTGCCTCTCTTAAGAACAGTATCCTTAGTAATGTTTCAAATGGAAATGATTATCTCTGTTAAAGTGAATTTTCACTATTTCCACATATACATAATCTCTTACAAGCTGGATTCTTTTAATAGGCCAGGTATTAAATATTTTGTAGATAACTGCTGTAGCTTTAAATTGAATTGCCCACAGAAAAGAGAGATTAGTGGAAAAGTAAAGCAGGGTAATTTCAAGGATTCACCATATAGATGACAGTCTACTCAATACAAGCTTCATTTTTGTGTTATTTTAAGTTACAGGATAAATTATAAGACTGACATTTTTTTTCTTATAGTCACCACGCACAGAACAAATCAGGTCGAGTTGAAACACTCTTTCTAAAGGAACACAAAATTGGACCATGAGAATAAATAACAAAATGCAGAAAATATAAAGCTCAATGGAGTTGTGTTGGTTGATCTTGAATCAGCCTTGAACCCAGAATAAAAGTGAAAGAGAACAAGGTTATCAAAAATAGTATGTGTACAATTATTAATAAGGCAAATAAATGTAGAAAATTAAAAATTAAAAAGAGAACAACTAAAATAAAAGCACAAAACAAACCTAATACCCTTCCTGTGTTTTCCAATACAATTTAGTTGCCCTGTTTATTAGTTTTGGTGACTGACTCCGCATTACAGTAATCCAGCTGACTAAAAACGAAGTCTTAAACTAATTTTTTTAGTGTCTTGTAATGTTATAAGAGGTCTAACATTTGTTATATTCTATTCCTTAAGTGAAAAATTGCATTCCTAGTAGTCTGTTTGATGATCAATTTAAAGTTTAGATCAGAGTCAATAATTACCCCTAAATTCTTTATATCCACCTTGATTTTTAAACATAAGGGATCAAGTTTATTTCTAATACCCTCACTATTTCCATATCTGCCAATCACTAAGATTTCTGTTACTTCCTTACTTATCTTGAGAATGTTACTACTCATCCATTTGTTTGGAGGTGCTATTGATAAATAAAGCTGTGTGTCATCTTCATAGCTATGGTAGCTCACCTTGTACTTTGAGATAATCTGACCTAATGGAAGCAAGTAGATAGAAAAGAGCAGCACACCCAGAACAGATCCTTGTGGTACACCATATAGAATATCATGTATCTCTGCAGTACAATCCCCACAACTAACAAAGAATTTTCTACCTGTTAAGTAAAACTGAAACCAATTTAAGACACTGCCGGAGAGGCCAATCCACTGCCTAAGAGAATTTATAAGAATACTGTTTAATATTATTATAAATATTGTGGTCTATGGTGTCAAATGGTGCTCTCAGATCTAAGAGAACAAGAACAAATATATGGCCTCTGTCCGCATTAATCCCTAAATTATTTGCTATTTTAACCAGTGCAGATTCTGTACTATGGTTTGTTCTATAACCTGACTGAAATTCGTCAAGAACAGAATGTTGAATCAAGTAATCATTTAGCTGCTCAATTATTGCCTTTTCTAGAATTTTACCTAAGAAAGACAGGTTGCAAATTGGTCCAAAGTTACCAACGACAGAAGAGTTTTTCTTGAGCAGGGGTTTAACAACCGCAGTCTTTAGACAGTCAGCGAAGAACCCCTGTATCTAATGATGAGTTCACTATGTCTAGTACACTATCAATTAGGACATCGGAGGATTCTTCAGAAAAGCCTGTTAATACTGGGTCAAGGACGGAGGAGGAGGGTTTCACCTGAGAAATTATTCTACGTTGTAGAAAATTATAATAATAGAATAATAAATTGTTCTATAGATAGATCTATTTCAGTGAAAAAATGTAACTTGCTTAAAAGGGCATGCTGGGTTCAACATAACTTTGGAGGGATGCATTATATTATTTCTAATATTTATTTTGTGTTTAAAAAATATAGCAAAAGACTCACAAGTTTCACTAGTAGTTTTTTGGAGGCATTCCATTGAGTGAACAAGGTTTAGAAGATGATCAATAGCTGAGAATAAAACTCTTGGATTACCAGCATTATCATTTATCATTTTAGAGAAATAGGACTACATCTCAAGGTAGCCTGCATTGTTATATTCAGTGTTATATTCCTTTTTCGTCTTGGCAAAATGAATGAACAAAGTTCTAATTCCGATGTGCTACTTGAATTAACACTACCGCACTACCCATATTTCACTTAATGTCAGAAAGTCTATTTTCCTATCACTGTTAATGTAAAAAGCCTTACTGGTTAACGCTGTAATGTTTAGTAAAGCCACACTAGTCTGAGTTTTTGAAATGAGCCTAATTTCTCCTTGGGGCATCTGAATAAATGCCACCTTTAGGTGGGACTGAAGACTTAGAGACACTTTTTGATGACAGGATATTTATGTTGTCGTAGGTCACCACACCTTGAAACCTTCAACAGCCTAAAAATCTGGTGAGGGATTGGGAGGTGAGGGTCTAGCCAAAGGTCACTCCTCCACTCAAATAACTTGATGTTTCTATCCTCTGAACTTATTGTAAGGCACCCTACATAGCATTATGCATTTTTCTGCCATTCCATATTGGACTGGTGGTCTTCTGTTTGTTTATCTGAAGGTCCCCATGCCATTCTTTTTCTTCCTACCTTCCAGAAAAATCCCATGTCTTATTCTAGCTTTCTTTTATTTTCATCATAGCACCTGGGTCTTGTGAAACCATGTCCCAATCATTAGCACCCCTTTTTGCCCACATTTATCATGCCTTCCCAGCCACCCCATACAAGTTTGAAATTAATGACAATATTTTAGTTTTATGAGAAGCATTTCATAGGTGTTCATTCTGATTTAAGTTTTGTAGCATGCAATAAAAAGAATCTGCATTCATATACACTATGACACCCTATATAGGTTCTATTTTCAAATTAATTTTGTTAAAAATGCTATGAATTTTAAAGTAAGAGCTTTGAGATTTATTACATTTAAATTTTTAGTACTTCTTTATGTGTTAACTTCTGCATATAAATGCCAAACGTATACCTCTCTCTGAGGAAATCAGTTTTTAATTATGTTTAATCAAGGGTTTGAATGCATATGTCTGCACCTGCAAATGATAGGGCAGATTGCTTTACAAAAGCAAGAAAATCTGACACATGCATTCAATAAATGAATCCTCTCAGAAAAAAACAGGTGCATAAATATTTTGTACAAATTATAAGTAGTAGAAAAAAATAGGTTTAAAAATTCACTAGAGAAAATAAACCTCTTTGTAAATGTGAAAGTGATTTCCAAAAGCAGAATGTGCAAAAAGAGTTTATTTTCATGAGATCAAGGATGTGTGATTTTTGTTAAATTAGATCAGCAGCAGTGAAAGAGCATATGAGATTTACTGGGAGAACAGAAAGTGTGTTCATATGGTCAAGATAGTGTAACCAGTGATTTTAAAAATGTGCATTACAGTCTTGAAGTTGATGGATTTCATTTTTGATTTTCTCAGTAATAAGTGCTTGGTTAATATTGTGGATAAATTGATGAAAACTACTGGGTCAGCAGAAAGAATAAAAATGCTTAAGCACTAACCTATATTCCCATAGAAATCCATTATACCAGCAGAAATGTATTGCAGTTTATGATGGGCATAGACAAAGCTACTGTATGGACTCTGATTATCCATCTGAAATGGGACTAAGGATAGTACAGTAAAAAGTGGATAATATCATATCATCCATCCATCCTCTTCCGCTTATCCGGGGTTGGGTCGCGGGGGCAGCAGCTTAAGCAGAGAGGCCCAGACTTCCCTCTCCCCGGCCACTTCTTCCAGCTCTTCCGGGAGAATCCCAAGGCGTTCCCAGGCCAGCCGGGAGACATAGTCCCTCCAGCGTGTCCTAGGTCATCCCTGGGGCCTCCTCCTGGTTGGACGTGCCCAGAACACCTCACCAGGCAGGGAGGCGTCCAGAAGGCATCCTGATCAGATGCCCGAGCCACCTCATCTGACTCCTCTCAATGCGGAGGAGCAGCGGCTCTACTCTGAGCCCCTCCTGGATGACTGAGCTTCTCACCCAATCTTTAAGGGAAAGCCCAGACACCCTGCGGAGGAAACACATTTCAGCCGCTTGTATTCGTGATCTCGTTCTTTCGGTCACTACTATAGCTCATGACCATAGGTGAGGGTAGGAACGTAGATCGACAGGTAAATTGAGAGCTTCGCCTCACGGCTCAGCTCTTTTTTCACCATGACAGACCGATGCAGAGCCCGCATCACTGCGGATGCGGCACTGATCCGCCTGTCGACCTCACACTCCATTCTTCCCTCACTCGTGAACAAGACCCCGAGATACTTGGACTCCTCCACTTGGGGCAGGATCTCTCCCCCAACCCTGAGAGGACACTCCACCCTTTTCCCCTCAACCGGACTCGGATTTGGAGGTGCTGATTCTCATCCCAGCCGCTTCACACTCAGCTGCGAACCGATCCAGAGAGAGCTGAAGATCACGGCCTGATGAAGCAAACAGGACAACATCATCTGCAAAAAGCAGTGACCCAATCCTGAGTCCACCAAACCGGACCCCTTCAACACCCTGGCTGCGCCTAGAAATTCTGTCCATAAAAGTTATGAAAAGAATCGGTGACAAAGGGTAGCCCTGGCGGAGTCCAACTCTCACTGGAAACGGGCTCGACTTACTGTCGGCAATGCGGACCAAGCTCTGACACCGGTTGTACAGGGACCAAACAGCTCTTATCAGGGGGTCCGGTACCCCATACTCCTGGAGCACCCCCCACAGAGTTCCCTGAGGGACACGGTCGAATGCCTTTTCCAAGTCCACAAAACACATGTAGACTGGTTGGGCAAACTCCCATGCACCCTCTAGGATTCTGCCAAGGGTGTAGAGCTGGTCCACTGTTCCGCGACCAGGACGAAAACCACACTGTTCCTCCTGAATCCGAGGTTCGGCTATCCGACGGACCCTCCTCTCCAGAATCCCCGAATAGACTTTTCCAGGGAGGCTGAGGAGTGTGATCCCTCTGTAGTTGGAACACACCCTCCGGTCCCCCTTTTTAAAGGGGGGGACCACCACCCCGGTCTGCCAGTCCAGAGGCACTGTCCCCGATGTCTATGCGATGTTGCAGAGACGCGTCAACCAAGACAGTCCTACAACATCCAGAGCCTTGAGGAACTCCAGGCGTATCTCATCCACCCCCGGGGCCCTGCCACCAAGGAATTTTTTGACCACCTCGGTGACCTCAGTCCCAGAGATGGGAGAGCCCACCTCAGAGTCCCCAGGCTCTGCTTCCTCATTGGAAGGCATGTTAGTGGGATTGAGGAGGTCTTCGAAGTACTCCCCCCCATGTTGACGCTGCACTGCTTCCCCCTCCTGAGACGCCAGACGGTGGACACGAATCTCCTCGAAGCCGTCCGAAAGTCGTTCTCCATGGCCTCCCCAAACTCCTCCCATGCCCGAGTTTTTGCCTCAGCAACCACCAAAGCCGCATTCCACTTGGCCTGCCGGTAACTATCAGCTGCCTCCAGAGACCTACAGGACAAAAAGGTCCTATAGGACTCCTTCTTCAGCTTGACGGCATCCCTCACCGCTGGTGTCCACCAACGGGTTCAGGGATTGCCGCCACGACAGGCACCGACCACCTTGCGGCCACAGCTCCGGTCAGCCGCCTCAACAATAGAGGCACGGAACATGGCCCATTTGGACTCAATGTCCCCCACCTCCCTCGGGATGTGGTCGAAGTTCTGCCGAAGGTGGGAGTTGAAGCTACTTCTGACAGGGGACTCTGCCCGCCGTTCCCAGCAGAACCTCACAACACGTTTGGGCCTACCAGGCCTGACCAGCATCTTCACCCACCATCGAAGCCAACTCACCACCAGGTGGTGATCAGTTGACAGCACTGCCCGTCTCTTCACCCGAGTGTCCAAGACATGTGGCTGCAAGTCTGATGACACGACCACAAAGTCGATCATCAAACTGAGGCCTAGGGTGTCCTGGTGCCAAGTGCACATATGAACACCCCTATGCTTGAACATGGTGTTCGTTATGGACAATCCGTGACAAGCACAGAAGTCCAATAACAAAACACCGCTCGGGTTCAGATCGGGGGGGCCATTCCTCCCAATCACACCCTTCCAGGTCTCACTGTCATTGCCCACGTGAGCATTGAAGTCTCCCAGCAGAACGAGGGAGTCCCCAGAAGGTACGCCCTCTAGCACCCCCTCCAGGGACTCCAAAAAGGGTGGATACTCCAAACTGCTGTTAGGCGCATATGCACAAACAACAGTCAGGACCCATCCCCCCACCCGAAGGCGAAGGGAGGCCACCCTCTTGTCCACCGGGGTAAACCCCGACACACAGGCTCCAAGTCGGGGGACAATAAATATGCCCACACCTGCTCGGCGCCTCTCACCGGGGGCAACTCCAGAGTGGTAGAGAGTCCAGCCCCTCTCAAGGAGATTGGTTCCAGAGTCCAAGCTGTGCGTTGAGGTGAGTCCAACTATATCTAGCCGGAACCTCTCGACCTCGCACACTAGCTCAGGCTCCTTCCCCTTCAGAGAGGTGACATTCCACGTCCCAAGAGCCAGTTTCTGTAGCCGAGGATCAGACTGCCAAGGTCCCCCGCCTTCGGCCACCACCCAACTCACACTGCACCCAACCTCCTTGGTCCCTCCCATAGGTGGTGAGCCCGTGGGGAGGAGGACCCACGTTACTTCTTTGGGCTGTGCCCAGCCAAGCCCCATGGGTGCAGGCCCGGCCACCAGGCGCTCGCCATCAAGCCCCACCTCCAGGCCTGGCTCCAGAGGGGGGCCCCGGTGACCCGCGTCCGGGCAAGGGAAAACGTTGTCCAAAGTTTTCTTTCGTCATTGGAGGTTTGTTGAACCGCTCTTTGTCTCATCCCTCACCTAGGACCAGTTTGCCTTGGGTGGCCCTACCAGGGGCATAAAGCCCCGGACAACAGAGCTCCTAGGATCATTGGTACACGCAAACCCCTCCACCATGATAAGGTGATGGTTGAAGGAGGGGATCATCATATCAGCATTTCAATTTATACCAAACAGTACTTTAGCACACTATACCATTTCTATGTAGATCTGTCACAGTATTGTATATATGTTTGTCAGTTAGTTGTTGACTAAACTTTTAACAGACCTTAATACAAGCTGTTGCTTATGCTCATCCTCTTACACTTTCTCTATTTCTTCTAAATATCCTGCCGTGGTGCTTGGCATCCCTGCTACTTTAACCAAGTTACTGATCCTCATTTAAATAACAAAAATATTTAGCTACTTGGTAGACGGCTTAGTCAACAGTGACAAATGCACCTGTACATCATCATATAGTAAAATTATGTTTCAGCTTTTCATGTTTGCATTTTGTATTTTACATCAACTAACGTTTTTATCAAAAGGTCATAATCATTTATCATGTTTTTTTTTACTTTCCATCTGCTCATCATTTAGAACCTTAGCCATTGTCATGCATGCGCTCCAGAGGGTCACTGTTGCTAACGGTCTTGTCTCCTTTTACACTCACAGCCTCTAGAAACTGCCCCTTCAGGGAACTGAAGCAAAGGAAGTCCCACCCCTTCCAGTCTGCACGATATAAAAGGAGAATGCTCCCAGAAGGCAGGGCCTCATTCTGATGTTGACCTTGATTTTATGCTGGTTTAAGCCAGAAACGCTTGCCAGAAGTTCCAGAGAGGATGACTATATTCATTAAGAAGACACAATGAGGCGCAAAATTTTCTTTTAATTTCTTACATTTTTGATCTAATTAAATGGAGCTTTTGCCAGTTGGTATCCCAAGCATTTGGCTTTCTCTATGCAGGGACTTGTGATGATGGAATGAAAGTAGATACTCTAAATGTCTATGAGACTAACTGCTTTGAATTGACTAATATGAGGATTAAAAAATAATAAGGCTGACTTTAACACCTTTATGTTACGTGGAATCTCCAATGGGAGTTGGGCAGTCTTTTGGCTTTTTTTTGGATCTTTTGATTTGTCCAGCATCTCACCCCTGGAGTTTTTTATTTTTCTGTTCTCTCTGGCCATCTGACCATAGGATCCAAATTATCTTAATGGATTTAAACATCTTCAAATTAGAATTCTACTTCTAGTATATCTATTATTTAAGTACATGTTGATTCTTTATAAACTGTTTTATATATTATTTATTTAGTTATATATAACTGCCTATTTCTAATTTGCTGTTTTTTCAATTGTAACTCTTTTTTACATTATGCAAAGAACTTTGCGCTATATTCCTTGTATGAAAATGTACTTTAGAAATAATGTTGTTATCTTCATTCACCCTGCTACCCCATAGATGGAAGATGATGATCATCTATGATCATCTAGCATGGTAAGATGTCAGGCTTTGTGAATATTGGCAATTAAGTCATCAATCATGTACCATTACACGGACAACCTTAGGTAACCTCCTGTTTTCTTCTAGCTAGCAGTTTCAGTACTGATTAAGGATTTTATGGGGTTTATGGGGTCTGGGTTTCCAGTCACGTAATGTGTTAAAGCATCAAGTATTGATGAATCATAATGTGATGAACTGTGTTCATGTCAAAAATGTACCATATGTCAACAAGTCAAAACAAAACAAAAAAACAACATATTTTCATCCATTTGAAGTTATGTTTTAACATGATCAAAGCCTGGGAGCCATATGATAAAATGCACACAATGCAGAACCAGTGTAGATAAAGTGTAACACGAATGGAAGGCTTCTGCTGATGTGAGATCTGTTGAAAGTACTCAGAGACTAAAGCTATTGCACTTACTCTGCCTATAATGTCAATTTGGCAATGCACTACCTGTTCATGGAAAGAATGTAGATCTTTAAATTTATTTATGCGAAAATGCAATACTAAAAAGGCCCCCAGAACCTACCATCATTTCTCATTATATGTCTCGTCTATGTCTTGTTTCTTTTGCTTCTGTTTACTGTCACACATGCACATCCGAGGGTCACTTTTCAGGCTTGTCTGAGGTAAACACTTATCACTCTGGGACACCAAGTGGTGTGATCACTAGCTCTCTTATCAACTACAGCTTGGAGAAGATGCTCACTGAGTGCAACTGGTCACACCCTTTTGAGTCCGTGAGCTATAAAAACAAGGTGTTCCCTAAAGGTGGCATCTCATTCAGGAGATAAGTTACACACATTACAGAGCTCTGACCCTGTGAATGGACTGCTCTCCAGAGCCTATCGTTTTGAAGCCAACAGCTAATCTTTACTTTTGTTAACCCTTTGCGTTATAATGCACCTGTTAATTTCAGTTCATTATTGCTTTGCAAGTTAACAAGGTGGCCTGGTTGGCATTCCAACATTTCTTTTGAGTCCTGTTCTTCCCGCTAATGAAGACAATACCCATGTTTCTTTCTTTCTTTCTTTCTTTCTTTCTCTTTGAAGATCTAATTCAAGCTGTACTTTGGAGTACAGAAGGCAAAAATGGGTTGTGAGTAACACAATCCGAGGCAAACAAAATCCCAATACAAAATCCAAAGAGTGTTCAAGAAAAGAGCAAAAAGGTCAAAAATACAATAAATCACAAAAGCAATCAACTAATCACAAAGAAATACTCACCAACTCCCAAGAAAATTCAAAATGAATTTCCCAGGAACTGTGGGTCGCCTCCATTTTTATAGAGCTTGGGGAACCACCCATAAAACACAAGGAACATAACAAATTCATTGGGAATAAAGCAAATAATTAACAAAAGCAACATTAGCATAAATAAATGACTCAAAAATAAACAAGGACATAAAGCATGGGTTTGGGTCCTGGATGAAATACTACAGACCTGAATGTGGAAAAACAAACTAGCTAATAGCAAACCAATTTAGTTTGTGGATGTGATTTTATAGGAAACATATTACTGTTTTTCATTTCTTATATGGGATGATTTCATATTTTAAAATCTCTTTTACATTGTGCTACAATAATGATAATAGTAGTTAATAATAATAATAAAGAATAATACATTTTATTTATATAGCACTTCTTAAAACTTGGGTGTCAAAAACATGAGTATTGGGATGTCTAATAGGTTCTCAAGGAGGGAAAATTAGGGGGAAGTATAAGGGTGTGACAAAGGAACCAAGCAGCATTTCCACAAGTATAATGGAGGTGTAGCCTCAGGTGTACCTCTGACGTCACATCTGGAAGATTAAGCATGAAATAGATCAATCTGGAATCCTGAGCTTTTGCATCCTCATTTCTTTACATTTCTTTTTTGAGACATTAAATGGGGCATCCTCAACTACCCCAACTCGTGGACACATGGGGCTGTCTAGTAGTCTATAAGGAATCTGGCAAAAACAGATGGAATTTTTATATAATGGGTAAAAATTGTTCAATCATCTTTCTATGGGCATTCCTCCACTAGTTGTTGTTTTGTTCAATGTTGTTTCTAAAGCTTGTATGTTCCCATCCTATATACTGTAATGCTTTTTACAGTTCCCCTAATAAAATTGCTTCTCTTATGGGTTTGACTTATTTTAGGGATATTTTTCTCTTTAGCGAAGAGCCTCTAGGTCTAGTCACTATTCAAAGAGTGGATGTAGTGGTGGTCCACTCTTACTTTGGGGTCCACATTAATGACAGGTTGGACTGGTCTTGGAAGACAGAGGAACCATCTCTATATATAATCTTCATTTGGATCTTGATCTTTGTTTGTCCGCGAATGAAATAGAAGAAGAAGCACTAGATGGCAGTAGAGAGACAGCTAAAACATAGGCATTGCATTAAGAATCTCCTCCAGGCTTATACTACTGAAGACTGTAGTACGCCAGTCACACCTCAAAACACAGACATTCAAACTAAACAAATTGTTGTGCTTTAAAGTAACTAAAGAGATCTTCATTTAGATCTTGATCTTTGTTTGTCCGCGAATTCCACGCATGCGTAGACCACCTTCCAGTTTAGTACGTTGTTGTTACTCACGGATGTCAACAATGTGCCTGAATAACGGAAGGGGTGGTCGACAGTGTTACGCTGGTAAGCTCCTGAGGCCTGGTTAGAGAATGAGATTGCCGAAGATAAAAGGTACGTGCCTACGTAATATATGAATGAAAGAAAGACAGTGGGTAAAATGAATGACAACGTAACAGCAAGTTCCGGAAATTATTATTGTTACGTTGTAGCCGGCGAGTGCTGCGTGTCTCACAGTTGTACCGTGGCTTGCTCACATGTCAGTGAAGTGATCCCTATTTATGCTTTAAAGAGCCTGGATACCTATGTGTCCCCCTTTTATAACCATTGCTCCGTATATATTGCCTTACTCTTTGGATTGCCACAAAGCAACCTGCGAGATTAGAGAAAGGTTGAGAAGAGATCGTGAGAGGAAACGACAGTGTCGTGAAAACGAGACGGACTGTGAACGGACAGAAGCAGAAATGCTCCTACACCAACACATAATT
This sequence comes from Polypterus bichir lapradei, assembly GCA_026402145.1. Lineage (NCBI taxonomy): Eukaryota > Metazoa > Chordata > Cladistia > Polypteriformes > Polypteridae > Polypterus > Polypterus bichir. The sequence continues at coordinate 58,206,510 of JANRMT010062790.1, read as the reverse complement.
ACGATTCTGACAGTGATTCCGAGTAGGCCGTTCCTATCGAATCAATATCCAAGGGTTTTCTTTTGTAATTTTGTTTCTCTTATAAAAAAATCATAATGCTGTGCGACGAAGGGCCCAGTTCACGACTGGCAGCCGCGTTTAAACAGGGAGCCCTTCATAGACAACTTTAACACGCGCAACGTAGTTGGGCGCACATGGCTAATATACTATAAGAAAGTGTAGAGCAGGCTGTTTTCCTTTTATGTGGGAAGTCATATCCTTCACATCTTCTACAACTCTGTGATGGCCAGTATGATTTTCTAAACTGTGGTGTGTTGGTAATTTCATTTCAAGAGAGGCCCATCGAATCAACAAGCTAATTAAAAGATCAACCTTAGTTACTGGACACACTATGTACCCCTTAGAGGTAGTAGCAAAGGAGAGAGTTAAAACAAAAATGAGAGTTATTATTAATAGCCTCTCTCACACACAACAAAACAGAGTACTTTCAGCCAGTGAATTATTCAGGGGGATTCCCTTGTTCCAACAACAATATGTCTGCAAAAAAAATATTTTCATACAACTCATACATATTTGTTGTTACTATTACAGTAGTACTGAAAACCTTGTCTATTTTATAAAGAGTATTTTTCAGGTGAACAGAAAATTTTCTTAAAACGAGAAAACCTCATTTATATTAAGTAAAATCAGGTTAAAATTGAAAAGAATGGCACTCAAATGGCAACAAGATATTGTGAAACCAACCTAACAGTATCAGATAGTGCTCTCTACTTAAGTTTATTCATTTTGAATTACATATTTATAGATATCATGGCAGCTACATGTGTTCTTACAAAAGAATGCTGCTGTCAACAGCATTGCTACAACAGTTTCAAGATCTCCCACTGACATATTTACTTTCAGGCGGTCTTGACTTCTTTGGTCTTTCACTTGAAGAAAATGTCCAAAAAAATTATTTTTTTGCTGTCTTGCAAGTGTCATGTTGTATTTCTTTGTTGAAAGCATTAGATGCTCTGGTAATAAATATGTTTGATGCATAGCAGAATACATCAATTGAAAGACACTGGAAACCTCCTAATAACATATTAATATCAATAAGTTTTATCTTTTTTGCATTTATTGGTTCATCATAAAAGGTCAGTATCATGCTGCACATTACTCATTTTAAAATAAAAACAGTATTTTAGATGAGTGATCCACAAATTATTTTCTTTCTAAATATTAATATTATTTGTCATAAGCATAACCCATAAACATGGCAATCTGCAATGGCAAGATTATTTCTTTAAAATAAATTCATATTTCTTATTATGTTAATTCACTAGGGATGAGGGAGCCAGCTCCTGTTCTGACTATGTTGACTGGTTCTCCACATCTAAGTGGGGGTTTCTGTCTTGCTCTCAACATTATTGGGTAGAATCCAACTTGCTATAGCCCTAAAACTGAGTTTGTAAAGTGGAAAGTTGCAGACCTTAAAGGTTAGTATGATCTGGAGAAGAAGCAAAGTATCTCTATTTGTGAAACAGTCAATTCTGTTAGGTTTCTAGATTCACCATGTACCTGAAACATCTAAGCATTTGCAAGTCAACAATAAGAATAGCTTAAAATCCACTGACTTTTAATGAATTTCCATTATCCTGTTATGAAGCTTAATGTTAAGGAAGCCCCCAGATTGATGTTAAAATGATCTACGATATAAAAAGCTGATGTCACATCACAATGAACAAAAAACATTTCCTTGGTTACAAAATTTAGGAAGTGGTCTCGTCCGATGCGAGAGATGGACGTCTGAAGTGGAGCTCCGCTAGCAGTGGTGTTATTTTTCATATTATTTGCTTATTATCTTGAGATATCCTGTATTTATTCAACCCGAGAGGGACTGCTACAGTATATGTAAGCACATATAAACATGGCCAACAAGAAGGGGGGTTCGAAAGAATCGAAAACTAAAGCTACACCCAAGCTGCGATCAGCAAGCCCCGGTTCCAGATACGGCCTTTCAGAGACAGACCTGGATCAGATGGGCGAAAGCACAGACTCCTCTGGACCACGGTCCGCTACATCATCGCCGGCTGAGAGCGAAAAGGGGAGCGAAGGTGCGATTGTGAGTGCAGATCTGGATAGCTCGCCGATTGGAGAAGATCACATGAAACTGGAAAGGGCCTCGAAGTCCGCGGCTTCAATTGCGCAATTACGCAAGCCTGTAGCAGCGGGGACACCGGCTACAGCAAAGTCTGCTGCTTCATCTACGGTACAAGAAAGCACAATTGAACTATCTGAACTGAAGGTGTTGCTCGTTGAGCTCACGCAAGACATAAAGAAAAGCGAGAAGGCTAATGAGATAGCAAGGGCAAAGGCACATGAGAGCCTGAAACAGGAAATCCAATAGGCAAATGAAAGGCTGTGTCAAGAGGTGCAATTTGAGCTTCGACAGGTGCTGGGAAAAATTGAAGAGCGCATTCAGGAAAACTCGGTTAAACTGAGCACGCTTACTGATCAATTGGAGCATCTCAAGGAGACATTCACAAATCGGATTGAAATGGTCGAACATTCAGCTGCCAGTGCCGAAGAAAGAGCAATAAATGTCAGTTCCGAATGCAAAAAACTCAGAGAAAAACTTGGAGACAGACTGGCTGCTTTAGAAGATGGCAGTAGAAGGTATAATGTCAGAATTGAAGGTCTGCCGGAGAATCGAGAAAGTTCAAACCCTGTGAAATTCGCAGCTGAACTTTTTTCTAAAATAATCGGGGACGACTTTAAAGCAGAATCTGAGATAGCAGCGGCTTACCGCGTACGCGGACCAAACACCGTCAGACCCCGACCAAGATCTTTTATAGTTCGTTTTGAACGATTATCATTTAAGCTAGAGGTGATGGCACTCCTCAGAAACAAGGAAGATATTATATTTGAAAATAACCACATTCTTATCTTCCCTGACTTCTCTCCAGCAACAGCTTCTAAACGCGCATCCTTCTATAATATTAAACAGCGGCTACGGCAAGCCAGTGTGAAATACAGCCTCCTGTATCCGGCAAAACTGAAAGTGGAATGGCAGGGTCAATTCTATGTCTTCGCTAGCAAGGAAGAAGCAGAAAAAGAATTAAGAAAGCTGATCCCGGGACTATTCTGATACATAATAGTAAGTCATGGCGGTTAAAACGATGAAGCAAAGATTAATAATCTTTTGTCTGATCTATTCGTTTTAAAATACGGGCTTTTATCAGCATATATTCTCATTTTTACTTAGTATTACTAGGGCGCTATCTGTTTATGTTTTATTGTGCTTAATTATTTATTTATCTATTTATTTATTTTTCTCTTTTTCTTTTCTAATTATCTCATCTCTACCCTAAACGAGACTGTTCAATATCATACCCTAGGTTTACTGTTATTGCTATTACTGCATTAAGACTGGTTATGCTTCTTCTGGACACATTTTTAATACCATCCCCTGGGTTTATTATCTGGGTGTATCATCTTAATGCACTAAAATTGCTGAAGACTATATATATATTTTAAGTGTAAAACTCCTTTTTTCTCTTTTCTTTTCTTTTTTTTTTTATTTTTAGAGATATCTCTATCTTTTAACCCTTAAGCGCCGCTGCATTGGAGCTTGTTTTGCTTTGGACGTACTCTGTCTCTGGGTATGTCAGAGGACTGGGACTGTGTGAAGCGGGTTTTAGCCTCACTTGGGGAGGCAAAAAGGGAGGGTGGGGGGTTAAGGGGGGGAGAGAAAGAGAGGCCTGATCTATACCTAATCTATCCTCTCAGTCTTTATAATTATAATAAGACTATAAAATGACATCAAAAACTCAGAATCAGTGTCTCCATGATGGGACAGTTAACTTCGTAAGCTGGAATGTTAAAGGCCTGAATCACGAATTAAAGAGAAAGAAAGTACTCTCTCACCTAACAGGTCTAAATGCTAAAATAGTATTTTTACAGGAAACTCACTTAATAAGCAAGGATCAGTTCCGGCTGCAAAAAGACTGGACTGGCCAAATGTTCCATTCTAGCTTTACGAAGAAAACTAGAGGTGTGGGAATTCTCATACATAGAACTGTTCCATTTGTAGCATCAGATGTAGTATTGGATCCTGAAGGGAGATATGTAATGGTTATGGGAGACTTATCTAACTGTAAAATGATCTTGATAAATGTTTATGCACCTAATGTTGATGATAAGGAATTTATACAAAATTTGTTGGCATCCATTCCCAATCTGAACACTCATAAAGTTATAATGGCTGGGGATTTTAATTGTGTTATGAATCCACTTTTAGATAGGACTTCCTCCACAGGGGGAACGGCATCTAACACTGCAAAAATAATTACAAAGTTTATAACTGATCACAACTTATCAGACCCCTGGAGGTTTTTAAACCCAAATTCAAGAACATATTCTTTCTACTCACCAGTACATCGATTACAAGGATCGATTACTTCTTTATAGACAATAACTTCTTGCCTAAGATTAAATCTTGCAAATACGATTCTATTGTTATTTCTGACCATGCACCTATGATCTTGGAGCTAAAATTACTAAGCCCCATGCACTCACCCCGCAGATGGTGCCTCAACCCGCTTCTATTAGCTGATGAGAATTGTACTGAATTTATATCAAAACCAATCAAATTCTTTCTAGAGACAAATACATCCCCCGAGATCTCTGCAGGGATACTCTGGGAAACTCTTAAGGCCTTCTTAAGAGGACAGATTATCTCATATCTTTCCCACAGAAATAAATCCGAGGCCAAGAAAGTAGCAGATATAAAAAGCGAAATTACTAAAATAGATGAAGAACATGCCAGACTACCAAGCGAGACTCTACATAGGAGAAGGCAGGCTCTACATTCGGAATTAAACCTCTTGACAACTAAAGAAACTGAACAACTAATTTAAAAATCCAGACATCATTACTATGAACATGGGGAGAAAGCTAATAAGCTTTTAGCTCAACAAATTCACAAGCAAGAAGTGCGCAACGCAATCTCGGTAATCACTAGTACGAACGGAGATAAAATCGTCGAACACCAAAATATAATGCACACTTTCAGAGACTACTATAAATCCCTATATACTACTGAGTTTAAGGAAGACAATACACAATCTAATGCATTTCTGGATACATTACAGATACCACAAATAGACGCTTTTAGTGCGGAGGAACTTGATAAACCTCTGATGTTATCAGAATTACTAGATGCTATAAAATCACTCCAAGGCGGGAAAGCAGCAGGCCCTGATGGTTACCCTGCAGAATTTTACAAGAAATTCTCTGCTCAGCTAGCTCCCCTCTTATTAGCAACATTTACAGAAGCCAGAGATAACCAATCTCTTCCACAAACCTTTCGCCAAGCACTAATCACTGTCTTTCCAAAACAAAATAAGGACTTATTACAATGTGCATCATACAGACCAATTTCACTTCTGAATAATGACGTTAAAATACTCTCTAAAATCTTAGCCAGAAGGATGGAGAAAGTGCTCCCCTCGGTAATATCACAAGACCAAACTGGATTTATTAGGGGCCGGCACTTATCTTCCAATCTTCGACGCCTGTTTAATGTAATATACTCACCAACTAAATCAAACACCCCAGAAATATTATTATCATTAGATGCAGAAAAAGCATTCGACATGATTGAATGGAAATACCTTTTTACTATATTGGAGAAGTTTGGGTTTGGCCCAAACATCTGTGCATGGATTAAATTACTGTATACTAACCCAGAAGCTTCAGTTTGCATCAACAACATTTGCTAAGACTACTTTAAACTAGAACGTGGCACTAGACAAGGATGCCCCTTGTCACCGCTGCTGTTTGCGATTGCCATTGAACCACTGGCAATACATTGTCGAAATACTGATCAGATAAAGGGGATTAGCAGAGAAGGACTGGAACAGAAAATCTCATTATATGCAGATGACATGGTACTGTATATATCAGACCCAGAAAATTCTGTACCTGCAGTCTTAGCAGCACTCACAGAATTTCAAAAGATCTCTGGTCTCAGAATTAATCTGAATAAAAGTGTACTCTTTCCAGTGAACTCTCAAGCATATAATATTAGATTAGATACCCTACCTTTTATCATTGCAGAACAGTTTAAATACCTAGGGGTAAACATCACAAGTAAACATAAAGCTCTATATCAACAAAATTTCACCGTTTGCATGGAAAAAATTAAACAAGACTTGCATAGATGGTCAACCCTTCATCTCACACTAGCTGGAAGAATTAACACTGTTAAGATGAATATTCTTCCTAAGCTCCTTTTTTTATTTCAAAACATCCCAATATACATTAATAAATCATTTTTTAGGCAATTAGATTCGACAATAACCTCATTTATTTGGAATTCAAAACATCCACGCATCAAAAGAGCGACCCTACAAAGACAAAAGGCAGAAGGCGGCATGGCTCTACCTAACTTCCAGTTTTATTACTGGGCAGCAAATATACAGGCGATAAGAACCTGGACACAAATAGAAGAACATACACAGGCTTGGTCCGCAATAGAATTAAATTCCTGCAGTACTTCTTTGTATTCCTTGCTCTGTGCTCCAATAAACACACGTTATCGGCAATACACTAATAACCCAATTGTGCTCCACTCACTTAGAATCTGGAACCAATGTAGAAAGCATTTTAAGACGGAGAAGCTTCTATCTGTGGCACCCCTGCAAGAGAACCACCTCTTTCAACCCTCACAAACATATGCAGTTTTTAATATCTGGAAAAAATTTGGAATTAACTTGCTTAGAGATCTTTATATAGACAACGTCTTTGCATCCTATGAGCAATTACATTCCAAATTTAACATTCCAGCTACACATTTCTTTCACTATCTTCAAATCAGAAACTTTGTTAAACAAAACCTTCCAGATTTTCCTCATCTTGCACCCTCATCCATGCTGGAAAAAATATTGCTCAATCTCAAGGATTTAGACTCCATCTCTACAATATATAAAATCATTTTACAATCCCTCCCTTTTAAAGATCCAAGAGGACACTGGGAAAAAGATCTTTCAATTAATATATCAGAAAAGGAGTGGAAAGTAGCAATGCAGAGAATTCACTCGAGCTCCATATGCGCAAAGCATACAATTATACAACTCAAAATTATATATCGAGCACATCTGTCTCGACTAAAACTCTCCAAAATGTTCCCAGGGCATGATCCAACCTGCGAATGTTGTAACCAAGTCCCAGCCTCACTAGGTCACATGTTCTGGTCCTGTACCAAATTAACATTATTCTGGACAAACATTTTTAATTACCTTTCAGATAGCCTTGGACTTACAATCCCTCCAAACCCATTAACAGCTGTGTTTGGTGTTCTTCCAGATGGGTTTAAAGCAGAGGAAGACAAACAAATTGTGATTGCATTCACTACACTTTTGGCACGTAGACTTATTCTCATAAACTGGAAGAACCCAAACTCTCCTCTTTTAAGTCAGTGGGAAACCGATGTGTTATATTATTTGAAGTTGGAAAAAATCAAATACTCAGAGGATCCGTACAGACTTTTTTCAAAACATGGCAGGATCTAATCAGTAATATTTTAAAATAAGTTCAAAATGCACAGAGAATTTATTAATTTAGGTATGTCTCCAAGCCTTAAATTTAACGCCGTTTGGCTTGCTCTCTCTCTCAGGGGTGGGGATCGATCTGTTCTTAATTTTTCTCTTTGTAAAAACTTGATTGCTTTGTATGGATTGTAATAAAATTAATAAAAAAAAAATGTAAAAAAAATGTAATAGCAATTATCAATCAGACAGAAATTCACCAAATAAGCGAGTCTTCAAATATTTCTTAAACACATTGAGGGAGTCAGCATTTGAAATGGAGGTGGATAGCTCATTCCACCACTCAGTAGATGCACATCGAAAGTCTGGACTGAGATTTAATACCATGCAGAGGTGTCATTACTACATGATGTTCATTAGCAGACCTGAATGGTGGATAAGGAGCAGGGGTTAACTATGTCAGCACCATAACACTTTACCTTGTCTATTTATTTGTTTTTCACAATACATAGATGTGTAACCTGGGGTTGATTGTGGAAGAAAAGAGAACAAAATTGAAAGACATTTTAATAAAATTAGTTCAAAAAAACATACTGTAGTTTGAAAGCAGTGCAACTCCACAGCACACAGGAAGTGTTAAACATAGTGTAATTGCTGCCAATGCCCCCTGATTTGTCTATCCTGGCCAGTGCAGGATAGTAACAGGAAATTGATGGTAGGTTTGAGGAAAGTGGAGCTGTCTGAGAGAGAAAAAACACTTGGAATGAGAGACAAAAAAAGGACAGTTTGACCGAATGTATGTGGGATCACCCATTTAAACGCTGACAAATTCAGGCCGGCAAAATGTACAGGTTTGTCAGTGTAATGCCAGTTTCATAGAAGAAGGTGCTAGAGGGGAGATGACAGCCAGTAAATTGGCAGTTTAGTTGACTAGGTAGAAGGTAGCATGTCTCACAGAAGATGCAGAGAACCAGGCAGAAGATGTGGGGACCTGGCACAAATTTGTGAAAAGCTGAGAGAAGAATGAAGTGCTGAGTCAAGAAACTTGGAGCTTTTAAAGAAGGTCAAGACATATAGAAACAATATAACAAAAAATTTATTTGAAAACGAACAGCGTCAGATTGGCTGGAAATTTAGGCTGGCGTGTGATTGTGACTGAGAAAATAAAAGTGAAAAAAAAGCTTAACTTTTACAAGTACCATAAATTTACACCCGATCTTATGCTGTTCATTTTCAAATAATATTGCATTAGTGCAACAATGTTTTCTGATTGGTACTATTCAGGTCATACAATAATTTCTTCAAAATGTCACATATATTTGTCTCTTTCTTTTTTTCCCCGGTGCTGTGTTGACATCATGCACCAGAAGGCGTGAGCTTATTTAGTGCGAGCAGAAACACGCAGGTGGCCGGTTGCTGTGTGCTACAACATGCTTGAGCTGGCAGAGATCAACGCACATGTACTGTGCAAGGCGTGCACGGGGTCCACTGAGAAAAGAAGAGTGTTCTTGGCTCACCTTGCAGAGGAACTTTGTTGTCGCTTCTTACAAGAAAAGGCGATGGAAAAATAAAAGGAGGATGTAACCTCGACAAGCTTCTGTTCCAAGACCACCGCTTCCCCCAGGAAAGCAAACTGTCTGTGTCAGGTGCCCCTTCAATATAATAGGAACCAGAGCATAGAGAGAAGTGTGTACATTGCAACAAGTACACACAGAAGTGGGTAGAGTAGCCAAAAATTGTACTCAAGTAAGAGTAGCATTACTTCAAAATAATATTACTCAAGTAGAAGTAAAATGTAGTCATCCAAAAAATTACTCAAGTAAGAGTAAAAAAGTACTTGGTGAAAACACTACTCAAGTACTGAGTAAGTGTTTGAACAAAATAAATGATTTATTTTTTAGAAATGTAATAAGACAGACAAAAATATAAAATAACATGCAAATTCTGCTATTTCTAAATAATAAAATAAAAAATGAGTAAAAATAAATATCTTTACAAAATGAAGATGCACAAATAACACAGTTCCAAATCTCAGTTTTTCACAACAAAGCTTTTGAAGCCAATACCTACAGTAGGTAACATGTATGTTTGAACAGTGCAAACTACTTACAGTGACAAGATATACTGTACACTGACAGTATAATACTGCATATGCACTTGCCCTCGAAATAGCACAGCTGACAAAAAATAACATTAGAACAAGGCAGCTTGTGCACATACAAGAAGTCTCACTTTACCTTGACTGGCCAGTCGCGGATAGTTGACACAGACTGCTCAGCCAGTCAGAGCGCCTCAGAGACCCGAGTTTGATTCCCCGCTGGGGAGAAAGTGATATATTTTTTTTCTTTTTAACCTCAAACGGACATAAAATTTATAAATTGGTATGCACTGTCAGTTAATGAGATCGTTATATTTCCATGTTGGAAGCTACTTTTAAAATTTTTTTAACAACTGAGACTGCAATTAACATGAGCAAGTGTCCTTAAAACTGTTATTTTTAAGATCCATAACACACAGACAGACAGAGCACTGCGTAATAGAGAGACAGACAGACAGGCAGAGAAGTCACTAGATATATAAATAAACAGGGAAGGCACTGTATAATAGATATATAAAAAAAACAGCTAAGGGGATAGATATATAGATAGATAGGAAGGAAAGGCACTATATGATAGGCAGACAGGGAAGCTGCTATATAATAATAAAATTACTGTTATTACTATATAGATAGACAGGGAGTTCACTGTATAAGAGACAGACAGAGAAAGCACTACTAAATTAAAAATGGTACAGCCTTTTTATTAATCAACAGATACAGGCAAGCAGATAGTGAGAGTACATGTAGATGTGAAAATCACTAGACATACAGATACATATGGAAGGCACTGTATAACAGATACAAAATTGTCAGAAAAAACAGGGTATACAGTAAATAATATACAGGCAGAGAATCCACTAGATAAATAGACAGACATGAAAGGCATTATATAAGAGAGATAGATAGAAAAGGCACTATATACTAGGCAGAAAGGGAAACCAAAAAGTATTAATACTACTATTACTACAAAGACAGATAGACAGGGAATTCACTGTATAATAGGCAGACAGCGAAGGCACTATATAAGAAAACAGACAGAGAACGCACTAGACACACAGATCTCAGCATTAGCAATATATTAGTTTTATTATATATATATACTGTATATATATATATATATATATATATATACAGCATATGTGTGTGTGTGTGTATCTGAGATTTATGCCAATAAAATAAATGAAAAATGATTCAGTGTGTTTATTATTCAACACATGCTGCAGGAAAGCAAGAAGGCCGTTAGAGTACATATAGTTCTGAAAGGCACTAGATAGACAGATAAATAATAAATTAGTCACTGTATAACAGATGTGGGATGCTCTTTTTTAAAAAAAATTAAAACTGAGACTGCAAGTAACATGAACAAGTGTCCTTATAACTGTTCTTATTTTTAAGTTCTGTAAGACATACACTGTCAGACAGACCACTGAATAATGCACAAACAGAGAAGTTACTAGATAGATAAACTGGGAAGGGACTGTATAATAGAAGATATAAAACTGTCAGGAGAAAAAAACAGCTAGAGTGATAGATAGATAGATAGATAGATAGAAAGATAGATAGATAGATAGATAGATAGATAGATAGATAGATAGATAGA
>JANRMT010062790.1:58154522-58176878 GCA_026402145.1 Polypterus bichir lapradei | reverse complement strand
TTTTTTTTTTTTTTTTTTTTTTTTTTTTTTTTTTTTTTTTTTTACCGTGTCCTGTTTGGCTGTGAAGCAATCAGAATTGATGTCTGAATGCTGGCGACTAGCCTTACAGTTTTTCTCTCAGGTGAAGCGTTACAGCTTCTGCTGACGCCACGCCTGATACCAAAACTTTATTAGAAATATTTTCAGATGTTTTTAAGATTCGAACCGGACACGGAGACAAAAATGAAAGAAAAAGAAAAGAGAAAAGGAGGAGATGGAGGTAAAGGGGGAAGGGGGGATTTTCGTATAGAATAAACAATAAATGAACCAGAATCCGCTTCTAGACCTGCAGAAAGAGAGGGGAAAAAAAAAAAAAAAAAAAAAAAATACCACAAGACAAAAACATTGCTGCATTAGCTACATGAAGATATATCAAAGTAAAAATGTTTGCTAACAATCACACAGTAATTATTACTAAGGTATTTAGGGCCAACCACAGCCTTAGGTCATGTGCTGAAGATGTCCAAGTCATACCTATGAAAGCACCATGTGAGCACCTGTGTGCGTACGCACGCTTGTATGTGTAAGGTTTCTCTATAGGAGCGTCCAATAGTGAGTGTGAAGGGCCACAGACCTGCCCCCAGAAATGTGCGGAAGATGGAGGGAGTTCCAAGCCCAGAAATCCAGTGGTCACCCCAGAGCGCGGAGACCCCAGGGAGACCGTCACCAGAGAAGCCCCAACCCCCTCCCGAGAGGCGCAGAGGATCACCCCGGGGGGCCACAACCAGCAGCCGGCAGAGTCCCGGGAGATATCAACGGCTAGCCCCCAGGCCCACCCGCCCGTAGCTGCTCACCCCGGAGCCAGCCGGGCCCGGAACCCAGCAGCCGGGACACAAGGGCGACCCACCCCGCCGAGGACCCAACAGAGCCCAGATCCCACCAGGCAGCCACCGGAAGCGACCAGACAGATGAAAAAAAAAAAAAAAAGTGGCAGGGGGAGGGTAGGCGAAGATGTTGTAGCATTGCCAGATGTCCCAGGAGAGGGGAGGAGTCCAAAACCCCACCTGACATATACAGTCACACACAAACACAGTCATACACTCCCTCCCTCATGCTCTCACATACACATACAACCCAAGACTTACAAGGATGTACGCCAGACACCCATTCACACTCCCCATACACACCCTACTAACTCTGGTCCCGGTGCTGCCGTACCGAGGGCACAACCATTCCCGGACGCCAGAGTTAGCCCCATTCCGCTGGGGTAATAATGAGCAGGCACCCCCGTCCAACGCAGAGCAAAGCAACCCACCACTCCAGACCACAGGCAGACGGCCAGCTCCCACTCCTAGCCTCCAGCCCCGGGCAGCTAACCGAGAACAGAGGTGTAACAAGACCTCTAGTCTCCCTCCGCCAGCTCCAATGTAATGTTAATGTGTGTTGATAAGGTGCATTTTGTGGTTGGGGGGGCGCGGGCAGTGCTGGCATCATGTGGCCTACACCAGCTGATGCCAACACACAGCCCCACTTCCCCCCCAAAAACCCTCCGTGACTAGGTGCAGTTTAAAATTGGAAGTGGGCACTGGCACTCGGAGTGAGGCTGGAATTTCCCCCCACCGGATGCCGTTGAGTGTGCTCACTCCCAAGACCCTGAGTGTGCATTTGTATAATATGTCGTTTGTGGAAGTGTTTAATGTGCAAATAAAATTGGGGGGTAGGCTGCCACAGGACTGCGGAAACGGGATCCATACCCGCACCCCCTGACTTACCCACACCCCAAGGCCCTATGTGCATATTTGTGTGATGATGTGAGGGAGCAGGAGGAGGGAAATGTCTGAGGATGGGGAGGAATGGCTGAGGGGCCTGAGCCCTCCAGGGAGCCAGCTCCCCTACTGGCCCCAATAGGCACCTCCGTTCCCAAAATCCACCCGGGGCGTGGAGGCCCCAGCCCATCTAGCCACGGCCCAAAGCAGCAGCATCACAGAGCCCCACGGAGTCTGAGGCCACCAACCCACACCACCCCAGCAGAGTATTTACTCCCATCCCCACATTTACTCAACATTCAAACTAAGTAAGACATAAGACACCCAGGTAAAGCTGGATCCCCCCCCCCTCCCGGACATCCCCCTCCCCCATGGCGGAGCCAGGACCCGGCACCGCCGCATGTTCCGGCCCTCTTCCCGGCAGCGTACATGCCAGGACCCAATCCCCAAGGCCCCACCCAGACCCCCATCCGGGGACGGCCGCCCCCAAACCCCAAGCCACCAGGCCCCCACCCAGACCCACCCAGGGGCGATGCAGCCACCAGGTAGTGACCCGCAGCCACCGTCACGACCCCCCACGGCCCCACACACAACTACCAGAAGTCCACCCCCCGAGGCAACCCAAGCACCACCAGAGTGGGGCAGCAGCCCCCCAGCCCAAGACCCCCCTAGTGAACCCACCCCCAGGGATCCTCCAGACACTCTAAGCTCAGACTCTCCACCACATCAACCACAGCATCCCGCAGGACAATATCAATGACCCTCCATCGTCGCTATGTGATGGAACCGATCAAAGGAGCCCAGAGAGATTGATTTGAAGTGGAGGCAGAGGCTGTCTCAAGTGTAATATGATCCAATAAAAGATTTCTATACTGGTTAATGCAAAGATTATCTTTGTTTTTCCAGTTTATGAGGATAGTTTTCTTAGCGATGCATATAGCAGTGAGAACTACGTGAACCAAATTTGTTTCAATCGGGACATCCTCTAGGTTCCCCAGCAGGCAAAATGAGGGGGAAGTTGGGATATCACATTTCAGACACTTTGACAGGTCTTCACATACTCCATACCAGAATCCCTGAACAGGTGGACATGACCACAGTGCGTGGATATAACTGTCAGGAATGTTGTCTGTGCAGTGTGTGCAGGTGTCAGATGGCACAAATCCCATCCTGAACATCCGATGACCTGTATAGTGTACCCTGTGTAGAATTTTGTATTGAATTAATTGTAAATTAGGGTTTCTGATCGTTTTAAAAGTTTTTAAACAAGTTTGGGACCAGAAGGTCTGGTCAAAGCTAACTAATAGATCCGCCTCCCATTTACCTATAGGAATTGCTATTGTATCATCTATTTTGGTCAATGTTTTATATACTTTAGACAGTAATTTGGGATGTTTGAGATTACAGAAGTCTAATACCCTTGATGGTGTTTGTAATTCTACTTTATTAAGCTTAAATTTTTCTTTAATTACTGATTTAATTTGGAGATATTCTAAAAATCTATTCTTGTCTATCCCAAATTGGGAGACTATTTTGTTAAATGGAGTGAAATCCAATTCTTCAAATATGTGTTCCATGTATAGAATTCCTTTACTTTTCCAGTATGGGGAGTTCATCATTTTATTGTTTTGCAATATGTCAGGATTATTCCAGATGGGTGTGCGTCTGCATGGAATTAGTGAAGACTCTGTCATTTTTAGATATTCCCACCATGCTGTCAGTGAGGTGCTAATATTAATACTTTTAAAGCTTTCATGCTTTCTTATTTTTGAGCTAATAAACGGTAGGTCTGAAAGCTCTATAGTATTGCAAAGTGTCTGTTCTACATCTAACCATGACTCATCCAGTGGGTTATGTTGCAACCATCTTGGTATATATTGGAGCCTGTTGGCTAAGAAATAATGATAGAAGTTGGGTAGATCCAGCCCTCCTCTATCTTTGGTCTTCTGTAGTGTTTTTAAGCTAATTCGTGGAGGTTTATCCTTCCAAAGGAATTTAGTGATAGAGGAGTCCAGGGATCTAAACCAATCAGATGATGGCTTGTTTGGGATCATTGAAAATAAGTAATTGATTCTTGGTAAAACCATCATTTTAATTGTGGCAACCCTCCCCATAAGTGATATCGGTAAGGATTTCCATCTAGCAAGATCATCTTCCACTTTCTTTAATAGTGGGATGTAGTTTAGTTTAGTTAGCTCTGCCAGCCTGGGAGAGACATGAATGCCCAGATATGTAATATTCCCTGATTCCAATTGTGTATTAAGGGAATTGACAAAAGAAGAATTAATTGGGAGAACTATGGATTTTAACCAGTTTATTGAGTAATCTGAAACTTTTGAAAAGGAGTTTATTAGTTCAATTGCTTGAGAGAGAGAGGATTGAGAATTCTGGAGAAAAAGTAACACGTCATCTGCATAAAGACTGATTTTATGTTCTATGTTCTTACACTTTATCCCTTTAATAACTGTAGTTTGCCTGATTGCTGCTGCTAGTGGTTCAATAAAAATAGCAAATAGCGAGGGGGAGAGTGGGCATCCCTGCCTAGTCCCCCTCTGAAGACAGAAGCTAGCTGATGTTTGGTCATTTGTCCTGACACATGCTGTTGGTGAACTGTATAATATTTTTAACCAGTTTATGAAGAAGTTTCCAAAACCAAATTTATGTAAAGTTGCAAATAAGAACTTCCAGTTAACTCTGTCAAAAGCCTTTTCTGCATCGAGTGATAATATACTGGTTTCCATGTTTCTGCTGTAAGAAAAGTCTATTAAGTTAAGTAATCTACGTGAATTTGTGGATGAATGTCTCCCCTTAATGAAACCAGTTTGGTCTGGGTGTATTATGAAAGGGGTTACCTTCTCTAATCTTTTTGCAAGGGCTTTACAAATTATTTTGAGGTCAACATTAATAAGAGAAATGGGGCGATAGCTGGTAGGAAATATAGGATCTTTGCCTGGTTTTAACAGGAGACTAATGTTGGCTGAATTCATATTTGGCTGTAGTCTACCATTTTCTTGTATTTCACTCATCATTCTGATAAATGTTGGAGCTAGAATGATCCAGAATTCTTTGTAGAACTCTGCTGGAAACCCATCTGGACCTGGAGCTTTTCTATTAGGCATGGAGTTAAGAGCTTCCTGAAGCTCATCTGATGTTAATGGCATGTCCAGGACTGTAGCTTGACTATCTGATAATTTAGGAAGTATTATCCTGTCTAGAAACTCATTGATCTCATTATCTGATGGGTTAATCTGTGGTGAGTACAAGGTTTTGTAAAAATCTCTGAAAGTGTTGTTTATTCTTTCAGGATCATATACTATATTCCCAGTTGAGTCTTTAACAGCAGATATGGCAGTTTTCTCTTTGTTTATTTTTAACTGGTTGGCTAAAAACTTGCCTGATTTATTACCGTGTTCAAAGTTTTCTATTCGTAGTCTTTGTGCTAAAAATTGTATTTTTTTGTCAATAATTCCTTTAAGTTCTAGTTTACTTTTACGCAATTTGTTTTGTAATTCTTCTTCTGTGGATGCCTCTAAAGACTTAATGATTTCTTCTAATTCCTGAATACGTTTGTTTTCTATTTTTTTCTTATGTGATGAGAAGGAGATTATTTTACCTCTCATCACTGCTTTCCCTGCCTCCCAGAGAACAGATGCTGATGTTCCAGGCAGGTCATTATGTTCTAAATATAAAGCCCACTCTTTTTTATAATATTCCACAAAACCTTCGTCTTTAAGCAGTGACGTATTAAACCTCCAGTTTTTACTTGATGGGATTGTTTTCTTATTTAACGGAGTTAAAGAAATTGGAGCATGATCGCTGACAACTATAGGGTGTATCTCAGTGTCTGAAATGTCAGCCAATAATGAGCTGCTGACTAGAAAATAGTCCAAACGTGAGTGAGAGTGATGAACGTGTGAGAAAAAAGTATACTCTCTACGGCTGGGATAAAAAGATCGCCATGCATCACAAAGCCCATAATCACTCATATACTGTTTGACTATATTAGTGGAATGCCAATTGCGCTGAGTCCCAGCTGTACTGAGCCTGTCTGAAGAATAATCCATCCAAAAATTAAAATCTCCCGCAAGTATAAGTGGACAGTCCAAGTGTTCGGAGAGTACAGAGAAAAAATTATGAAAGAATGCGGGGTCATCTATGTTTGGACAGTATATACTAACAATACATAAGCTTTGATTTTGTATAGATAGTTTTAGTATTATAAATCTACCATCTGGATCTGAGACTATGTCCAATACTGTGAAATTGGTATTTTTGTGTATTAAAATAGCTACACCTCTTTGTCTAGAGTTATAGGGGGCAGAGAACAGTCTGGGAAACTCAGATGTTTTAAGTTCATCTACAACTGTGGCAGACCTATGAGTCTCTTGTAATAAGACAACATCTGCCTGCATTCTTTTAAGCTGATCAAAAATCTTTAATCTCTTCTCTCTAGAGCCAGTTCCGTGAACATTCCAACTGACAAACCTTAGTGTACCCATAGTTGTGTGTGTGAGTAGCTAATGTATGGTGCCTTCATGTGAATAAATTAAGTAAATAAATGTATAATTTATTCTGAAAAAATAAAGCAATAAATAAGTAAATAAAAAAAAAATGTATAATAATGCTAATAATAATATTATTAATGCTGATGATAATAATATTAATGCTGAAAATAATAATAATATTAATACTGAAAATAATAATAAGATGATAGTAATAATAATAATAATAATAATAGTGCTAATGATAATAATAATGCTAATAATAATAATAGTGCTGATAATAATAATAATAATAATGCTGGTAATAATACTAATGCTGATGATAATAATAATAATAATAATACTAATGCTGATAATGATAATAATACTAATGCTGATAATCAGACAATAATAATAATAATAATAATAATAATAATAGAGACAGAACCAAGACTGTTTGTGGTTGTATGATAAAATGTAATAATTATAATCCAGTGTTTGTATGCGTGCGTTGTGTGTGCGCTGACGCAGTGTAGGAAAGTTGTGTGATTGTGTCATGTGGATGTAAAGTTCCAGAAGCAGGTAAAAGAAGGAAAGGAAAGAGTGATAAAGGTTAAAAAAAGAAAAAAAGAAGTAAAAAGAAAAGGTGCTAGAGGTGTGGGGTGGTGAGAGAACAGGTGATCCCATCATCTAAACACGGATATAGCAGCTTTTTATCCTGACATGCTCATACCCAGTGAATCCCGATAAGCATAATAAACTTGTGACCTGATGTTGGGCTAATAAAGCCAGTCTGTCACTCCTCGTTCCTTGTACAGCCTGTTGTTAACGTAGAGCTTGTCCACAGAAATGACAGCGCGGCTCCCTTCTTGGATGAATTTTTTACGCAGTGGGAACAGAACTCTGCGGCGATCCAAAATTTCTTTAGGAAATTGATCATTCACGCTAAAATCTTTTCCTTTGAGCTCCTTCCCGCGGCTCTTAACAAAATCCTTTTGTTTAAAATGCTCAAATTTGGCCACGATGGGACGAGATCTTCTGCTGTCTGCTCTTTTGGCTCCAAGGCGATGAACCCGGTGAAAGGTGATGTTCTTTACCGTTTCTTCGGGTATCTTCATGTGGGTCTGGAGAAAAATCTTGATTGTTTGTTCGCAATCCTCCGGTTGTCCTCCCGTCTGCTCCGGCAGGCCTGCAAACACCAGATTGTCTCTCATGCTGCGGGCCTGAAGATCTAAAACCGTCTCCTTCAGGGTCTTGTTGTCCTGGGAGATCCGCGTCATTCCTTCTGTCAGGGAAGACACAGTCTCCCGCAGAGACGCGTTTTCAGCCGCAAGCCGCTCCACCTGATCCTGGCTGAATTCCAGAGATTGTCGGAGGTTCTGGAACTCCTGGTGTAGAATCTCGAGCAGGTGGAGTCGTCCCTCAAATCCCAAAAGCCTTTTATCTATAGAGTCTAATAATTCTAATATATCCTTGCGGGGAGATGAGGTCGCCTCGGGGGAATCCTGAGGACGGCTTCTCTTGGTAGCAGGTGTTTCCATGTTAGCTGCTGCTTTCTTAGGCCCCATGACAACAGACTCAAAAACTTGGTCAATATAATTTTGTAGACTTTCCAAATTTTCTTCACTTACCTCACTTACCTCCAGGTTGATGAGTTATACTTACCGGATTGCTTGCGTTGTCAGTAAATATATTTGGCGTAAAATGTTTCTTAGTTGTTTAGAATGTTTGCTAACGAGCTGCCATCTGCGTCAAACGCTGCCGAGAATCCGTGATTTTTCTTAGCCAGCACTTCTCTCTCCCAGCATGCTCTAGCTCCGTTTCAGGAACTGAGCAATACAAAGCAACAAGATAGGGAAACACCCGAACATTTTGTATATAGGATAATGGATCTTCGTCAACGCGTGCTGCAGGCATCAGAACAGCATGGAGCTGAATTCAGTTATAACAGAAAATTAGTTCAGGGCATATTTCTTCATACCCTTTATCAAGGGTTCAATGAAAAAAATAACAACATCAAACAAGGCATAAAACCATTTCTTACTGACTTGAAGGTGACTGATGATATAATTCTAAAGAAAATAACTAAGTCTACCAGGGAGGAAGCAGAGAGAATAAAGTGTCTTTACACTCCGAGTGAACATAGGTCAGTCTCTGTAAATTCAGTACATCAAAAGGGCAGTTCACAGGCTGATCAGACTGAACCGAGTCAAGCAAACAATAGAATGCAAGTTGACAGTGCAGCTATAAAGCAGTTAACTGCTCGAGTGTCCGAACTAGCAAAACAATTTGACAAGATTGTGAGCCATAACGAAAATGATAATTTAAATGTTCTCTGTGCACATCTAGCTCATAATACTACCATTGAGTAGCTGACAGCTCAAGTGTCTATGCTAAAAAAAATTTTGAAAAGATTACAAAGCATACTGATAACAGTACTCAGACAGATGTCCGTGCACTGCCACAATTGAACACTCAGGTCTCGAAAGATAGTCCTAAAAGAAGATGTCAAGAATGTGCCCAGCACAGAAAAGAACGGTGTACTCACTGCTTTCGCTGTGGTTTGATGGGACACAGAGCTGTTGGCTGTACTAAGAGATGGGAATCGGGAGAGGGAACAACCAGTGACCAACAGGAGTAACAGGTCCCCCCAGACTGAGACTCTTACAATGCAAAACACATATCTACTGCCCCCTAAAGCAAAACATGCTGCCCAACTAATTGGGAGTCGCTACATGGTCACTTGTGTAATCAATGGAATTCAAACACAAATGCTGTTAGACACAGGAGCACAGGTTAGCATAGTGGGGAGAGAGTGGGTAAGGAAGACATTGCCTGATGTTAAGATTCAGTCACTTGAGAGTTTATTAACAGGAAATGCACTCTGTATTACTGCAGCAAATGGCACTGAGATTCCATTTGAAGGGTGGATTGAGGTGTCACTTCAGATACTGAGCTCCAGGCATGAGCAAGTAGCCATTAATGTTCCTTTGTTAGTAAGTCAAAGTCATGTTAACTGTCCGCTGTTAAGCTTCAATGTTATAGAGGAACTGATCCGAGAGAACTGTGACCAGACCGATACCACCATTCTTAGTGCGCTGCTGAGTGAGGCATTAAACCTGAAAGGTGACACAGCAGATAATATCATCTCTGCAGTAGGAGTAAAACCTGGGGAAGCAATATCACCAGGTATTACAGTAAGGATGGGGAAAAAGGGGCTTGTTATCCCAGCATGTCAGATATGTCAAGTGAAATGTAAAATTAGGGCTTTGCCTAGAGGAGGCACAATGACTTTTGAGCCACTAGCAGAGAATCATTGTCCAGAGGGCATTGAACTACTCCCTGCCATTGTTGACAGCCCATCTGGTACTTCAAAACTATTTACCATACCTCTTCAAAATTACACCTTACATGATATCTACCCTGCGGTGGGTTGGCACCCTGCCTGGGATTGGTTCCTGCCTTGTGCCCTGTGTTGGCTGGGATTGGCTCCAGCAGACGCCCGTGGCCCTGTGTTCGGATTCAGCTGGTTGGAAAATGGATGGATGATATCTACCTTCCTAGTGGAACAATATTAGGCATTCTAGAAGAAATTATTGATATCTGGCCAGTCCTTTCCCCACTATCTGACCCAGTAATACTCAGCCCGCTAATTTATGGCCAAGTCAATGCTGCACACACAGAGTATAGTAGAGTTAAACAGGAAAGCAACAAATACAAGGTTACTGCTAGAGAGAAATGGAACCCACCAGTACATTTGTCCTACTTAAAAGAGGAAGAACAAGAGGTAGTCAAGTGCATGTTATATGAAGAATCAGATGTATTTTCACGGGAAGATGATGAAATTGGTTGCATTCCAGATTTGAAGCTAAAAATCCACTTGAAGGATGATACACTTGTGCAGAAAAGGTACAATGCTATTCCAAAGCCCTTATACAAAGAGGTGAAGGAATACATCCAGAACCTTTTGGACCACGGTTGGATAAAGAAGTCCACTTCGGCTTACTCTTCTCCAGTTGTCTGTGTCAGGAAAAAGGACTTAAGTTCGCGTCTTTGTGTGGACTTTAGAGAGCTAAACCGTAAAACCATCCCTGACAGACACCCCCTGCAACGCATTCAAGACCTACTGGATAACCTTGGTAGCTACTCATGGTTTTCAATCATGGATCAAGAAAGTGCATACCATCAAGGGTTCATGGATGAGGACTCAAGATCTGTCACTGCTTTCAGTACCCCATGGGGGCTATATGAGTGGGTACGCATTCCTTTTGGCTTGAGCAATGCTCCTGCAGCTTTTCAAAGATGCATGGAAGGGGTACTGCAGCAATTGAGAGATGAATGTTGCACCCAATATTTGGATGATGTACTTTGCTTTTCCAAAACATTTCGTGACCATGTGGAAGACTTGAGACGGGTACTGTGTCAAATGAGAGAGCACGGAATAAAATTACGACCAGAGAAATGTGAGTTATTCACACAACAAACCCGGTACATAGGTCGTCTAGTATCTGAGGAGGGGGTGCAGATTGACCATAAGGATTTGGAAGCAGTCCGACAGTTAATGGAAAAGGAACCCACAACAGTTGGAGAAGTCAGAACATTGCTAGGCTTCCTTAGTTATTACCGCTCCTTCATACAGGACTTTTCCAGGTTGGCAAAACCTTTGTTTGAACTTTTGAAGGGTACTATTGGAAATACTGGAAAATCCAGCTTGACAACTACAGCAAGAGGGAGGATAAAATCCAATGTACAGCTAGCTACCTTCAAGGACACCAGTTCAATGGACTAATGAACATCGTACAATCATTTCTAAATTTGTGGATATACTCACCAATCCACCCATACTTGCTTTTCCAAATTTTGAATTAACCTTTGTTTTGCACACTGATGCATCAAACGAAGGACTAGGAGCCATACTTTACCAACAGCAGGATGATAAACTACATGTAATTGGCTACGGATCAAGAACATTCACCCCAGCTGAGAGAAATTACCATCTCTACTCTGGCAAGTTAGAATTTTTGGCCCTGAAGTGGGCAATCTGTGAAAAATTTAGAGACTATCTATATTATGCACCCACCTTCGCTGTATATACTGACAATAACCCTCTGACATATGTTCTGAGTACAGCAAAATTGAATGCAATGGGTCATCGCTGGGTTGGAGAATTAGTTGACATTAAATACCGCCCTGGGAAAGCAAACACAGATGCTGATACACTGTCCCGCTTCCCCGTGGACTTACAGGCCACTATCACCGAGTATAATGAAACAATATCTCCAGAATTCATGTCGGCTGTCTGGCAGGGGGACAAAGCAGCTAAAGCTAAAGAAGTGCCATGGCTGGCTGCTCTACACTTCACCTCAGTGGATGACGGTGTGTTGCCAGGAAGTGCTGATACAGTCACATTAAATGATATTAGGGTCACACAGCAAGAAGATGCTACCATCAGTGAAGTCATTAACCTCAAAAGCAGAGGATGGGGTCCAAATAAGAAGGACAAGCAACAAATGGGAATTGAAACAAAGAGACTGATACATGAATGGAACAAACTCACCATTGACAAGGGAGTACTGTACAGGCAAGTAAGAAAAAGAAAGCAACTTGTTTTGCCACATAAGCTGAAACCAGTTGTCCTTAAAAGCCCCCATGATGATATGGGACATATCGGATCTGACAGGGAACAGAATTCTTGTGATTGTGGAAAAAACTGGAAGCTCATGCTTTATCTCGTTGCAAACAGTAAGACCAACTCTATATTCTGTGCCATCAATTTTAGACATGCAATTGACGTTTTCATCCTTTGGAATTTTGAAACAAATGGCCAACTCATCATCAATATTAGACTCTTCCAAACAGCACAAAGGCATTGGTCCATACTCTGTGTTGTAATGTTTATGTGTCCCAATGATACCCAATTGCTATCTGGTGTTTTTAGCTAGTGACTTTGTTATATTCTTAAAGTTTTTAAGAATGTTTTTGAAAAGTTTATGTTTTGCCTCAAACCTCATACTCAATATATGTAAAAGAGGACCTAGTTTCCTATGTAGATGCCACATGGGCTAAACAGGCATCCCAGCCGGGAAGGAAACAAGAAGCAGAACGGGAAGGAAGGATATGAAAAGAAGGACAGACAGCCCAGGTACAAGAAAAGATATTACTGGGGAGTTTTTATTCCCCCAACACGCTAGATGACAGCAGTCCCAGATATCAGTACCCAGTGGGAGGCCAGCAGGGCATGCTGGGAAGTGTAGTCCAGCAGGGCAGCACTGCTGGGGCCACTGGGTGCCACGAGAGGGTGCAGCAGGGAGACAAGCTCCTTGTTATAGTGGACTTTGTGTGACCCGGAAGTGCTTCCATCGGGCAGTTGCCCTGGCACTGGAAGTACCCCCGGGTCTGTAATAAAAAGGTCCGCACTCCCTTATACGGGCGAGTCGGAGCTGGGAGGTAAAGAGGCAACACTTGACTGGAGGAAGGCAGTGCAGTGGTGAGAGAATTATACTAGAGAGAGAAACATGTATTTTGTGCTTATTATGACATATTTTGAGGAAATTTGGTTAATAAACAGCCTTTATTTGAACCCGGGACTGTGCTTCTGTGTTTGTGTCAGGGTTTGGGCTTGCTGACACCCAGGCTTCCATCACACCTAATACATGAGGAGTCATGTGTCATGAATGATGCTTGGGTATTAAATTTTGGTCTAGTTACAACAGCTTAAAAAGTTGGTGATAGTCATGAATTAAGTGCTTAAGTGCTACAGTCATGTCATAATTAATAAAAATGATGTTTATTATTTGTAACAACAATAGCAGCATGTTCCACTTTTGATTTGCAAGTGGTACCACATCCCCAAACAGCAAAGGGGTATTTCTTATAAGGCAGAGACTTTGGACTGAATTCAACCCCAAACTATTTCCACTGTGGTCCCAAGTTTACATTAGTTGAGCCGATGGTTTTTATGTTCCAAGTAACCTTAGTAAAATGAATTTATTCATGAAAGTAGCTATTGCTTTGAGAGAAAATTTTCTACCAAATACCCAAAACAATAACTTGAGCTCATATTGAGCCACTCCTTCAAGGACATTGTGTATGATGTCAAAAGAAAAATAGTTCCACAAATGAAAAAACTGTAAAATATTTAGTTTTGAATTTCTCTTGACCCAATACACATCACAATGCATCTCGAAAGTTCACTCATCATGCATTAGGACTCTATAATCATCTTCACTAAACACATCCTGAGCATCTGATTTACTCACTAAACACAAACGACAGAAATATTGCCCACTGAAGGACTCTATAAAGCCAAGAATGGAGTGCAATCCTAACTATTGCGTATAATTTGACTTACTGTACCATATATTCTTTTAGATGATATAAGCAAATATACTCTTTTACTTTCAAGTGTTTTAAGGTCGAAAATCAATGGCTCAAGAATCAAATAAAAACCACATTTTTTAAAATCTAGACAATGAAATAGATACCAAATGTATAACAGTACTGAAAAATTAAACTGTGGGGGTATATTTTGCAACACAAAATACAGACATCCTATGTTGTGGATGCCATGTTTTGTGCTGAGTGGATTGGCCCTTTCAAACTTGTCAAAGTAGAGTTGTATTTGTAAAGCACTTATTTAGAGGACAGTGGGTTTATATTTATTTGGAATAGGTGAGATGGCTGCTTTTACCATATTATAAATCTCTGGGTTTCTGAGCACGAATTTCAAACTCTCGAAAACAGTAGCTAATTTATATTCTAACTGATCTGATACTTTGGATTACAGAGAGAAACTGAAAATGCCAATCCCCTGTGATTCAGAGCAATAGAGACATATGCAAAAATGAAAACACACAACCTCTGGTGTTTGGCACATGTCATTTGATGAACGGCTAAATATGAACAAAGTATCAGTGCAGGAGCTGTTTCAAACGTCTGTCACAGATTCTAAAAACCAGTGCAATGGTAAAAAAACATACCATTATTGTCTGACTATTAACATTTTATAAGGTTTTGCTTTAAGTAATTCTTGCAAAATATCTTCCTCAATCTCAGTTTCAGTGTCATCATAAATGTGCAGAACTGTCCCTGAAGGCAGCTCAAACTTATTGTGAACTAAAAACAAACAATACAAATTCACAGATCATGCAGAGATCATTTAAGCAAAGAAGTCAAATAAAAAAATCACCTTCATTTATGAAGTCAGCATAAAGTATCTAAACCCCTCCTGCAGCTTAAGGAAGTATTTGGAGTTCTAGAATTTAACTTTGACCAACATGTCTCACAGTATATCTGAAAGAGAAAAAGTGTTACATAGTGACAAAAGAACATTACGAACACAAATCACCAATGATGATGAGCGCACACAAATATATGCCATTCTACTCTTGAAGCAGTAACTGGTTGGGAAGGAAATTATATTTACAAAGCTAAGAGTCCAAACACTCTGTACGAAAAACTCTTAAAAAAGCAGAAAACAATTTGCAGAAAGTCAGTAACTGTCTTTAAAACACTCTTTAAACACAGAAGTCACACTGATACAGAGAGGGGCTTTGACATATCGTTAAAGGCTGATTTATACTTCTGAATCTTACGTAAGAGATTGGCAGAGTTACATTTTAGTGTGGATATTTGTATATTTAGAAAAATATAAAATGCTGATGGTTTGTGCTGCTTCAGTTGATGTTAAGTTTCTTTATAGTTGAATATATCTGCCCCATTCTTAAACTTAACTTAAAAGAAGTGGTGAAGCGGCCTTCTGCTGCTATGCACCTAAAATCTGGAATAGCCTGCCAATAGGAATTTGCCAGGCTAATACAGTAGAGCATTTTAAAACACTGCTGAAAACACATTACTTTAACATGGCCTTCTCATAACTTCACTTTAACTTAATCCTGATACTCTGTATGTTCAATTCATCATAATAACTATTCATGGTGGCTCTAAAATTCGTACTGACCCCTACTCTCTCTTCTGTTTCTTTTTCCGGTGCCGGTGTGCCACCACCACCTACTCAAAGCATCATGATGCTCCAACAATGATGGATGGATTAAAAGCCAGAAGTCGTAGTGACCATCATCATCAAGTCCTTTCGTGAGAACCCTAAATCCAAAGAGGACTGTTTCATTTATGTTAGGTAGAATGCCCAGAGGGGACTGGGCAGTCCAAATGTCTGGAATCCCTGCAGATTTTATTTTTTTCTCCAGCCACCTGGAGTTTTTTTTTTTGTTTTTTTCTGTCCACCCTGGCCATTGGACCTTACTCTTATTCTATGTTAATTAATGTTGACTTATTTTATTTTCTTACTGTGTCTTTTATTTTTCTATTCTTCATTATGTAAAGCACTTTGAGCTACTTTTTGTATGAAAATGTGCTATATAAATAAACGTTGTTGTTGTTGTTGCTTTCAGACTTAATGCATTCGCCAACCTAAAAGCCAAATTCACCAAACCTTTAACACTAACTTGGTTGTTGCAATGTGGTGAAGTCATCTCATATAAATAAATGCACATGTTCATGAATTTCGTTAGAAACTTACTCATCGATTTTCTCTATGTTTTCTTTGGAGTCTACTGGCAACAACACAAAGCGGGCCATTGACGATTGTTGTGGCCTTTGACATTGCAATGCAGTTAACATCTTCAGAGAGGTGGACATCAGGGTACACCGTAATTTCAAAGCACATGTATAAATCAGCCTTAACAGATGAAGAGGATATAAATTTTACTCATCAGCGATTCAGTCCTCTTGTTCAGTGCAGTAATGGTATTTAACTGAATATGCTATCATTACGCTAAAGTATGTTAACAAACCCGCCACAGCTCAAACCATACAGACCTTGTGAATGGGGATAGCCCCTTTGACCAGTAATCTCAATGAGCCTAACCACGCTTGGAGTAAAAAGCTTCTTGCTTTTAATCTGTTAAATGTCACTTCTTGCTCAAAAGACCCTCAGAAGCAAACCTAAAAACATTTTAGCAAGTAATGTTAGCATACTGCCGTGGGCTGGCACCCTGCCCGGGGTTTGTTTAGTGCCTTGCGCCCTGTGTTGGCTGGGATTGGCTTCAGCAGATCCCCGTGACCCTGTAGTTAGGATAAAGCGGGTTGGATAATGGATGGATGGATGGATGTTAACCTAGGTTTAAACAAAAAAAAGAAAGACCTGAAAAAGTCAAAAGTCTTAATTTTTCTTTGGCTTCAAAGCTGTTTAATTTAACTAGCAGATGTAGCTGACAGCTATTATTTTACCAGCTACATTTAGGTTATGACAAAATGGCACCTAAAACAAGCTAATCGAGCACCAGAAAGGGAAAAATTAAAACAACGATGCATAATATTAATTACGATTCTGTTTTGAAAGTTAACACTTATCAATTTAGGCTATTTGTTTGTCCATTTATCGTGGCATATAAATGTATTTAACCTCATACAGCTTTGGTCAACTTGTCAAAGGTGAAATGGCACCTAAGAGAAACAAGCTGACTAACCTAGCTAATGCTGTTTACATACTGTAGATTAACTAGAAATGTGTTTCATAAAATTTTATTGGATATATGTTACAGTCCAAGTTTATAATATATTTTGCGAAACATTACAGATATCATAAATTCAATGAATAGATATTGGTTCATTCATTACCTTCCTTCTAAAAATCTGTTCACATCTGTCATGGTGTCATTCATCCAGCAGGAAAAAGTAATGGGGAGGAACCAATAAAATAAAACTCCCAATGAACAATGATTCTAACACTATAAAACAATCTATTTCCTGGAGAGATTTTAACTATAATCAGTGTTAATAACATTTTAATGAACACTGGCATCAACTCTAGAGAAGTCTAGAGTTAGTAACACTGGAAATTCAACACTGGTGATTTTGCTGTGAGAATAAACTTGAATGATCCGGGAACATGGAAAGCGGAAATGGGCACATTAATGATCAATGCCACAGAATTAAAATATTTGCTTCCTAGAGGCATTTAGAAGTCAATTATAATGTACTGTACAGCAAATTTAGTCTTTAGTAGCTGTTCTACCTAATTTCACCCAGAAGAGTGAGAAAATATACACTACATCTGTAAAATTACTAAAAGCAGATGTGCCCTTATGTCCTCATTCCAGCAGAAAGACATGTTTGGAATTTTACTATGAAAATAAGTTATTCAATTTAGAGAAGTAGAAATAATTTTGCAGAACAATTTGTAAAATAATATCAATACAGTGGAACCTCGGTTCACGACCATAATTCGTTCCAAAACTCTGGTCGTAAACCGAGTTGGTCGTGAAC
This sequence comes from Polypterus bichir lapradei, assembly GCA_026402145.1. Lineage (NCBI taxonomy): Eukaryota > Metazoa > Chordata > Cladistia > Polypteriformes > Polypteridae > Polypterus > Polypterus bichir. The sequence continues at coordinate 58,159,366 of JANRMT010062790.1, read as the reverse complement.
CGAAGCAATTTCCCCCATAGGATTGTATGTACTGTAAATACAATTAATCCGTTCCAGAACGTACGAACTGTATGTAAATATGTAAATATATGTAACGATTAAGCACAAATATAGTTAATTACACCATAAAATGCACAGTATAATAGTAAACTAATGTAAAAACGTTGAATAACACTGACACAAAACACCCAGGCTCCCTGCTCAGCTACACGAGCAGGCTCGCACGCGCTCTCTCTCTCTGTAGCACACAATCCCGTCAGCAGCACGCGATCGCTCACCTCTCTCCCTCTCTCTCTCTGAACAGAGAAGAACATTTGAACAAATCCGAACTTTAATTTAAAAACCAACCACAAGCAACCAAAAACCATTGCAGGAGTTCATGCCAATAGCCTTACAGCCCGATTGCTGTAAACACATTTTTTTAAAATGAGTTTTAAGCACAGCGGAAAAAAAGGAACATTGCAACAAATCATACTATGAACAACTCCATGTAAACACTTTTTTTAATGAGTTTTAAGCACAGGGAAAAAAGTGAACATTTGAAAAAAGAGAAAAGTAACATTGCAACAAATCACGCTATGAACAACTCCATGTAAACACTTTAAAGAATTTTAAGCACAGGGAAAAAAGCAAACATTTGAAAAAAGAGAAAAGTAACATTGAAACAATTCACACTATGAACTGAAAAATTAACTTTTGAAAAATCCGTAATACAAAAACCACAAAGAAAACTAACCTTGCATGAGTCGAGTTCATGGCTCCGCAATGGAGGGATGTTTTCCTTCAGGTGTTTTCTCTCTTGTGATTTCTTGGGTTTCTGGTGTTTTTAGCTGTTTAGCTGGTGGAAGCTAAAGCCTCATGCAGCCATTCCAAAAACAAAGTCCTTGTGACCCAACCCTTCGTGTTTGACCTCCACATTACTGGCAGTATGGCTTAGTTTACATTGTGCTGCTTGAAAGCACGAGGGTTCTCAAATTGGTAAATGAGTAAACTGGTAAGCAGTTTTTCCACCTCTTCCAGCACTTGAAGCCTCTGCCTGGTTAACGCTGTAACTCCTTTTGCAACATCACCTGCTTTAATAGATTCTTTCTGCTTTAGAATAGTCGAAATCGTAGATTTTGACTTCTTGTACTCGGCGGCAAGATCAGTAACACGAACGCCACGCTCAAACTTTTCAATAATTTCTTTCTTTACTTCAATTTCAATTTTCTTCAAAACTTTCTTCTCACCACTCTTCACTTGCTTAGAAGCCATAGTTAACTGCAAAAGCACACAAAATACTGTAGAGCACAAAGAGAGCGCAGGTAAAGCACGCACATCTGACTGAGAACAATGAACAGGGAGCGGCTTTGCTTAAACACAGTAATCGGCGCGTATGAACCAGCCAGGCAGGCACGCACGTTCACACACCCTCCCCCCTCTATCTCAGCAGCAGGCAGGCAGGCACACACACACCCCCCCCCCCTCAGCGGCAGGCAGGCACGCACGTGCAGCATCCTCCCCCTCCCCCTCCCTCTCTCTCTCAGCAGCAGACAGGCACGTCTGACCGAGAACAATGCAACACGTGCAGAAATCATCGGCGCGCACAAACCGAAAAGGAAACTGGCTTGTTTGTATACCGAGTGTGTGGTCGTGAACCGAGGCAAAAGTTTGGCGAACTTTTTGGTCGTGAACCGAGACGTTTGTGAACCGAGGTTCCACTGTATTTACCTTTTTAGTAATAGTAATGAAATATTACAGACCATGTAGATCCCTCCCCCCCCCTAAAGGTCATAATGTTCAACTTGATCGTTTAAAAACAAATGAGCAACACTCCTGGTGGATCCATATAAAGTGTCCATTGCCTCTTCCTCCCACCATCTCAGAAAATTTTTGTCACTCCAGCTTAAGTACTGATTCATCACAGATGAGCTCATCTGCTAACTTATTTGTTCTTGACAAAAACTGAATAGGATATTTTTTGTTCATCATAAAATGAGCATTAAAAAAAAACAACAAACAGATTTTTGATACAATAAACCATTAAAGAGTTATTGTGTGTAAAAACTAAAAACCTTTTTTTTCTTAACTTGCTTAATTTAAAAATTCTCAGTAATTATTGTGGTCTACATAAACACCTGAAATTGGTGTTGTGTTGTTACATAATTGTTTATAATTTTTTTGAAGTAAAACCCATATCAATATAATTTTGTGCTGTGGTGATTTTAAGGCTGAGATTAGTAAGGTTGTCTCAGTTTTTCTTTTAGATATTTCTACATAGAAAATATAAAATTCTGTTAGCCTAAATTCTAAGTTAGACTATACTGTGAAGAACTGCAAAATTTAGAAAAAATAGGTGCAGTGAGTTTTTGAAAAATGCTTGAACAGATTCAATTAAATTCAATTTCAAATATATGTCAGTACTCAACAGCAACAAAAAAAAGTTGCTAACCATTGAGCTTTGTATCTTTTTTAAACTTCACCAAACTGTCATTTTCCATATCAAAACATGATCACGTCCTGGATACCACTCTGTCTTCAGTTGTCCATCCACCCTATGGGTTAGTTGTTCTGTTCACAGCGCCTGCCAATCGCTTCTGCTTCATTCTTATCCTTCATTTGCATAAAGCACTCTCACCACAGCACAGAGCATTTAAGTTAGCATAATATTAATCAATATTGACAAAAATGCATGTATCTGCTAATTTACTTTTTTCTATAATGTACCAAATTTCATACAAAACTTTCAAAGCATTTTTGAATTGTATGGAGGGGGTTTACCCCTAAATATTAATATTTTGATACCTGGTGCTCTAGATGTGCTATCCAAATCTCAAGTTTTTAACTAAACAGGAAATAGTCTTTTCATTGATGATCAAGTGAGTGAGTGAACTTTTGCATATATATATATATATATACTAATAAAAGGCAAAGCCTTCACTCACTCACTCACTCACTCATTCACTCACTGACTCATCACTAATTCTCCAACTTCCCGTGTGGGTGGAAGGCTGAAATTTGGCAGGTTCTTTCCTTACAGCTTACTTACAAAAGTTGGGCAGGTTTCATTTCGAAATTCTATGCGTAATGGTCATAACTGGAAGCTGTTTTTCTCCATTTACTGTAATGGAGTTGAGCTCGAAAGCCGTGGGGGGGCGGAGTTTCGTCTGACATCATCACGCCTCCCACGTAATCACGCAGTACGTAGAAAACCAGGAAGAGCTCCAAAAAGCGCTGAAGAAAACATGCATTATATAATTGAGAAGGCAGCAAAACAATAAGAAGCGAGCGAGTGACATATACAACCATATTCATGAGTGCTGCTACTTCGGAAACAAAGCATGGTGGAAACCTAAACTTTAAATTAAGTTCATAGACAGGCTGCCGCTGGTGTTTGTAATTTAGTGCCTGCCCATATAAGGCCGTCCGTCAGCGGCAATCCAATAGAAACACTGCCGCTAAATATTCACGGGTGAAGGACTGTGCTTATGCAGAGGAAGATGAGATGGTCAGGGTGGTGTTTGGCACAAACTCAGCGAAACTACGAGAGAAACTTTTAAGTGCCGGGTCTTAGCTGACATTACATACAGCCGTGGACATCCCACGAGATGGCACCAGCACAGCTGGGAACCTTCAATGCAAGAACACCAAGCGGCTCACGTGAACTGACGCAGTGCACAGACAAAAAGCAACAGTTCCAAGGAGTGCTGAACAAAAACCGAATTACACAATTGAGAAGGCAGCAAAAAAATATGAAGCGTCTGATACATACAAGCATATTCATAAGTGCAGCTACTGCGGAAACAAAGCACACGGTGCAAAAAGTGAATGTCCCGCTAAAGGAAGACAGTGTAAAAAAAAAACCTGTGCATGCAGTGTGTCACATCTCAGATAAAGAGGAAGACGAGCTGTTTATTGATGCAGTAGGAAACGAATCGATGAATGAAACCTCTTATCTTTACAACGATTGACAAACACGGAATGTAACTTGAACACAACAAATCGTACAAATACGACCCTGATTGAAACAAATAATGATAATCAAATGCTTGATGACAGCAACACTCAATAACACTCACAAAACAATTACTGTATATTGACAATCATGTTATGTTATTTTTAAAATGTTCCCTTTTCTTTTTCATAATTTCTTTAACAAACTACTTCTCCGCTGCGAATATATATATATACCCTGATCTACATACTCTAAAATAGACAAGCCACACGCCGTGGCGCTACTGCCAACATCCGAGGTTCGATTCCCGAGAGGGGATGTACTGAGTATGTATGCGCGCTTCCCGATTCATTTTAACCTCGCATCTCCTTGGTTTGGGACGTATGAAAAAATATGCGGTTAACGCAGAATCATATTACGTTATTTTTAAAATCTTTCCTTTTCTTAGCACAAGCACAGCTGAGAAGCTTCGATGCATGTACTCCATAACAAAAAATAACGCATTTAATCACACTTTCAATTCCAAGCAAAGGGGAACTTTTGTCAATGCATGATTTCCTGGTACATCGATTACACTGATGCACACATCACAGCTACAAAAATGTTAGAGTCGGAATGAAGCGCGTTCCTACGACAGATCGGAGGAAAATTTCATTTAAAAAAACTACCCGAGCGAAGCCTTGATAAGATGCATTACAGAAAGCGCACTTTGTGGCTCTTACTGGGGATCATTGGACTTCCGTGACTGTTAGTAATTCTAATTACATCTAATTACAAAATTTTCAATGATCACACTGTTTTAGCCTAATGTACAAAATAATTTTGGCTAAGGTTACTCAGAGTTTAAAGATTAAGTTGGTCAAATTACCTTTTATGTTTCTGACTTATTTTTTTAAGAAGAAAAACTGCA
>JANRMT010062790.1:58118005-58149522 GCA_026402145.1 Polypterus bichir lapradei | reverse complement strand
TATATATATATATATATATACACACACAACAATTACATTAACAATCATGTTACGTTATTTTTAAAATTTTTCCTTTTCTTTTTCATACCTTCTTTAACACACTACTTCTCCGCTGCGAAGCGCGGGTATTCTGCTAGTATATATATATATATATAGATAGATATGACAACAACACTGATATCAATGACAAAACAATTACATTAACAATCATGCTACGTTATTTTTAAAATATTTCCTTTTCTTTTTCATAACTTCTTTAACACACTACTTCTCCGCTGCGAAGCGTGGGTATTCTGCTAGTCTATACTAATAAAAGGCAAAGCCCTCACTGACTGACTGACTCACTCACTCACTCACTCATCACTAATTCTCCAACTTCCCGTGTAGGTAGAAGGCTGAAAATTGGCAGGCTTATTCCTTACAGCTCACTTACAAAAGTTAAGCAGGATTCATTTCGAAATTCTACACGTAACGGTCATAACGGTCGATAACAATCGACAACGTCCGCCATGTTGAACTTTCTTATTTATGGCACCATCTTCACGAAATTTGGTAGGCGGCTTCCCTGCGCTAACCGAAACCGATGTATGTACTTTTTTCGATGGTATGACGCCACTGTCGGCCGCCATATTGAACTTTCCAACGTCACTAATTTTCCAACTTCCCGTGTAGGTAGAAGGCTGACCCCATCTTCACGAAATTTGTTAGGTGGCTTCCCTGCGCTAACCAAAACTGATGTATGTACTTATTTCGGTGGTATGACGCCACTGTCGGCCGCCATATTGAATTTTCCAAACATCACTAATTCTCCAACTTCCCGTGTAGGTAGAAGGCTGAAATTTGGCAGGGTCATTCCTTACAGCTTACTTACAAAAGTTAAGCAGGTTTCATTTTGAAATTCTACGCGTAACGGTCAACAATGTCCGCCATGTTGAACTTTCTTATTCATGGCCCCATCTTCACGAAATTTGGTAGGCGGCTTCCCTGCGCTAACCGAAACCAATGTACATACTTATTTCGGTGGTATGATGCCACTGTCAGCCGCCATATTGAACTTTCCAATGTCACTAATTCTCCAACTTCCCGTCTAGGTAGAAGGCTGAAATTTGGCAGGCTCATTCCTTACAGCTTACTTACAAAAGTTAAGCAAGTTTCATTTCGAAATTCTACACGTAACGGTCATAACGGTCAACCATGTCCGCCATGTTGAACTTTCTTATTTATGGCCCCATCTTCACGAAATTTGTTATGCGGATTCCCTGCGCTAACCGAAACCGACGTATGCACTTATTTCGATGGTATGACGCCACTGTCAGCCGCCATATTGAACTTTCCAACGTCACTAATTTTCACAATGTCCGCCATGTTGAACTTTCTTATTTATGGCCCCATCTTCACGAAATTTGGTAGGCGGATTCCCTGCGCTAACCGAAACTGATGTATGTACTTATTTCGATGGTATGACACCACTGTCGGCCGCCATATTGAACTTTCCAACATCACTAATTTTCCAACTTCCCGTGTAGGTAAAAGGCTGAAATTTGGCAGGCTTTGGCGTGCTGAATGCAGTGTTAACCAGGAAGTCTCGTCTCGCTCATTCAGCATCAACGTGTTTCGCTCTGTAAAGAGTTGTGCTCTTTAGTGTTTATCTTTGTGCATAGTCAAGCCCTTCATTATGGCTCCAAAACAATCTGCTACTGCTTCAGGGGCCGTGCCCAAGCGCAAGAAGAAGATGTTAACGATTGCCGAAAAGGTAAACGTTTTGGATTTGTTGAAGGCTACGATTCTTTTTATTTAAAAAGTAGGAAAGGAATATAAGATCTACGGCTGCAGTGTCCTTTTAACCAGGGTACAAAACGAGTTGTAAGTGGATGTAATAAGGCAGTAGTCTGGATGGAATCTGCTTTAGGGATTTGGATTGAAGACTGCCAGAAGAAGAACAACGGCAGTGCTACACAATCGCCTGAAGTGGCTCCTTTACAAGGGCTGTAACGCTCTCCTTTGTTGTGCAGTAAAATTAAACTCATTGTTATCGGACAAGTCATCGTGTCATTGTTGGTGAGTAACCGTAATTAATTTTCTTCTTACAGTGCTTAGTACATGTACGTACGTTTAGTGTCACTGTACACACATTTACTGTATACTATTTTTCTTGCATTGTACATATTTATTGCTGGTGGCCTGTCTATCGTAATGGCTGTAACATATGTGATATCGGAGACACTCAATATCTTTAAAATAATATTTAGGTTTTACTGTATATAAACAGTGTGTTTATATACATAATTTCAATGAATCTTATCTAATATCTAAGAGAATACAAAGGGATTATGCTGTATAACTCTGCGGGGAATATTTATAAACAGTGCGGGAGAGTTTATAAGGGCTTAAAATATATAAAAATAACCATACAAACATATGATTTCTACTTCGCGGATTTTCACCTATCGCGGGGGGGTCTGGAACGCAACCCCCGCGATCGAGGAGGGATTACTGTACATACTTATTTCGGTGGTATGACGCCACTGTCAGCCGCCATATTGAACTTTCCAACGTCACTAATTCTCCAACTTCCCGTGTAGGTAAAAGGCTGAAATTTGCCAGGCTCATTCCTTACAGCTTACTTACAAAAGTTAAGCAGGTTTCATTTCGAAATTCTATGCGTTACGGTCATAACGGTTGACAATGTTCGCCATGTTGAACTTTCTTATTCATAGGTAGAAGGCTGAAATTTGGTACTTATTTCGGTGATATGATGCCACTGTCGGCCGCCATATTGAACTTTTCAACGGTCTTTGTTACTTATGGGCCCATCTTCAAGAAATTTGGTAGACGGGTTCCCAACGCTAACTGAATCCTACTTACGTACATATATACGTCCATAGCCTGCAGCTCGGTCACCGTGTGAGGCGGCGTTGGGTCCCCCATCCCAACGCCTCCAACGTGGTTGGCTGCCTGCCTATATAAGGCCGTCTGTCGCTCCAGTCTCTACATTCCCTTCCTTGCTTTGCCACGGTATTCACGTCTCCCTGCTGATAACTACAGCCTTTTTATTTAATCCACGGCTTCTCCGCTGTTTTATTGTTCATTTATTACGATTATAGTTATTGTATAGGTATTTTAGGCTTACTTTGCATTGTTCAGGTACCCATTTCCTTTATCATTCCAACCGTACCCCCATTAACATGTCTATCGAGGTGATCATCATCGATCAAAGAACTGTCACTTACCAAGTGGTTTCCATGCCCGGAGATGGCACCTGCCTTTTCCATTCTCTTTGTTAAATATTGCATGGCCATATCAGGCTCACTATTGATATCCGGGGGAACATTGTGTCTTATGTATTGAATGACTGGGACAGGTTAAAGGTGTGGACTGATGACGGTACAGGAGATAATTATACTACACAGGAGCACTAGAAGAGTGAAATGCTTAAGTGTACCGAAATGGCCAAATATTTTACACCTTTGGACAACCGCCAATGCCTCTTAAACATCTTAGATTCACAGGTGACGATTTCAGTAGTGGACACTTTGATGTTTAGAAATGTTTAAACTCTCAAAAGCTGGATGTGAAGTTATCAATGAAACTGGTTGTATACTTACAACGCTTGACAGATGCCGAATGTCACTTCAACACAAGTCCTACAAATACTGTCGTAATTGAAACAAACCATGAAACTCAAACCGATTATGACAGCAGCAATCCAAGCTGTGAGATTTGAAACAAGATTACTGTTCACATGGCCAACTGTACGTTGCATGCTCAAGAGTAAGCTCAGCGCACAGCTACAGCTTGGTCATATTGCAACTGGAGGGCCGAACTGACAACGTGGCATACAAAGAAATCCTTAACGAATAATTATTGGTATATTTTCCCTCAGTTTAAAAAGGTTTAATTTTCTTCTGAATATGAGGCATTGCCACTATGAGGCATTTGTCATGCCTAAGACGAATACGATTTTCGCGAGATACAAGTTTAGTGAGAAGACGCAAGATATAAACGAGACTTTTGATCACTTTGTAATGGAGGTAAAATTGCTGGTGAAGGACTGTGCTTATTCAAACAAAGATTAGATGGTCAGGGATAGAATAGTGTTTGGCACAAACTCAGCAAAAGTGCGAGAGAAACTTTTAAGTGCCGGGTCTGAGCTAACATTAAATAAACCCGTGGACATCGCAAGATCGCACGAGATAGCAAAACCTTCGATGCATTTACTCCGAGCAGCACACGTGAACTGACTGTGAACGCAGTACGCAGACAACAAGCAAAAGCTCCAAAGAGCGCTGAACAAAAAACGCATTACACAATTGAAAAGTCAGCAAAAGAATATGAAGCAAGTGACACGGAAACAAAGCACACGGTGGAAAAAGTCAATGTCCAGCTAAAGGAAGACAGTGCAAATGAAGATGAGATGGTCAGGGATAGAATAGTGTTTGGCACAAACTTAGCGAAAGTGCGAGAGAAACTTTTAAGTGCCGGGTCTGAGCTAACATTAAATAAAGCCGTCGACATCGCAAGATCGCACAAGATATTCGCGAGATACAAGTTTAATGAGAAGACACAGGGTATAAACGAGACTATTGATCACTTTCCAATTCAGTTAAAATTGATGATGAAGGACTGTGCTTATGCAAATGAAGATGAGATGGTCAGGGATAGAATAGTGTTTGGCACAAACTCAGCTAAAGTGCGAGAGAAACTTTTAAGTGCCGGGTCTGAGCTAACATTAAATAAAGCCGTGGACATTGCAAGATCGCATGAGATATTCGTGAGATAAAAGTTTAATGAGAAGACGCAGGGTATAAACGAGACTTTTGATCACTTTGTAACAGAGTTAAAATTGCTGGTGAAGGACTGTGCTTATGCAAACAAAGATGAGATGGTCAGGGATAGAATAGTGTTTGGCACAAACTCAGCAAAAGTGCGAGAGAATCTTTAAGTGGCGGGTCTGAGCTAACATTAAATAAAGCCGTGGACATCGCAAGATCGCAAGAGATAGCACAAGCACAGCTGAAAATCTTCGAAGCATGTACTCCGAACAGCTCACATGAACTGACTGTGAACGCAGTATGCAGACAAAAAGCAAGAGCTCCAAAGAGTGCTGAACAAAAAACGCATTACACAATTGAAAAGGCAGCAAAAGAATATGAAGCGTGTGACGCATACAAGCATATTCATAAGTGCAGCTACTGCGGAAACAAAGCACACGGTGGAAAAAGTCAATGTCCAGCTAAAGGAAGACAGTGTAAAAAATGTGGTAAATTGAACCACTTCGCTAAAGTTTGCAGGACTGGGAAAGGTAAACCCGTGCATGCAGTGTGTGATGTCTCAAATAAAGAGGAAGACGAGCTGTTTATTGATGCAGTAAGAAAGGAACAACCCTCTGAATCTGAACAAGCCTTTGTAGACCTATCAATAGGAGAGCAAGGTGTAAAGCTTAAGTTTAAATTAAGTTCATAGACACGCTGCCGCTAAATATTCGCAGGCAAATCCACAACTTAATACCGGGAATGCCTGTTAAACATCTTAGATTCACGAGTACCGACTTGGGTAGTGAACACTTCGATGAATGAAACCTGTTATCTTTACAACGGTTGACAAACACGGAATGTAACTTGAACACAACACATCCTCCAAATACGAACCTGATTGAAAGAAATAATGATAATCAAATCCTTGATGACAGCAACACTCATAACAGTGACAAAGCAATTACTTTGACAATCATGTTACGTTATTTTTAAAATGTTTCCTTTTCTTTTTCATAACTTTTTTAACACACTACTTCTCCGCTGCAAAGCGCGGGTATTTTGCTAGTATATATATATATATATATACAGTATATATATATATATATATATATATATATATATATATTTAAAAAATGAAAATAACACAGATATATTCCAAATAAATAGTGCCGTTCCTTCTGAGCAGTTTCAATCAGACATTTTATTAACCTGTTGCTGCCATCTAGTGGATATGAAGTGAAATTAATTTAGTATTATTTAAGCTTATAATGGCAACTTTGGCAGACTTAGTTTTTATTTTTATCTAGATCTTTACAAATATAAAATCTAAAATTTTATTAGCCTATATTCTACATTAGACTGTAGTGGAAATAACTGCAAATGTTTATATACATGAATGTGGTGGTTTTTCAATGCTGTCCTAACAGAGACAGAGAAATTCTGTTTTAGTTACAGTGTACTGTACAGATTCACAGGTTTAAGCCTAGTGGAATGTAAAGCCTCTTAAATTTACCCGCAAAAAATGTATATTAGTGTAAGACAATCACATAAATCACAACAGTATCAATAAAAAGTCAAAGCAAGAAAATACACTGAAATTATTTGCTGTTAAGATGGTACCTTAAAATGTATTACCCATTTGCCACCTCAGCCCCACTCTTGGATTGACTCAAGTAATTTCTATTTTTATGTTTCTGTTCTTTGAATTCTAATTTTTCATCTAGCCTTGGGACTGACATAGTACAATACTGGTGCCTAACTTTGAGTTTGTCCTCTATTGCTTGCTAACTTTGCACTTTCAACAGACACAAACCACATGCATGTAGTATATAATGGTTTGTTTTTGCAAGTCACCCTGAATAAATGTGTGTGCTAAATAAATCCTCATAATAACAACGTCACTTTTGAAAAGAAGCATGAAATGAGAATTTGATATTAGGACCATGAAAAGATTATGGAAAAGATATTGATTGAAAGGCAGCTCATTTTTTATACTTTGGTTTTGCTTTACACTCTAGTAGGTAAAAAAAAAACTGTCATCAAAAATGTTAATAAAAAGGAGAAGATATACTTAGCTGCACGAGCTAAGCAGTGTCAACAAATCAACAAATATAGGCACTGAAAGACTCCCACCTAGAAATGACATTCATGCAGAAAATCAGGAAGTGATATGAAGCCAGCTGGAAGACACATTTTAGAGATAATGCTACACTGAAATGGTGGAAATGTCCAATAATGGGAAAAAAGGAAAGATAAGACCAATCATAAGTAAATATAAAAGCTGCATATATAATGTGGGATTGATAGTGTTATATTATATTCTCTTCACATAATTGTGCCTATTAATTAAATATTGGAGTTAAGCTTTCTTAAATCATCTCTGTGTTTACCTAAGACACGCCACATGCTTGCAAGCACTCCTTTCTCCACAGGTCATTCTATAATGAAGTATTCTCTAACATGTTTACAATGATAATATTGCCATTATTATTTTACTTTTAGTTTACAATTTATTCAGTCTGATTTACAAGATGGTGGTACAGTACATTTAGTTACAATAACAGATTTCACATTTTCTCTTCTTAAATAATGTATTTTAAAGCAATTGGCGTTATTCTGGTTTTAGTTTTTTCTGTTTTTAAATGCATTTTTGTATTTACTGCAACCTTTCAGTTTTGTTTCCTATCGTGATTTTGAAGCCTTGCAGTGCATTTTAAAATGGATTTTTCTGCCGTGGCCATATTGCCTTTGACAACGATGCACAGTTGCCAGGCAGGTAATCCTTAAAAACTCAATAGCTGGACAGGGCCTTTCATCATGGCATCCCATTTAAGAAGGTGTCTCACTAACATAAAGAAGAAAACATTGGATTGAAGGAAAAAAAAAAACTCTGTCACATTCCTTTTAGCCTTAGTGGAAGCTAAAAACAGCAAAAAACAAACTTTAGCATTAAACCTTTGCAATGCTCACTAGAATCTCATTTACAACTCATGTTCTGGCGTGTTTTCCGGAGATAGCTAAAAGCCACTATCGACAAGAACTTCATGTTTGGACATTTGTAGTGCTGTTTTCAATTTTAAATTTTCCATCTCTTTTCTAATTTGTTCACTCTGGTTTATCTCTTTATTACCTCTTTTAGACTTCTGCCTGTTTTCATGTCAGCATTTTCTTTATTTCTATTTCCTATTTTCTTATTGAACATCAGTATTCAATGCTTAATCGCAACTAGCAATAATCCAGTGCTTCCCTTTCATAGTTTTAATACCATTATGTATTCATTTTCTTAATCTGCTAATGTGTGGGGTTGCTCATTTTGCCACATTGTGGACCAGCTATTGAAAATATGCAGTTTCATCAGAAGGAATATCCACACCGGGTCAATTTAGAGTCACCCACCAGTCTAATCTATTCATATTGATATTCATATATGTGTCTGAAGTATCTGAAAATAGCTCTTCAGACACTTTGGGAACCAGCACATTCCACATGGACTGTTTGTGATATAGTGGCTCCGCGGCTCACAAGGAAAGGCCACTTTTTAAATAAATAATCGCTGCCTAAAGAGGGGGCATGGTAGTGTGGCTGAAGCAGTTCCCGGGCACGATGCAGGCTTGGGCGTTTCTGCACTGAAGTGCACAGGTGTGGGATCGCCTGTGTCTGTAATAGATGCAGGGAGCTGTTAACACTAGAATTACCAGAGCCTACAAAAAAACTCGTAAATCCGTCCCACCTTAAATCGCTTCTTAAATCCCTTCACACCTCTCCGCCAGCGTCCTTTGTCCTCTAAATGTGCTGATAAAGAGAAGCTAGAAGCAGCCGGCTATTCCATCTCCCCACCAATTTAGAACGTGCACGAACTTCTCTCAGCTCATGCCTTGATTGAGTATCTGGGAGTGAAGTGAAGTTTTAGAGTGGAAATAATAGATCGTTATTTGGAACACACGCATTTCACGTCTGTTCCGTTTCTACAGTAATCTGTGTAAACACATTGTTAAAACAGAAACTTTTTTATATTCTAGTAGTAGATGATAAAATATAGGCATAAACTATATAATGTATGAACCCTGAAGTCCAAATATCAAAGAAACATTTTCACAAAAGGTACAAATATAACAAAACAATTGCGATTTTATTCAAAAATATAACTGCAGAAAGAAAAAGCCGCCTTAACATGCGACATTGACACCCATTTATTATGACTACCTCTGTGGCGCAATAGAATCAGCTGCCAACTGGGAATCAAAAGGCCGTGAGTTCGAAACTGCAACCACTCTGTTTTGAGAAGTTAACTGCTCTTAGTCTTACTATTTTAGAATAAAAGCATACATTTGATTTCAGTCTGTAACAGCCGGTGTAATTTATGATCCTTGTAAAGGTTAGCTTTGTTTTTTTTTTTTAATTCACTTTTCATTCTCTCAGTCGCGTTCAGAATCAATTCATACAACCCCATCTGACATGGCTGTTTTCACATAAAGATGCGCTATAGCTCTGCAGTGTATTTGTGACTGCATTCTCATACCAATGTTTGCAAAATGAAGTGTCTGCGTGCACTTTTCGTGGCATTACACGTGTATTTTTTGAGCATGCCCGTTTGAGCATGCTCAAACACAGGAACATATGTTGGTGGAAAAGTATAACAAAACAAGTGCACTTTTATTCAAGAATACCTGTATAACCGAAGAAAAAAGAAAGCAAGTTACGGTAGGTGATTGATACGACAGCTTGCATGGTGCAATGCTAAGAAGTGCTGATTTCCATTCCATGCTATATAAAATCATCACATTCAAATATTAACAGTTCCCACACACCCAAGGACCGTCCTTCCTACATTTACGACACATGTACTTGTTGCAGTGTACACACCTCTCTGTGCTATGGTTCCTATTACACTGAATGAGCACCTGACACTGTACTTTCTTCCCTGGGGGAAGGTCCCACATCAGAGAATTTCCAGTTCCAGCATAAATTCACACCCGATCTGACGCTGTTCGTTTTCAAATAATATTACATTAGTGCGATGATGTTTTCACATATATTGTCACTTTCTTTCAGGTGTGTAATAGAAACCTGTTTTTCTTTATGTGAAAACAACCATGTCAGATGGGGTTGTATGGATTGATTCTGAACGCGACTGAGAGAATGAAAAGTGAATTAAAAAAAAAAAAAACAAAGCTAACCTTTACAAGGATCATAAATTACACCGGCTGTTACAGACTGAAATCAAATGTATGCTTTTATTCTAAACTAGCAGAATACCCGCGCTTCGCAGCGGAGAAGTAGTGTGTTAAAGAAGGTATGAAAAGAAAAGGAAAAATTTAAAAAATAACGTAACATGATTGTTAATGTAATTGTTTTGTCATTGATATGAGTGTTGTTCCCATATCTATATCTATATATATATATATATATATATATAGCAAAATACCCGCGCTTCGCAGCGGAGAAGTACTGTGTTAAAGAAGTTATGAAAAAGAAAAGGAAAAATTTTAAAAATAACGTAACTTGATTGTTAATGTAATTGTTGTGTGTATATATATATATATATATATATATATATATATATATATAGCAAAATACATATCTATATACATATCTACATATACATATATATATATATGCATACCTATCTACATCATATATACACACACATATACATACAAACATACACACAGGTATATATAAATATATGTGTATATATATATATATATGTATGTGTCTATATGTGTGTGTATAGCTTTGATCACTGAGTGCAAGGGAAAAATAATAAAATGTAGTCTATAAGTTATTAAACAGTAAAACATTAACGTTTTAAGAAGTAAAGTTACATTGAGCACTACTGGAGTGGTTGCGGGTAAACTACATTTTAAAGACGGTATAACAGAAGAGGTAAGTAGTACTAACAGCAGCTAAAATGTATATGGATCATCTCTCGGTAGTAGATCCCTTTTGAAAGGCGCTACACGACGGCTGTGGTATAGAAATTACATTTTCTATGTGAAAGTCCAAATTTCTGCCTCTAATAATGTGCCTTACCAGCAATTAAAGAAAATTAGTTTTGTGTCCTCTGCAGTGTTAAGAGAGAAAGGCTTTGGTTTGGGATAAAAGGAAAAAAGGTGTAAAGAAAGGAAAGTTGCGTTTTTCTTTTATATAGTATAGAGAGATGTGTTCGCTGACGATATGAGCGCCTTTTGGGGACAGTCGCGGTGGGTCTTGTGCAGACTGGTGAGACGTCCCAGCTATTAATCAGCTGTGATGGCACTGTCAGTCCTTCACTCCTGTGCGTGTCTTCATAAGAGCTGACGACCTCATAATCGTATACGTGCAAAATAAAGTGCGAAGCACCTTAATATTATTTTGCCGCAGACGCACAGTCAGCGTGTGAAAGGCCGGCACAGCTATGCGCGCGCGCCGGCTGCTCGACTTTGGCTGGGCAGGAGACGCCAGTTTTTGCAGACACGTTCACATGATCAAAAGTCTCCGCGCTCTTTGGAGGTCATTCATATACAAAATACCCGCGCCTCGCAGCGGAGAAGTAATGGGTTAAAGAAGTAATGAAAAAGAAAAGGAAACATTTTAATAATAACATAACATGATTGTCATGAGTGTTGCTGTCATATATATGCCTGCCTAAATAAGTCACCCTCGTTTCGCTCTTACTTTTTTACCGTTCATTTAATCATGGCTAGTGGCGGAAAAATTATAAAATGGAAGGAGGATTACACTGAGTATGGCTTTACCAAAACAATTATTGATGGCGAATCGATTATTCATAAAGCTTGAATTGGTGATCTGTTTTTGTGTGTTAACCTCATATCTTTTCATACTTCTTCTCAAACCAAGGTGGTGCGAGGCTAAAATGAATTGGGATGCGCTGATCAATGTAATCGGTGTACCAGGAAATCATGCATTGACAAAAGTTCCCCTTTGATTGTAATGCAAAGTGTGATTAAATGCATTATTTTTTAATGCGTTATGGAGCACATGCATCGAAGCTTCTCAGCTGTGCTTGTGCTAAGAAAATTAAACATTTTAAAAATAACGTAACACGATTGTCAATGTAACCTTTTGTAAGTAGTGCCTGGAGGATTCAGTGTGGAGAAAGTCTAGAGACAGAGTGTGTATTAACTTGTGGATTTCTCTGTATTTGGTGGCAGTGTGTGACGAAGTTGCTTTGGAAGACGGCGTTAGCCGCGGAGCTCAGCTCAGAGCGAAATGAGGTAAATGGGAGGGGAGATGATGACGTGACTCCCCCACCCGCCTTAACTGTCAATCCCCCACAAACACAGTCTCTCGGAATTTGCATAAGCACACCCCTTCACCTGCAATTTTAACTTAGTTACAAAGTGATCAAAACTCTCGTTTATATCCTGCGTCCTCTCATTAAACTTGTATCCCGCATTACCCGTGGGCACGAAAAGCACCAGCGGCAGCCTGTCTATTAAGTTAATTTAAAGTTTAGGTTTATACCTCGCTTTGTTTCCGAAGTAGCTGTACTGATGAATATGGTAGTATGTCACTCGCTCGCTTCTTAATGTTTCGCTGCCTTCTCAATTATATAATGCATGTTTTGTTCAGCGTATTTTGGAGCTCTTCCTGGTTTTCTACATAGTGCGTTGACAGTCAGTTCACGTGATTACGTGGGCGGCGTAATGATGTCACACGAAACTCCGCCCCCACGGCGGTCAAGCTCAACTCCATTACAGTAAATGGAGAAAAATACCTTCCAGTTATGACCATTACGCGTAGAATTTCGAAATGAAACCTGCCCAACTTTTGTAAGGAAGCTGTAAGGAATAAGCCTGCCAAATTTCAGCCTTCTACCTACACGGGAAGTTGGAGAATTAGTGATGAGTCAGTCAGTCAATCAGTCAGTCAGTCAGTCAGTGAGTGAGTGAGTGAGGGCTTTGCCTTTTATTAGTATAGATTAGTAAGACTAAGAGCAGTTTACTTCTCAAAATGGAGTGGTGCAGTTTCAAACTCGCAACCTTTTGATTCCCAGTCGGCAGCTGATTCTATTGCGCCACAGAGGT
The DNA here is from genome assembly GCA_026402145.1 of Polypterus bichir lapradei. NCBI lineage: Eukaryota > Metazoa > Chordata > Cladistia > Polypteriformes > Polypteridae > Polypterus > Polypterus bichir. The sequence continues at coordinate 58,136,738 of JANRMT010062790.1, read as the reverse complement.
AGTCATTATAAATGGGTGTCAATGTCGCATGTTAAGGTGGCTTTTTGTTTCTGCAGTTATATTTTTGAATAAAAGCGCAATTGTTGTGTTATATTTGTACCTTTTGTGAAAATGTTTCTTTGATATTTGGACTTCAGGCTTCATACATTATATAGTTTATGCCTACATTTTGTCATCTACTATCCATCCATCCATTTTCCAACCCGCTGAATCCGAACATAGGGTCACGGAGGTCTGCTGGAGCCAATCCCAGCCAACACAGGGCACAAGACAGGAATCCAATCCCAGGCAGGGTGCCAACCCACCGCAGTTTGTCATCTACTACTAGAATATAAAAAAGTTTCTCTTTTAACAATGTGTTTACAGAGATTACTGTAGAAACGGAACAGACATGAAATGCGTGTGTTCCAAATAACGATCTATTATTTCCACTCTAAAACTTCACTTCACTCCCAGATACTCAATCAAGGCATGAGCTGAGAGAAGTTTGTGCACGTTCTAAATTGTTGGGGGGATGGAATAGCCGGCTGCTTCTAGCTTCTCTTTATCAGCACATTTAGAGGACAAAGGACGCTGGCGGAGAGGTGTGAAGGGATTTAAGAAGCGATTTAAGGTGGGACGGATTTACGAGTTTTTTCATAGGCTCTGGTAATTCTAGTGTTAATCGCCACACCTGTGCCACGTCCCTATTATAAATAGGTGAAGTGCAAGTGCGGAAGGGGAGAAATGAAAGAATGACGGAGGTTAAGAGAGAAGAAGGTAGGAGGTGAAGAAGCCGGTGCAGGAGCGAGCAAGTGAGCGAGAGCAGGCTTGCTTTAATAAGGAGAGGCAGCTGGGAAGCGAGCCCTAGCGGGCTATTTGGCCAGCACCCGGGGGTAGATGGATTGTGTCACTCCTGCTGAGTTTTGCAGAGGAGCAGGAGTGACCACAATTGAGGACGGCTTGCTGTATAAGGCCGTGGAAGGCAAGCTTGGGAGGTTGAATCCCCAGCATTAGCGCCCTGATCACTTGGGAACCCAAGTCTTGGTCTGGCGAGAACTGTACGGAGCCAGGGATCGAAAGGCTACCAGACCAGAAGGAGAAGATCAGCTGCAGGTAGGACGACTCCCCTGTTCCAGGGACCGGATAGGAGAAGCAGCGGAGCCACCAGCTAAAGAAGGCACCATGGTTTTAAAGAAGGGACTGCTTCCAGCCAGTATTTTAACCTCGTTTTAAAGGATTTATTTATTGGGATTTTAACCTCCACATTTTCACTCTGTTTTTAGTGGATTATTTATTTATTGGCGTTTGGAGCACTGCACTTTGTTTGGACACTGTTTGCATTTGTTTCTTTTAAATAAAAGCGCTCTTTGCACTTTGCACCTTCCCCTTGCTTCGTTTGGTGTCCTCCTTGTCCAACTTATCTGGTTACATTACCAATATTGTCGGTTTCAAGAGGCTCCCAAAAGTAAGAAGGGAGCATGGAGGAAGACCTGCATCGTCACACTGTTCCTGCCATTTGAACACATGAAGTGAAGTAAAGCAAACAGTAACTACATGAATTCTTTGAACGATTTTTTCTTAAAATCACTTACCATAGAAAATACAATAACCACGGGAAAAACCATCTTAAAGTAAAAAGCTTACCACTATACAAGGCGATCCTTTGAAATACAGTATAATCATTTGTTACCACATATCTAAAACTTGTTCTGATAATTCCAATAATTAAATTATTATCAAAAATCAAATTCATACATAATAAGTGTGTTATATACACATGTAAAATAAATTTCACTAATGCTCTTCCAAGTATGAAGTTCTCCATAAAAAATAAATATATATAAGCATCCATTTTACTTTGTGAAAAAAATACATGTTTCATCTAGGTCGCTAGAGCTTATCACCTAGATTTATCTTCTATCTTGATGTAATACCCCATCTTGTACCCAGGGTTTCCAGATCCTGGAAAGTCTCCCAGCCCAAAGACAACTGAAAACCCACCTAAAGGTGCTGTAGACCAGCCCAACAAATGGGAGTTTAGATGCTGTTGGCATCTGGTGGGGGTCCCAATTGGAGTTTTGCCACAAACAAATACAGAAACACACACCGCAAAATCTTCATTTTTCCCCACACAACACTTTCTAATTCTTTTATCCAAGGCAACTTACCACATTTATGATACAATTGGTTACATTTCTTTTGGAGCACAGGAAGGTCAAGTGAGCTGCTCGGGGTTGACACATTGTCAGTAGTGGGATGTGAGCCCACAACTTCAGGGATTGAAGTCCAAAGCCCTAACTACTACACCACACTGCCTACCTAGATAACATGAAGACCGCACATCTGGCGACCCTGCTTGTACCTACATGTCACAGATCATTTTCTTAAAATGAAATAAAATATTAAAAGTTGCAATTATTTTACACCAAGAAACGGTTGAGAAATTGTCAGAGTGGATATGGTTACAAGTTGAGCCTCACTATTTATTAAAAAGGTTCTTTTTTCAAAGGTACCAAGTGAGTGCATATTAGTATTAGTCTAAAAGTACAGCTACATTATAGAAGAATCTCACCAAGGGTCATGTAATTGACATTTAAAGTATAGAAACAAAGGCCCCAGTCAATATCTGATTTATGATTTGAAACTGATTTGATCCTATTTATTATCTCTATGTTAGAAACTAACAGTCTGACTTTTGTCCTGGAAGTGGACTCTGTGATCAAATATTTACACTCAGGTTTTATAGGGAAGGGTGTCAAAATCAATTTTACTGAGGGCCAAAAATAACACTTTATATACGAATTTGGGACTGAATACATCAACAAGCAAGTACTGACACATTTTCTTTCACAACAATTGCATTAGGGCAACTGTTTAAATAGTAGATTTTCATGTTCAGCTACATCGCCACCATATTTTAGACAGTCCTACGACCACACTCTGGAAAGAAATCACTTGTTGCTGAAGGAGTGTCTGATTAGAACATTCACCTTTTGCAGCTGATCAGCGAGGGGTCAATAAGCAGTGCCTGCATCAAAGAAGAAGCACCCGAGGAATTCCAGTTTGCCCTGGTTTTGACAGGGCTATGGCAGCTCACCAATGCTTTTCAGCTTCATTGCCAGCACAGTCATCAGAAAAGCTGCACTGACCGGGGCAGTGTACAATTTAGTGAAATGCAATCCATTATATACATCTGATATTTGCCAACAACATCATTCATGACATAGAAGACATTGAATATCTATAAGGCCTAAACATCAGTGTAAATAAGATCAAAGTGTTTACATCAGAGGGGTTCTTGGTGATTTGAATAAGTTCAGCAGTTCAAATTCTTGGGCTCATTAGATAAGGAATAAAAAAATCTCTGCAACAGCCAACACCATTAACCTAACTGGCTGAGGTGCTGCAACCTTTTAAATGCTTGCTGCTTCTGGCTCCAAGAGGACATTAGTATACCGAGTCGATGGTATGGTACAGTGTCATGGATGCTGCTGTTTTTATGTTTCAGCCAGGATTTGCTCCTTGCCTTATGTTTGTTTTCCTTTTTATGATTACTTCTCATGTTTTCACATTTTTAGTTTTCATGTGTGTTTTTTTGTTTCTTTATTGAATAATATTTAAGTATTGTGTTTTTCTGCTATTTACTTATGTCCCTTGTGTTGTGTGTGGAGAACCATAAGAGGATGGCTAGGGTGATGTCTATTTAAAATAGTAAAATCTTGGTTAAGGTTTTTGTTTATTTAGAGTCCCATTCACCCTTTCTTGGCATTCTTGTGCTAGTATTTACAACAGGTATAAGGAGATATGAAGAAACCTAAAGTGATACTTATAACAAATTCAGCAAATCTCTTTTCAAGACAGAACAGGAAACAAGGTTTTCAGAAAGTGGTACTGCACTCACAAAATAAAAAAAACAAAAGCGGTGAATGCAATGGTTTTACCATATCTTTCGTATGGATCCACACTGTTGCCCGCCTCAACTGCCATTATGATTGCTTCCAACAGGATGGAAAGTGAAATGCAAGGCCAAAAATATGATATGGCTGAAACACACTGAAGAACTTTAGACAAAACGAAAGCTCAGCCAGCCTGAAGCAAAAGAAAGAGCTTTCAACAAACGACAATAAGGAATATCATGTGAGATGTAGCTAGCTGTGTAGCTGACTGCCACCAGACAAGTGCTAAAGGGAAACTTGATCTGACTTGAACTTAGAGTCCATCTCAGTTACCTAATCAGCACAAAATTAGTATGTTAACTGAGCACATTCATGTTGCTTTACTGCAGATATTTTGTATCTCTGGATGCAGCTGCATCTATGTGTGGTCCGTGATGTCCCTAGGCAACATTTTCTCCTGTGACATTTATTACCAGTATACATTGCTGAAATTTGGTACTCTTTCTGCTTGTCACCATCTTTGTGATCATAATCAAAATGCGCCGTATGGATATGTTACGAACAGGGGGATAGCCCCCTTGTGATGATAGGAGTGGGGTTTCTCCCTTTGGGTTTTCAAATGTGCAGATACAGTGGTTGGTGAATGCGTGAAAGGGCCTTTTTTTCCACTTAAGCTAGCAACCCATTGATGATGACTTTGTTGAGAAACACTGCTTTATTGGACTCTATATTTATTAAAATATTCTGTATATAGAGGAAAAAAACAGCTGAAAATGGAAAACTTTCAATACAGAACATAAGCAATTTCTTTTTTTCTAAGATTTGTGAATTTTTAGCATAATTTTTAAATGCTGGCCTGATTATTTAATTTTTTATCAATGCTGTTTTTAACATTTCTATCTGAACGAGTTTATATCTATAAATTACTAGGGGGCTTTGCTCCCTGCTCGCTTTGCTCACCCACCCTCTTCCCGAACCCATACCAGGCTGTACCTCACGTCTCTGCCTCTCACGTTGTGAAGAAGGGGGGCTGAATGCACGCTAAGGAGATGTGGTCGCTCCTCCAAAACCCACTCTTAAAAGGTGATACAATTGGAAACAAATACATTTTTTTAAACTCCTCTATGCTCAATCAGCTGGCTTGCTGCTGCTGCTGCTTGTGTCGTGCTGCGTGATCTGCATGTCGCTCTGCGCTTCGAACATTTAAAAGCCTGTACAGCTTCTGTCCTCCTTGTCTCGCATGTCGTTAAAGTGTCTCCAAGAAACTCACCCAAGATTTTTTTATATAATAGAGATAGGTATTATTTAGTGGAACAGTGCATACGGTGAAACATAAATAAGAATTTGTTCATGTATACAAGTTGAGTGAATCTTCTATTTCAGGAGCAACAGCAAACAAAATGTTCCTATATCTGATTGGATCTACCAAATATGATTTGATGATTTCTTTTATCATTCTTCATCATAAAACTGCCTCAGTTTTTCCAAAGGTACTTACAGATTTTGTAATACTATAAGGTGTTTAAAATAGGACAGATACCAACTTGCTTAAAAATCATTTCAAGGGTACAATTGGTAAAGATAGGATTTAAGTGCTACTGTACGTAATACAAGCAATTCTTTAGTATGTTAAGTAGATATTAAGTTCTTGCTGCTTTAAACATGAAACAGTGCATTTATTCAAGCACTTTGTTCTGTTAGAAGTCATGTAATTAATGCAGATTTCAAGCAAACACAACAAAATTGGAATTTGCTGTGCTACCACACACATATTATCAGAATAAATAGGATTATAATTGGACAGGTAATAGAATGGTGAGGTTAAACACCTCTCATTTTTCTCATGAAACTGAGACTGCAAACAATGATTAAAATCTGTGAAGTGAAACTGGTATATTGTTGTATGTGAAAATTCCCCTTTGGAATGGGCCTATAGGCACAACCATGTCAATTATTTAATTTTAAATAACAGGTATGGAGACCATTTTGTTTAAATAAAAGGTTCTTAGAAAGAGGAAACCAGCTTCTCAAATAACATAAATACATTTTAAAGCAGAAATTAAATATATGAATAATGTACAGTCACAAAGGCAAAATACCCACACAAAACTAATGAAACGTAGGAAACCGTTTCCTGTTCCATGAATATGAACATTAGGCCCAGATAAATGGGAAAGCATCAGAATGTAAAAATCAGGCAGAAACCTATGAATTATCAACCCCACTTAGAAATGGAAAAAGATGAAGAGGAATAAAAAGAATATGGATTTAAAAAAATTCAATGATTATATAGATAATGCAAATATATCAATATTTAATGGATAATATCAGAAAATCAGATATGACCCAAAAAATGCTGTGTATTAATATATCTTGGATGTAGTGTGAAGTCAAGCAAAATGACACCATTTGTTGGCTAACTAAAAAGATTACAATATGGAGGCTTTCAAGGCAGCTCAGGCCTGTTGCATATTGTAATCTTTTTAGTTAGCCAATAAAAGGCGTCATTTTGCCTGACTTCTCACTACATCCATTAATGGCTAACACGGTACAACACCCTAATATATCATGGGAATGTGAACAGTGTGTCAATGAGTGCATTTCAATTTTTTGGAAATTCTTGACACAACAGCAACTATAATTAGAACAATTCCATTCTTAAAAATAGCAAAAAACAACTCTTAACACACACTGTAATGAAAAAGTTTCTGCACCCTTCCTGATCCCTTCTATTATCACTGCAAATGTTTGACGCTGCATTTTTTTCCAGGTCTGGTATTAGGTAAAGTACACTCTAGTGAACAAATACTGTAGCACATCTCTAAAACTTATTCCATTTATCTAAAGATCAAACTAATCCAACACCAACCAGACTGGCTGCTTTAGAAGATGGGAGTAGAAGGTATAATGTCAGAATTGAAGGTCTGCCGGAGAATCAAGCAAGTTCAAACCCGGTGAAATTCGCAGCTGAACTTTTTTCTAAAATAATCGGGGACGACTTTAAAGCAGAATCTGAGATAGCAGCGGCTTACCGCGTACGCGGATCAAACACCGTCAGACCCCGACCAAGATCTTTTATAGTTCGTTTTGAACGATTATCATTTAAGCTAGAGGTGATGGCACTCCTCAGAAGGAAGATATTATATATGAAAATAACCACATTCTTATCTTCCCTGACTTCTCTCCAGCAACAGCTACTAAACGCGCAGCCTTCTATAATATTAAACAGCGGCTACAGCAAGCCAGTGTCAAATACAGCCTCCTGTATCCGGCAAAACTGAAAGTGGAATGGCAGGGTCAATTCTATGTCTTCGCTAGCAAGGATGAAGCAGAAAAGGAATTAAGAAAGCTGATCCCGGGACTATTCTGATACATAATAATGAGTCATGGCTGTTAAAATGATAAAGCAAAGATTAATAATCTTTTGTCTGATCTATTCGTTTTAAAATACGGGTTTTTATCAGCATATATTCTCATTATTACTTAGTATTACTAGGGCGCTATCTGTTTATGTTTTATTGTGCTTAATTATTATTATTATTATTATTATTATTATTTTTTTCTTTTTTTCTTTTCTATTATTTCATCTCTACCCTAAACGAGACTGTTCAATATCATACCCTAGGTTTACTGTTATTGCTATTACTGCATTAAGACTGGTTATGCTTCTTCTGGACACATTTTTAATACCATCCCCCGGGTTTATTATCTGGGTGTATCATCTTAATGCACTAAAATTGCTGAAGACTATATATATACATTTTAAGTGCAAAACTCCTTTTTTTTTTTTAGAGATATCTCTATCTTTTAACCCTAAAGCGCCGCTGCATTGGAGCTTGTTTTGCTTTGGACGTACTCTGTCTCTGGGTATGTCAGAGGACTGGGACTGTGTGAAGTGGGTTTTAGCCTCACTTAGGGAGGCAAAAAGGGAGGGTGGGGGCTTAAGGGGGGGAGAGAAAGAGAGCAGGCCTGATCTATACCTAATCTATCCTCTCAGTCTTTATAATTATAATAAGACTATAAAATGACATCAAAAACTCAGAATCAGTGTCTCCATGATGGGACAGTTAACTTCGTAAGCTGGAATGTTAAAGGCCTGAAACAGCTGGTCAACTGTTGGCTCGTTTCATGTCACTCATTTCTGTTTGGTTGTCATTTAAGAAAAGAATTAATTAGAGGGCTGAATCCTTAAAAACAGGGCTATTAAAATGATGGGAAAATAAGTTAATTAGCAGTAAAAACTGGTCACTAAGGAGAAGGGTTAGAATGAAAACCCGCAGCCATAGCGGCCCTCCAGGCCTGGAGTTCGACACCCGCACAGTAGACAGACATGGTGATTATTTATTGATGGTCATGAGATGCTTTATTGCCTCAGGACCTGGATGATTTGTATTAATTGAAAGAACCATGAATTCTGACCTGCTTCATAAAAGTGTTAAGGAGAAGTTCTGGTTACCTGCATATGAACTGAAGCTAAAGCAAACTTGGCAAGCCACTGATCCAAACCACAAAAACAAATCCACATCAGACTGGAGCAAAAAGTTGTGGACTGACATAAGCAAGTTCCAGAATAAAACCCAATAGAGATGCCATGGCAGGACCTGCAATGAGCCCTTTTTGCTGGAAAACCTACCAGGGTTTGTTAAATTAAAGCAGCTCTGCAGAGTGAGCTTAAATGTATTCATATTAAATGAAAGAATTCTGTTGGTCCAGTCATTGTAGCTAAAAGTGTGGGGCAATTACGTTTTCACACAGTGCCAGTTGGTGTTAGATAACCTTGTTAGTTTAATAAGAAACATAATTTAAAAAGCATGTTATATGTTAATATATGTTATAAATGTTATATAACACTCAGGTATTTGTTATCTAATATTAGATTTTCATTTATTTGTTCAGTGTCAAAATTTGCAATAATTTAGGGAAAGGAGCAAAAAATTAAATCAGTAAAACAAATGGGTGCCCTCCATGTAATATTAATTTTTTGTAATTATCAAGAAAAAAAATATGGGGCAAATATTTTTTGACAACACCATATAAGTAGAATATATAAATCAATGTATGCTTTTCAATTTTCCTTAATACATACAATGACTTTTCCTCAAAATTAAGATTCAAAAAGATGCCCCAGTAATTGTAGCATCTAAATCTAGCTTAAACACCTTGATATTTTTGTGTAGTTTTCTTTTGTTCAAACGTTCTGGTGAAGCTGCTCATATTGTGTTTTCAGTAGTGGTGGCGATCACTGACAGACTGAATGATGGTGGGAGATATACTACTTGAATATGAGCTGGTAAACTTTTTATCTTGTTTAAACAAATATTGTTTTGATGGAACTCTTGCTAAGCTGTCATCTAAATTATAGCCTTTTCTACCATTAAAATCTAAGCTAATTAACCTTGTACAAATCCCACTGACTTTGCATGACATTCACATTTCTTTTGAATCTGTGAGTGTGATGCTCACAGTAGAGGTAGGCAGTTCTTGAGTGTCACTATCAATTACGCAAACACTTCAGCTTTGTTGATGGCATGAAGATTAGCAGCAGCAGTGAGTAAATGGTATGCAACTTGTGTGCCACTTTATTAAGTTTTCTACAAGAATAAAATGAAGCTCATACTCTGATTAATTATAGTCAAAAATCTCACTCTCCCTGCCTAACCACATCACCTCCATACTGCAAACAACCAGCCATGAACACTATGACAGGATCTACTAAATGAGGTTAGCATTGATTAAAGATCCCAGACTGATGTTCTGAAAAATCATGTGAGTTTTTGACTCTTACAAGATAAGTGATAATTTATCATCAGAACATCAACTGAACTGTCATTTGTACTGGCCACATGTCAGTCTTCTGCATAATATACCCTACTTGGTGCAGCTGTCCCTTCCACGGATCAAAATAACACGACTTTTTTGCGATGTAAATTACATAAATTAAATGGTGAGGTTTTGCAAATTATTTATTTGAAAAAATCCAACAATAATTTAAATATTTACATGATATTAAAGTGGAGGCATGTAGAAAGTGGTAGCCCCTCTCCACTCACTGGCCCAAATTCTCTCTTCTCCCATTAGAACCAAATTAATCGCTTCTGAGCACAAGTTTATGCCTCTGTTTTGTTGTAAGAAACAAGGAAAAGCCACATGTAAGAAATGTGCTTTAAATACTGTTTACTATGTGATATGAAAATAAAGTATGGCACATGATAATTATTCTTATTAATTCCACAAAAAATGTGTAAAAATACTAGTGTGCCAGTTGTGTTATTTAATGTGATATTATGGCATCAAAGATAGCTGTGATGTTTGTGTTCAAGTTAAATAGAATTTATTTTTTCCCAAGGGGGGGAAGATAGCTTTTATGGAAGCTAAAATATAAATAGATAAATAAAAATAATACATACACACCAGAACTGGTAAATTCTGGTCTCTGCACGTTACTGCTTTCAATGTTGGAAGTAGGGAATGGTGATAGATTAAGATAGAAATCCTGTAACTTTTTGCAAATATTTACCAGTAAAAGTTGCATCCTTGAAGTAATTCATCATTCATCATTCATTCATCAGTAAAAAACTAAAACATATAACAGTTTATAGTATATACACAATATGGTATATGGTATGGTATATATATTGCTAAAGCTAATTTTAGATGATATGGTTGCATTGGAATACTGGTCCAAAGCAGGGTTTAATACACAGACAAGATTACCTGCCGTTATAAGTTTGTATAAATATTGGGGATTAAAGAAAGAACATTAGCTAATATTAGCTTTGAAATCAAAGATTCATACATAAGGAACAACAGCATTTATTTATATTAGCACATTGTCATACAAACAATGTAGCTCAAAGTGCTTTACATGATGAAGAAAGAGAAAAAAAAACAAAATAAATAAGAATTAAAATTAGGGAACACTAATTAACATAGAATAAAAGTGAGGTCCGATGGCCAGGGAAGTGAAGGGGATTTCAACTCCTCTAATTGTGTTGCTATATTAAAATGTAATACCTGTCCAATTAATTCTTTATCCAACCTATGTTGATCTTTAAATGATCTCTTTCCTGCAAAAGGACTATTTCCTGAAAGCCTCGCATCACTGAGATGAGTTTGTGAGACTCTCACTGGCATTCTTAAAATGACAGATGCATGTGGTCGGTGTAATTATTCACTACCTTGGGTGGTGATAAGATGGTTCGGAATGGTTGACTCTATACAGTTCTCTATGTGTCCAAGGTAAAAAAAAATAGCCATTTTACTACATTTCATGTTTGACAGAGAAGACACATGATGGATTTGAACAAAGGGCAAACAGGGATTGAAAATATATTTGAAAGAGTAAATGCAGGTTTTGGGCCCGTTTTTTTCGCTATACACTCCATTGCTAACTGCATTCAGTTAGCTGTAATTCGCTTATCTGCAATTTCCGGTTTGCTGCAATGCCTTTAATATTCCCATTTCATGATTTTCAGGTCAGTCGGCTTCAGATAGCTGCAATGGCCGTGTGAGTCTGTTTTCCGTTTACTTTACAGTCTACTCCTTTTAAGTGCATGACCTCCAGACGAGATCTCCACGTATGCTTAAGCGGAGTCGACTGTACTTGACTTTATGCAAACAGGGACGTGCAAGTCATGTGCAGCTAAGCGGAGTGTGCAATCAACCAACGTGCACGCAAGTGGAGTCGACTGTAGTTGATACACTGTACAGACAGAGATGACACCATATAAAATCGACACTGCCAGGCATATGCGTGGGTGGTGTCTGTTGTTTCAGTAACTTAGAAAGCTGACAGATCTGAAAAGAACATCAACTGATCGACACAATTTAGTTTTTTGAAAAGTTGCTGGAATATTGTTACATTAGGTCTAGTCTAATATGGCAATGTGTAAGACTTCAAAAACGTTAAAAGCCCTGTCATTAGCGGATAGAGTAGAAGTGTTAAAACGAATTGATAGTAAGGAAAGTCAAGTGTCTGTTGCCAAGTACTTTGGTGTTCATCCAAGTCAAATCTGTCGCATTGTTTAGCAACGGCAGCAGGTGATTGATAACTGGCAAAAAAATGCAAATCCTGACTGAAAAAGAAAACGGGCAGGAAAATCGGAGGTTGTTGAAATCGCTTTGTTGCGTTGGTTCAGCCAAGCTAGAAACAGACAGCTGCCAGTTAGTGGACCGATGTTGATTGAAAAAGGTAATCAGTTTGCTGTTAGCTTTGGCATAGAGGGATTTAATGCTACAAATGGATGGCTGGAGCGCTTGAATTAATGAGAAAACATCCATTTTAAACAGCAACACGGGGAAAAGCAGGACGCTGATGAATTTTGTGCCGAGCGTTAGATAGTTGAAGTTCTTCCTGACATCATCAAAGAATATGATGAACGTGATATCTTCAATGCTGACAAAACTGGGCTTTATTGGCGTGCTATACCCGAGGGAACATTAACGTTTAAACACCATGAAGATGCTGGGACTAAAGTGCCAAAAGACAGACTGATGCTGCTACTGGCCTGTAACATGGATGAATCAGAAAAGTTGCCGCCGCTGCTAATGGGGAAAAGCAAAGAGCCAAGGTGCTTCAAAAATGTCAAGAAGCTTCCAGTGGCATATGAGGCAAATCGCAACGCCTGGATGACCAGTGAAGTTTGGTGGCAGTGGCTGAAGAAGCTGGACAATTCAATGAGGTCCAAAAGACAACAAATTGTTTTGCTGTGTGACAACTGTGCAGCACACAGTGATGATATCAGACTGACAAACATCAAGCTCGTTTTTATGCCGCCCAACACAACAGGCTTAATTCAGCCCATGGACCAAGGCATAATAGCAAATTTTAAGTGAAATCACATGCATCACCATCTGATGGCTATCATGGATCAAGGTGACAATGAAACAATGAGAGCAATTGAGCTAGCCTGTAAGCTGACGCTACTTGACAGTATGCAGATGCAGAAGGATGCATGGAGTCGTGTCAGTACGTCAACAATCGTTAACTGCTACAGACGGGCAAGCTTCGTGAAAGCTGTGGAGGGAGATAGCACTATCCCAGTTCCGGGTGTCTCAGCAGCACTTCTTGACAATAGCAGCAGTGTGGGGCTACAGCTGCCTGATGGAATGTCAACTAATGACTTCGATTTTTTTGTTGAAATTGACAGTAATGCTCCAACAAGTGCAGATAAAAAAGACGAAGAGATATGAGAAAGCCTGAAGGCGTCTACTCCGGCCACTAATCAACTAGAAGAGGAGGAGAGACTGGACTCTGCTTATCTGCAATCTCCGTTTACCTGCAATTGGGCCTTCAGCCCCCAAACATTGCAGCTAAGCGGAGTGCACTGTATATGTATGTATGTATACATAAAAAAGACTTTTTGATTCTCATGTTTTTGGATTTCCTTCACTTTCTGGAAAAGATATCTCTCTATTATATAAAAAATCCTGGGACGAAACAAGACTTCTTCAGAGAGATAATTTTAAGTCCAACGAGGTGAGACTTTGTGTCATGAGATTTAACTACGCCCACTCACCTCTCATTCATATGAATGCTATTGTCAGACACAGTCCCTGTGCTCTCAGCTCTTAAAAATTTTTACATTTTTACATTTTCCTGGTCCATGCTGGGGCAGAAATAAAAGGCAAAGAGTAGAAGACAAAGTAGAATGTCGTAAAGAGGTTCAAAAATGTTGCCGCGATACACATGCAGAGCAGGTTAGAGATTATGAAAGTAGTAAAATTTGAAAGTCTCAAAAAACTCTTAGTAAAGATCACATTATCTCTAACAAATGGAAATTATTACTCGGTGAAATAACGGAACAGCAAAAAGAGATCAAATATATGGACAAAGGTGATATGACAGAAGTATATAGATATTAATCTGCTTTAAATTTTAAGTCGGGGACTTGTAGATTGTCTAATTCATGTTGCCATCAGGGAAAAGTAGTGTTTCTTCCCAATGAAGAGGCGTAGCCATGAGAAATTAAAGATTTGTTGTTTGGTGAAAGTGAAATCCACAAACACTACAGGCAAAATATCCGAATCTACGATAATCTGTTCGTGTTCGCATCATTCAATACTCAAAATGTAGATTTACACGATTCAGGACCATACTCTATGAGAATCTGTGGTCCCGCAACAATTAAAGCTACTACAAGTTTAATTTCAAAGAAACCACAATTCCGGTCAGTTTTATATTTATGATCACGGAGAAGTGATGCAACATAGAATCAAAAGAGTTAAACGATCAGACGTATTAGAAATTCTACAGCCAATAATGGATAAAATCCATATGTCCAAAAGTATTGCACTTTACACGAAATTAATCTTAAAAATATGGACAAAGAAGTTTTCTTGGATTTCTATATGAATCTGAAAGATCATGTTTGCATATATAATAAACCAACATGTGATGAATTGTCAGCGATAATAGTTTCAAAAGACAGAGATATCAAAGACAGGGTTCGTGTTTATCCCAAAGCACAGCACGATTCAACGCAAGCGGCAGATCTGGGAGATGACTAACGCGTAGGGCCTGCATGGGCGTTGGCAAGCGAAGCGAGCAGGGGGCAGAGCCTCCTAGTTACTCAATAAATATTTTTGATTTTCTTTTACAATACATGCAATAAATTTCAGACATGTTACAACTGCACTGGCTTTTTAGTTATAAGTAAATGCTCTATACTTTTGTTTGTCCAATCACAATGCCTTTAAGTGAGCTATATATTACTCAGAAAGGACATATGGAGATGGGGTAATCACATCAAATTAAGCATTAGGTGTTCAATTTGAGTAACATGCATTTACTCTTTTCTAGACTTCTATAGCTAGTATTTACCAAAAAGTTCAACAGACTCTGGTAGTTCATCTGAATTAACATAAGCATCAGGGCTGGCGTAGGACTGTTTCTACCCACAGATACCTTCTCCTTAATATGTCTTCAATGCCTTTATTAGTGTTTGGTAAGATACCTCGAGACTGCTCTAGTTCTGTCATTTGTGGAGAAATTGCTCTTTCTCCATAAAGTTGCCTTTTCTGGATTGGGATATCTCTCATCTCTTACACTGGACTTTATTTTTATAGTTTTAACAATGAGTTGCATGTATGAATAACTCAATCACTGCAGCATTTTTAATCAAATGTTTTGGATTTTATTTTTTTCTTTTTTCACATTTTTGTCTACTGACTTTGTGTTCATTTTCTCATTTATATGATTTATGACAATATTTCTTATACTGGTATTTCAAACACATTCATCATTTCATTGTTTTATTTTCATTGTTTTACACTGGGGCCGTGTTGTAAACTGTTACTTTCATCAAAGTGTGACCACACCACTTAAAACATAGGTTTTATTTAAAAGTGGGTCTCTGATGTTTTCTAATCCCACCAGTCTTCTCAAATGCCTGAGAAAAAAGAATAAAAGAACTTGGTAAGAACCTAGTGAGAAGAGCACTATTGAAAATACAACCCTAACTCTGACCTCAGTGAACTAAGACATGATAGTATTTTTTTGTTTTCAAATGATGTGTCTTTTGATATTCCTAGTTGTAAGGGTTAATGAATACATTTTTTATTCATAAATTATCCCTTACTTTTTAATTATGCTTACTGTTTCATCAATGACCATAACTCAGCAGACAATCTTCTAACAGCCACTTTTTTGACTTTTGTCTTGGCTCCAGCTGACATGTTGGTATTTTCACTATCAGCACCCAAGACTTTAGCAAGGCTCTCCGGAGGTAACTTCCAGAAATGTCATAATATGATTGAATGAGACAAGAGTTTTTGTGAGTGTTGCATGTGACACATTCTTCAATGCCTAGTGCATGTCATCCATAATCCAGAGATTAAAAGAGATAAAAGTCTTCCATAATTAACTTAGTTGTGTCTGAAGCTTCCACTTCAACATGTGTAATCAGTTTATGAATTACAGTAAAGGCAAGCATACTGTCAGCAGATGGAGCAACATGAACTATAAAAAATCTGATCTGATGTGTTTGTCATGGCTAATATTATGGTTGTGGGGAAAGTAGTCTCTGTTCAGTGTAGTTACTGCAGATATGATATTTTATTGTAACATGAGGCAGGTTGCAGTATTTCTCAATTATGATAAAAAGCAGGGAATTTTGTACGTGTTTTTAAGTGGATAAACAGTTTGTTTACTTAACTGGTTTACATAGTAATGTTTTAAAACCATTAGAAGGCAAACAATGTAAATAAGCAAGATGAAATCTTGAATTTTACAGTCATTTGAGATAACTTCAGAGTTGCAAGAGAATTTGCCTTATTGTTTTTAAAGATGGTGCTCCAAGTGCCAAGTCAGAGGACTGCTAATGCTATGGCTCTATATTCAGCTCTTGCTCGTGTTACTCATCTGAATCTAGTAATATTAAATATTTTTAAACACAAACTTTTCACATGCTCTCAGCATGTCTCATTGTTAAATGTTTATTTTTCTGCATTTTTAAATGTTTATCTGTTGCCATTGTATGGGCCAGCCATAATTTCAGGACAAACCAACTACCTCTCTTCCTACTACTGGTAGATCTGTATAAACCTGAACTGCCTCTTATAATAATAATTACATTTATATAGCACTTTTCTAAATACTCAAAGCACTTTACATAGAGAGTGGGGAGCCATTTTGCACTAGTACAATCACCACACTTCAGTAATTAGGTGATGAAGGTGTAAGAGAGATTGGTAGCCAACTAGTGACAGGGGGTGATTAGGGGGCCAGAATGTACAAGGCCCAGATGGGCAATGAAACCCGGACATTTTTGAAGGATGCCCAGGGAACTTTAAAGATCACAGACCTTGATTTTATGTCTTATCTGAAGGATGGCACCATTTTTCAGTACATTCTCTCCTTCACTGCACTGTACTGCACACCCCCTGATGCCCTCACTAGCACCTCGTTCTGCAGCAGCCTAAGCTTTTCCTAGGTAGTACCCCATCCAAGTGCTAGCCCGGCCTAAACATGCTTAATGTTAGGTGGATTACCTGCTCTGAAGTGCATGTGTGTGACACGCCGTGCAGTGGCAGGGCTGGCACCAGACTACACAATGGGTGTCTTGTAGTTCGGGACTGACCGGGATCAGACTTGAGAGAGACACACACACAGACACAAATAAGTGGTGATTTCAAAACAAAAGTGGGTTTTATTTACAGGTGCATAAAAAACAGAAAAATAATGTGCCCATTTAAAACAGTGAATTATTTACAGTGAATCTGTCAGTCCCAAAGATGAAAAATAAAGACAAAAATGTATATACACAAAAATGTAGTATTCCTAATGAAAAAAACAAGCGAGAAGAAATTACACACAATGAAGACCAAAGAATTCACAAAAAAATATTTATGAGGAAAAAAAGTGTATAATCAAGAAAAACAAAAAGTACATCACACACCCAACCTACATCTCCACCAAAACAATACTACAACTAAAAGATATCTATATAAAATATTTGCAGATAAAAGCATAAGGTGTGTTGTGTTGTGAGATTTTGCATATAACTTGATAAATGTTTTGTATGTCTTTATTTGTAATTTAGGCGAAGTAATTTAATTTATTGTTACTTTGGTGAGAGGCATTCGTGTTTGCACCCCCTTTTACGACTGAGTCTCTTTGAATTTTATGACAGAGTTGGGGGAGCATGAGTATTTCTCTGCTAAGGTCTTTCAACACCTGCAAGGAAGCCGGGATGTTTAACATATGGTTTGGGGGCAGGTGTTAAGATATTCTATTTCCCCCATTGGTCTGAGGTATGGCTGTTTGAAATTGGCTAGTCTCGGAAGCTTTTAAGTACCATGATGTCCTATTGGCTGTAGGGGTTGGACAGAAAACCCATAAATTTGCTTGCTTTATCTCACTCTCTGTCTGTTACTAACCAACATGTTCTGAAAGAAGCATCTCTCTTACTGATCTGATGAAGAAGACCATCACACTATGAACGTAAGACAACACAATGAAGAGCATAGCTTCAGCCATATTGAACAGGCTTGAGGCCTGTTCTGAAGAAAGCTGAGCACCAACGATGCCTTAACTAGAGACATTTTAAGTAACTACAAGTCTGTGTGCCACCTGAAACTACACATCATCATTTAATCAGGTTGTATGGTTGCCAATATTCAAATGTACTTTTCATATTGTTATTATTTATGAATATTATCAATTATACATTATTTTATGTGTAACTTAACTCCTGCTTGTCTTTTTACTACATCTAATTCCCTGAGGTTATAGATATAGAAGGGAAGGTGAGGATAAGTTATATATCTATACTAATAAAAGGCAAAGCCCTCACTCACTCACTCATTCACTCACTCACTCACTCACTCACTCATTCACTCACTCACTCACTCACTCACTCACTCACTCATCACTAATTCTCCAACTTCCCGTGTAGGTAGAAGGCTGAAATTTGGCAGGCTTATTCCTTACAGCTTCCTTACAAAAGTTGGGCAGGTTTCATTTCGAAATTCTACGCGTAATGGTCATAACTGGAAGATGTTTTTCTCCATTTACTGTAATGGAGATGAGCTTGAAACCCGTGGGGGCGGAGTTTGACATCATCACGCCTCCCACGTAATCACGCAGTACGTAGAAAACCAGGAAGAGCCCCAAAAAGCGCTGAAGAAAACATGCATTATATAATTGAGAAGGCAGCGAAACAATAAGAAGCGAGCGAGTGACATATACAACCATATTCATGAGTTCTGCTACTTCGGAAACAAAGCACGATGTAAACCTAAACTTTAAATTAAGTTCATAGACAGGCTGCCGCTGGCGTTTGTAATTTAGTGCCTGCCCATATAAGGCCGTCCGTCAGCGGCAATCCAATAGCAAACTGCCACGGGTAAATATT